>JACEVL010000448.1:133278-155778 GCA_020284085.1 Aporrectodea caliginosa | reverse complement strand
CATATTACATTTAATTTAATATTACATTTAATTTCATATTACAATGCATTGTTCTGCTAATTGAAAGCACTTCTGGCAGTAACTCACTAATCGTTATTTACAAATATATCCAAATCAACACAGTGTGATTCTCCTTACAGATTTTATTTTAGTTATAGTTACAGTTATAGTTAATGGTTTGTTATTTTAGTTATAGTTATAGTTATAGTTAGTATTATTTTTAGTTATAGTTATAGTTATAGTTAATGGATTTTTATTTTAGTTAATTTTAGTTGCTACTTAGTTACAATAATTAAGGCTATAGGCCTAAGCAAAATTGTGCGTATTAACACGCTGTTTCACAATTTGCTCAGAGCTTTGAAAGCCGTTGAAGCATGGGTGCATTCAGCTTCATGAATGGGCCTACACGAGTTTCCAAAGTAATTGACAAATTACATAATAAAAATATCGTATTTTTCGTTCTCATTTATGTCGAATCGTCCATATTGCACTTCCTATTTTTATTTTTTGTATTAACGAAAATAAAGATGAATTTTCGTTATTGTTATTTTCGTTATAGTTATAGTTATAGTTAATGATATTTTTTAGTTATAGTTATAGTTATCGTTAACGAAATCATTTTATTTTCGTTAACGAACATTTTCGTTATCGTTATCGTTAACGAGAATCACACTGAATCAACAAAAGAAAAATCCTTTACATAAAACAAGAAATTAATAATATAAAAAGTTGAACAGTTTTTGCCGGAGTTTGCTGCCTCCTTCAATCAAGACCGTCGAAGTTTTTGGCTCGTCATTTAAAGTCTATGGTTCAATAAAACTTCTTTCACTTATAAATGCACACCGCGTGGTAATGCGATATTTTATCCAGTACACAAAATGTGAAGTTTGAGTTAAGTCACTGCTCATAATACATAATTCGATTCAAATTCACAAAATATGTGCTATAAAAATCTGTTTAAACATACTCCAAGTGTGCAACAAAAGGGGTCACGTGAGGCGCAGCTTTCTGTGACGTAAACACCGAGTCCTGCTGACGTCACAAGTAAAATGTCGGAATTTATATTTATAATTTATATTTGCAAGTCATTTTCACGATGATTTTTGAGCATTTTTGACGGAGTATTTCGTTGGGAAAGACGATCTCTTAGATAGTAGATTTATGATACAAATTAAATATTAGATATTCTTATGCAGATTAAATTATTAATTGCTCGAAAGACTTCTTTCTTTGGGCGAATGTCTGTGGTTTAGGTGTTGGATCCCAGCAGTAGTGTTCCGAAGCGACCGTTGGCGTAGTCTACCTTGTCTACGGACTTTATCTGCTCCATCGCCACGTCGTAGAGGAATTTGTACTGCGACTGAAATTATCACAAGAATCATAAGACTTCTGTCAGTCTAAATTTGAAATTATTATTAGTATCATCATCGTCGTAATCATATTCATCATCATCATCATCAGCAGCAGCAGCAGCAGCAGCAGTAGCAGTAGTAGCAGTAGTAGTAGTAGCAGTAATAGTAATAATAATAATACTTGTAATAGTAGTAGCAATAGTAGTAGTGTAGTAGCAGTAATATTTTGTTGAGCTGATAAAAACTTGGATTAAGCGAGCCATCGTCTGAGGCCTATACAAATACTAATTAATTAATTAATAATAATAATCTTCGTTTATTGATTCAAACTGACACAAACCTACCATGATTACAAGTTATAGTATGAATGGATGATCACAAGTTCTTATAGGAGTCGAATTTAATTTAATTTAATTCTTACCAAAATCTAAAGATACAAAATTCCCGTTCTTACCAAGTCCGGAATGAATTCTGGTCTCGTTCTTCGAATGCGTTTGACAGCGTTGAACACATCTACCTCACATTCCATCTTAATCGTATCAAGTACACTCATCACTCCACAGAATACACCACACCGCTCCGCTCCGTATCTAAGAAGAACAGATCATTATACACCTCTTTAAAGACTACATTCGCCATTATAAAAGAAAGATTCCGGAAGCTTTTGTATTGGTTCGTTGAGTCCTTACATTATAACATAGAAACGATGAGAACTGTTCGAAATAATTACACACCTCTTTTAAGGGTTGTATTAGCTATATAAGTGAGAGCTGCGCAAGATAAAAACAGTTAGAGATCCTGAGTGGCCGAGTGGGTTGGTGCCTGCTAGTCACGCCGGCGCCCCGGGTTCGCTTCCCGGTCGGGTCGGTTTATCAGAGATTAATTTCTCGGATCTTTACTGCGGGTGGCTCGGTCGCAATTTAAACGTGGAGCACGAGGTTGCTTTCTGCCTCCGACACTAATCATCTTCGATATGAAAGTGTCGTTAAGCCGAAACAATTTAATTTTATAAAAACAGTTAAATGTTTGACCTCGATGCGTCAATAGCAATTGTTACCGCAAGATGTCGCTAAACTCTCGATCCATACATACCGTTGTAAACTCTGCCACTGCCAGCACTCTGGTAGTGTCAGTCCCAAGCCTGGTGAAAGAAGGAGGGATGTGTCAACCTCCTTGGATGTCATAAGATTTCGTTAAACATTGGAAACTACTACTAGTATCTCTGAAGGGGCGCTTTAGAGATTTGTCATTAGAATTGCAACTTCAAGAAATGCATCACTTATACACCTTTTAAAGCGTAATATTTTGTTATATAATTAAAACAAGAAGAAGTATTTAGGTTTCTTTATGTGAATGGTTTTGTGTCTTACTGTAAATATTTGATGGGTCTTTTAATAATACATTGTTATTATGCAATTATATACTGTGTTGCAATGTAAAAGAGTAGGCTACTTTTAATACTTATAATACATGTATGCTTTGTTGGTTAATGGAATTTTTATTATGTGTGTTTGATACATGAACAGTTTAAAAGAGTACTTTAAACAATTATAATACATACATTGATTAATGAATAATTTTTTTAGTGTTTTTGTTAGATACATGAACATTTTAAAAGAATACCTTAATAAATTATAATACATGTATGCTTTGTTAGTTAATGAAAATTTGTCAGGACATAATAATCATAGACAGTATGAGATGAACTAATTTATGTTGCAAAAATATTGAATAGTAGTGAAATTGTAAAGCTCCGTTTGACACCTTTAATGGTGTCGTTCGGATGCTATAAGTTTATGGTTCTGATTGTATTGTATATTTTCCGTATTGTCGTCAACGGCCTTTGATGTCATAAGACGACGTTAAACTGTGGTGAAATAAAAATAATTTAACTCCGCCACTGTTCGCTTTCTGACAGTGCCAGTCCCAAGCCTGGATGGGGGCGACGCTAATGGTCTTTGTTACCACACAGCTAGTCGTTAAAAAGGAAACACACATATATATATATATATACAGCCGTAATATGCCAAAAATAATCTTTGTCGTCGGTAACGGCCTATGTTGTCATAAGCTGCCGTTAAACTGTGGATCCAATCCCTTATTCACATTTATAAGTATAAGAAGCGCAGCAACCCTTACACACCCTTTTAAGTCTTAAAGTAACTTTATAAGATGAAAACATACGCGCTGGCATTAAATATATTGCAACTAACATAGGAAACGCTAATGGGTATGAGGTGTCAGCAACAACGTTTTGTTTCTGCGGCATATGAGACTGGGTGGCCAGTCGTCTCCCTCGCCGACTTATCATCCCAACGACAGTGTACGGTCAGTGCACTCATCATAGCTGAGTTCCCTATCATTCATTCATTCATTCATTAATTCAGAGCATTTATATAGCGCCTCTTCAAGAAGCTACTCAGGAGCGCTCCCGGCCCAGCCACGACTAAAGAAAAGAGACTTGAGGGACTTGTAGAACCCTGCCGGTTGGCTCACAAGTAAAGAGCGAATCTTAAGCGGGAGGTCATTCCACGAAAAGTCTGTAGTGGAAGACGCACTTGAAGATGTTCAGATGTGTGACAGTTCAATCATCTGATTGCAACCAATGCGATTTAGAACGCTTAACAACTTACTGCTCTCAGTCCAGCCATGGATTTAAATCTGCCTGGTCTTAAAATCTAATCGGTGCATTAACCAACTCTCATCATCATCATCATCATCATCATCATCATCATCATCATCATCATCATCATCATCATCATCATCATCATCATCATCATCATCATCATCATCATCATCATCATCATCATCTTCTTCTTCTTCTTCTTCTTCTTCTTCATCATCATCATCATCATCATCATCATCATCATCATCATCATCATCATCATCATCATCATCATCATCATCATCATCATCATCATCATCATCATCATCATCATCATCATCATCGTCTTCTTCTTCTTCTTCTTCATCATCATCATCATCATCATCATCATCATCATCATCATCATCATCATCATCATCATCATCATCATCATCATCATCATCATCATCATCATCATCATCATCACCATCAACAGTTCCTGACGCCAGAAATTTGGCGGCGATGGGTACGAATAAATTCTCTCCATTGTCCTCGGTATATTTGAATTGAATCTCACTTGAGGAACTTCACACCATTCCATCCGACCTATCCCTCCCTCTCTATTCCGTGATCACCCCTCGTACAGAAAGAACTGCGCTTCGCCACTATTGGAGAAAGGAGGAGGGCGAAACCCCTAATAATCTGTGTTTTGACACAGTGTCGTTAGACTAAAACTAACCAACCAAAAAGCAAAGTCGTGGGAACCAGCTTATTTGTAGGCGCTCAGTCAAGGCAGAATCGACCGACAAGCAGGGTCAATATCGGTTTAAGGGTTAACGACATCTTGTGGTAACAATGTCTATTGATGTATGCTGAGAAAACGCCTTAAAAGGCTCTAACTCTGACTTATAGAGCGGATACAACCATTAAAACAGGTGTGTAATTATTCCAGGTCCAGGTCAAGATTCAAAGAGTCATGCAGTCAGACAGTCAAACGATACGGTGGATGGTGTTTAGAAATGAAACGGCGAAGGAGGTAACGGAGGAAGAGGAGGAATCGTTAAAGAAATTTTCGATGTGCCCCAGTGTTGTGTTCACTGGCTTTTTTCGTTGCTAGTAATTGAGGTCATAACTTAAAGATTATCTCTTGAGACGAATAAATAATGTTTGACGTCTGCTTATTTAAGGTGTCTAAAAACATCAATTATCCTCTCAATTTACAAACCTATCGTAGCCTGGATTCTGGTTTCTCTCGTCCATCAAATTTGACCTGGATTCTATAATGGATGGAAGGATGGGATCCTTTTGCCTTTGAAACGGTTACTCCGTAGCATGGGCGTATTTAGGGGTGGTTTTACGGGTTCAAACCCCCCAAAATAAGTTTCCGAAAATTTTTTTATATGCTTTTACATGCAAAATACAAAAAACCTGGACTTTTCCGACGATTTTCAATGGAACTCTCCCCCGAAATCTTAAAACCCCGAATAAATGTTTTCTGGCTATGCCCATGCTCCGTAGGTACCCTGGGCAAGTCCTTCACTCGCTTCTTGCTTAATCTTTAGATTGTGGCGCTTAATAAATGGATAATTTTGATGATAATGACGACGACGATGATGATAATAATAATAATGATTATGATAATGATAACGATAACAATGATTGCTGCCATATTACAATAATAATAAGTTTATAATGTATAATTATTGTTACCCCGCTATAAATCCTGAGGATCCTGAGTGGCCGAGTGGGTTGGTGCCCGCTCGCCGCTGGCGCCCCGGGTTCGCTTCCCGGTCGGGTCGGATTATCAGAGATTAATTTCTCGGATCTTTACTGCGGGTGGCTCGGTCGCATTATAAACGTGGAGTACAATACAACACACAACACAACACAATATACTGGGACGCGGTGGTTTGGGGGTATGTTCGGTGCCTTGCTGGAGGGTTGCGGGTTCGAATCCACCTCAAAGTCGCCGCGTAGGGACCCTGGGCAAGTCCTTCACTCGCAATTGCTCATGCGCTTCGGCGTGAAACTCCGACTACAGCAGTAGTCGGGAGCGCCTCTGAATGGGAAATCTGGTAGAGGCGCTATAACAAGTGTTCAAATACAATACAATACAATACAATACAATACAATAAATAATTATTATGCTGTAACAGCCCGTACACTAAACTTAGAAAACGCACCAGACAAATAAATAATGTTTGATGGTTGCGTATTTAAGGTGTCTAAGACATTGATTAGCCTACGTTGTAATGACAACACGTCAATTAAATACCTAATAATGACAAAAAAACTGTAGTAATAGTAGTCTATTATTATTGCTATTGTTATTGCTATTGTAATTGTTCTTATTGTTGTTGTTGTCATTGTCACTCGTACTGTTTTTAGAAACTGCAACTACTAGTCTCTTGGAAGATGCGTTGTATAAATTCCTTACATGCGCTGTAAAGTCGAATATTTTATTATAATAATAAGGACAATAAGATGGCCAATCCTTCACTCTGCCACTGCACGTAGGCCTACCCTATAGTGTCGGGCAGTGCCAGTCCAAAGCCTGGAGCTAGGAGGATGGTGACGTTAATGAACTTTTATTATCACATCTTTGCTATCACACCGTGTCGTTAAACTGAAACTATTTCGGCTACTCATTTCTTGCACACCCTTTTAAGTCATTTATATTTTTATATATAAAAGGAGCAATAGGAGCAATCTGCTTGCGTCTGATATTTGATAATGAAAGTGACAAACGCAGTAACACTTACACACCCTTTTAAGTCTTATAAATGTTTTTATAAGTTAAAGCATACGCGCTGTAGTTTTATAATTCATTAGTGACATCATTTCAGAATAAGTACGAACTTCATTTTATGTAATTCGAGAGACAATCCCGGGTGTGAAACACTTACTAGCTGTCCTGTGTAGTCTTACGTTCCATATAGTTTATAACAATTCTATACATTGACAATACACTATCCAGTATAGATATGAACATAATCCGTATCTATAATTAGTCTAGGCTCCTTTATTATAACCATAAGTTACGCACTTTTGTCGTTGGCTGCGTTATGACAGCCAGTTTCGAATAAACGAAAATACAATACAATACAATGATTTATTGCAGGCTGTCTGTTCTGTTAGTAGTTAAGATTTAAATTGCATAACATGTAAATGTACAGCGCAGTGCGTTTGTCAGGCGCTTATTAAAGAAAAGATATTATTATTATTTTCATAGCCTCGGCATATGAGAGCGGGTGGCCAGTCCTCTCCCTCGACGTCTCGTCTTCCCAATGTCAGTGTACTCATCAGCGGATGTGAGGTAGTTCCCTAATCTGAAAACAAATATCTGAGTTGAACCCTCATCTCTCGTTTCAGAACGCGAGCCACTGGTCCATCGGAAGGTTTGCATGGGAAGATTGTTGCTGAGGTGAGGGCATACGCGTATTAATGGGAGTTTTACTGGTTCAAACACCCAAATAAATTTCCGAAATTTTTGTATATCGAAATACCAAAAAAATGAACTTTTCGACCATTTCAAATAGAAGCCCCCCCACGAAAACTTAAAACCCGCTCCGAAATTTTTTTATGGCTACGCCTTTGGGTGAGGGTAATCAGCTTAACCAAATTGCTGCATCCAATGCAATTTAGGAAACTCGTACGAATAGACCTGCCCTAGACAAACGGACGATATAACTCCGCCACTACTCTATCCGTGGTAGTGCCAGTCCGAAGCCTGGAGAAAGGAGGAGGGAGGGCGACGCTAATCGTCTATGTTTTGAAACAGTGTCGTTAAACAGCAACTAACTAGTAACCAGATAACACAAGATGAAGATAGTCATTAATTCATCTATCGTGTATCATCCGTAATTTATATATTATTCATTGTATTGTATTGTATTGTATTTGATCATTTATAAAGCGCTAATTATAACTCTATGCCACGTCAAAGCGTCCTCTCAGATCCTCTGACTGGCTTGACCTTTTTATTCCCCGTATTAGGACCACAATGGCTCAATTCAGGTCCTTTGTCTGCATAGGTCCCTCTCTATGGAATCGACTTCCTCCTTCTCTACGCTCTACAATCCTCTCTCTAGTAGCATCTCTACCTCTTTCTCTCACCTTAAAACCTTCCTTTTTCCTTGGAGTACCTCGCACTGGGAGCGCTTCTGAAAGGCTTATGAGAAGCGCTTTATAAATGATCAAATACAATACAATACAATACAATATTCATAATAGTTTGTTAATAGCGAGTTAACGTCGACTAAACGGAAGCTATCCGGCAGACAAAGACAATAAAACGCAACCAAAAAAGACCAATAAATAATGTTTGACGCTTGCCTATTTAAGGTGTTTTAAAACAACGATTGGCCTATGTTGCAATGAAAATAACTTAAGTCATTATTCAGTAATGACAATAAGAACCTATAACAATGAAATTATTATTATTATTATTATTATTATTATTATTATTGTTATTGTTATTATTGTTATTATTATTATTTTTTGGATCCACAGTTTAACGGCAGCTTATGACAACATAGGATTGAAGGATCCTGAGTGGCCGAGTGGGTTGGTTCCCGCTCGTCACGCCGGCGCCCCGGTTCGCTTCCCGGTCGGGTCGGTTTATCAGAGATTAATTTCTCGGATCTTTACTGCGGGTGGCTCGGTCGCATTATAAACGTGGAGTACAATACAACACACAACACAACACAATATACTGGGGCGCGGTGGTATAAGGGTATGTTCGGTGCCTTGCAGCCGTAGGGTTGCGGGTTCGAATCCACCTCAAAAATTAGCCGCGTAGGGACCCTGGGCAAGTCCTTCACTCGCAATTGCTCATGCGCTTCGGCGTGAAACTCCGATTCAGCGTTCGCGCAGTAGTCGGGAGCGCCTCTGAATGGGAAATCTGGTAAGGGCGCTATAGCAAGTGTTAAAATAAAAAAAAATACAAATACAATACAACATAGGCCGTTTCCGCCGACAAAGATTATTTTGGGCATATTACAGCTCTTATTAGTATTATTAGTAGTAGTAGTAGTATTATTATATCTGAGGTTGTTTGGTGAAAACAGGTATTTAAAAATTGGTTCACGCTAACAATTACTACTAATTACGACCCAGTTCCGATTGTCGTCGTCATCGTCATCATCATCATCATCATCGCCATCATCGTCATCGCCATCGTCATCATTCATTCATTCATTCATTCATTCATTCATTCATTCATTCATTCATTCATTCATTTATTTGATTGACTTTCAAAGTTAAAGACACTCACAGACAGTGTACGACGACGGGTCTGTTAGGATTCCTCTCCTGACATCGAACGACTTCTCCATAGAGCGATATGAGCGTCGCCTCCTTTGGCATCGCATCAGGCCATGAGAGCAGCCGAAAGTGTCGTATGTTGAAGGTTTCCGTTTCGAAGGGCGCCACCTGGGGTTCGAAGTTCGCGTATTCCGATTCCTTGACGGGGGCGTTCGCGTACTCAGATTCATCGGCAGGTGGCGTATCGGGCTTGGCCTAGTGGCGAAAATGATAGCTTTTTTATAATACAGTTTTGTTCTTGTTTTTTCGCAGTTTAAAATCCAAAATCAAAATCACATTTTATTCGGTGAACAAGAACGGTAGCACTCAATAAAAAAATGGAGTCACACAGGGGACCCTGAAAGGGCCTTGCGGCCCCGCTGAGTAGGGCCCCTAAGTTTGCAGTACAGCTTCATAAGGCAAGCCAATATACTTAACTATTCTTAACTACGCGTAGAACAAAATGCATTTATCTCAACTAATGACTCAGATGATACATATCAGGTTAACAGTCAATTTATGTGAATATCTATGACACAATTTAGGCTCACATTTAGTCTCATTTTAAAGATGTGAATGGGTTTGAACAGTAGCTGCTGTTGCATCAAACAGATTCTTGGGAGCCCCAGCGGAGTCAAAAATTATTTCCAATGAAAAAGTTACGCAGCCCTCTTTTGAAGAGGCATAAATTAGGGAGTTTGCCTAACAGACAGTAGAATATCGGTCCAAGTCGAAGCCCCTACATTATCTGACAGAGAATTGTCGGGTATTGTGTGGGCACATGGTTTGTGGTATAGATTATAACTTTAAGATGTGAATTTTGACTGTAAGCTTTTATATTAAACAAGCCGCCTGTAATTTATTTCGATAATACAATAAATGGCTTCCATTCGACGCAATACAACTCGAAATTTCTCAGTGCTTACTTGCGTTATGTAATCTAAATCTCATAACCACGTATTATTGAAGAAGAAAAGGCGTAATAACTTGCACACCTCTTTTAAGTCTTCCATTAGCGCTACAACTTTGAGTAGACGAAAGCGTTTTATATTGTTGTTTTAACATGACGTGCAATGTAAACGTAAAGCTTGGAAATTTCTCAGTGGCACACAAAAACCTCTTTAGGGAGACCATCTTTACACCGGCGCTATATCAAATCATTAATTTACGCTATACGGCTGTTCTGTTCGTTCCGGTGCCAGGTCAGAATCCGGGAAGGTCAAGCCGAGGGGACATCATGGTGCAACGGTGGTAATCGGTGATGATGGTGGTCGTGTGGTGGCGCAGGAGTAGAATCAGGATATATAATTAGATGGACAGTGTATACGATTGGTTAGATACGTTGCGTTAGACACCTTTAAATCGTTTTCAACAGAGGCTATACAAGTTAGGACACGATAGACGATTAATGCCAAAAATAATCTTTGTCGGCGGCAACGGCCATTGTTGTCATAAGCTGCCGTTAAACTGCGGATCCACGATTAATATTATCGTCATCAATATGATCAATATTATTGTTGTAAGAGCTGTAATATGCCAAAAACTAATCTTTGTCGGCGGCAACGGCCTATGGTGTCATAAGCTGCCGTTAAACTGTGGATCCAATCCACGATTAATATTGGCTTATAGACAACGTTTAATGGAGTGAAATAGGATACATGTGAAGATGGACATTGTAAACGATTAGTTAGAGACCCTTAAATCGTTTTCAACCGACGCTATATAAGTATAGGACACGATATGCGATTGATATTTGCTTATAATAGATAACGTAAAATGGAGTGGAATCAGGATGTATAATAGCTTGAGCTCGGTTTTCAGTCGTGAGTTGAAGGCTGCAGAGGAGAGTGCAAGCGGAGGAGAGATGGGAATGGAAGACGATTATAGGAGGATGAGCATACTGGTGGAGATCTTTTGGGAGTCTGTTCCAAAGAGCTGTTTCAGCATAGACTAAGGAACGGTTGCAGAATTTCAGAGGATGAGACTGGAGGCCGAGATAGAAAAACAATGTCATATTGTCGTTGTTAATATCAGGTGGTAGGTAGGTAAACATAGGTAGGTAGACAGCAATAGTGAATAGGTAGGCAGGCAAACATGGGTAGGTAAGCAGTAATAATGAATATGTAGGTAGGTAGGTAGGTAGGTAGGTAAATATAGGTAGGTAGACAGCAATAGTGAAAATGTAGTAAGTAGGTAGGTAGGTAAATTGGATATGGGTAGGTAAGCAGTAATAATGAATATGTAGGTAGGTAGGTAGGTAGGTAGGTAGGTAGGTAAACATAGGTAGGTAGACAGCAATAGTGAATAGGTAGGTAAGTAGGTAGGTAGGTAAATATGGGTAGGTAAGCAGTAATAATGAATATGTAGGTAGGTAGGTAGGTAGGTAGGTACTGGGTAGGTAGGTAGGTAAATATGGGTAGGTAAGCAGTAATAATGAATATGTAGGTAGGTAGGTGGGTAGGTAGGTAGGTAGGTAGGTAGGTAGGTAGGTAGGTAGGTAGGTAGGTAGGTAAACATAGGTAGGTAGACAGCAATAGTGAATAGGTGGGTAAGTAGGTAAATATGGGTAGGTAAACAGTAATAATGAATTGTAGGTAGGTCATAAATGTCTTGTACTTTAGGTAGGTAGGGTAGGTTGCATGGGTGATAGGTCATTTAGTGCCATAGGTAGGTAGGGTAATAGTGAATAGGTAGCCCATTTTAGGTAGGTAGGTAAATGGGTAATCGAGTAAGATCCTGTAGTAATTGAATAGGTAGGTAGGTTAGGTGTCATCTGCATAGGTAGAACAGTAATAATGAATATGTAGGTAACTAAATATAGGTAGGTATAGGGTAGGTAGGTATACGTATAATGAAGGTAGGTAGACAGCAGAATAGGTAGGTAAGTAAATATGGGTAGGTAAGCAGTAATAATGAATATGTAGGTAGGTAGGTAGGTGGGTAGGTAGGTAGGTAGTAGGTAGACAGCAATAGTATTAGGTAAAATGGGTAGGTGGAATGAATATGTAGGTGCTATAGGTAGGTAGGTAGGTAGGTAGGTAGGTAGACAGGTAGGTAGGCAAATATTGAAAATGGTAGGTAAGTAGGTAGGTAACGAATATGGGTAGGTAAGCAGTAATAGGTATAGGTAGGTAGGTAGGTAAACATAGGTAGGTAGACAGCAATAGTGAATAGGTAGGTAAGTAGGTAGGTAGGTAAATATGGGTAGGTAAGCAGTAATAATGAATATGTAGGTAGGTAGGTAGGTAGGTAGGTAAACGTAGGTAGGTAGACAGCAATAGTGAATAGGTAGCTAAGTAGGTAGGTAGGTAAATATGGGTAGGTAAGCAGTAATAATGAATATGTAGGTAGGTAGGTAGGTAGGTAGGTAGGTAGGTAGGTAGGTAGGTAAATATGGGTAGGTAAGCAGTAATAATGAATATGTAGGTAGGTAGGTAGGTAGGTAGGTAGGTAGGTAGGTAGGTAGGTAAACATAGGTAGGTAGACAGCAATAGTGAATAGGTAGGTAAATAGGTAAATATGGGTAGGTAAACAGTAATAATGAATATGTCGGTAGGTAGGTAGGTAGGTAGGTAGGTGGGTAGGTAGGTAGGTAGGTAGGTAGGTAAACATAGGTAGGTAGACAGCAATATGAATAGGTAGGTAAGTAGGTAGGTAGGTAAATATGGGTAGGTAAGCAGTAATAATGTAATATAGGTAGGTAGGTAGGTAGGGGTAGGTAGGTAGGTAGGTAGGTAAACATAGGTAGGTAGACAGCAATAGTGAATATGTAGGTAAGTAGGTAGGTAAATATGGGTAGGTAAGCAGTAATAATGAATATGTAGGTAGGTAGGTAGGTAGGTAGGTAGGTAGGTAGGTAAAAATAGGTAGGTAGACAGCAATAGTGAATAGGTAGGTAAGTAAGTAGGTAGGTAAATATGGGTAGGTAAGCAGTAATAATGAATATGTAGGTAGGTAGGTAGGTAGGTAGGTAGGTAGGTAAACATGGGTAGGTAGGCAGTAATAGTGAATAGGTAGGTAAGTAGGTAGGTAAATATGGGTAGGTAAGCAGTAATAATGAATATGTAGGTAGGTAGGTAGGTAGGTAGGTAGGTGGGTAGGTAGGTAGGTAGGTAGGTAGGTAGGTAGGTAGGTAGGTAGGTAGGTAAACATGGGTAGGTAGGCAGCAATACTGAATATGTAGATAAGTAGGTAGGTAGGTAAATATGGGTAGGTAAGCAGTAATAATGAATAGGTATACGGTAGGTAGGTTAACATGGGTAGGTAGGTATGAAGGTAAACATACGTAGGTAGCCAGTAATGATGAATAGATGGGAAAGTAAGTAAGCAGGCAAGGAAATAGGTATTGTATTTTTCTATTGTATTGTATTTGAACACTTGTTATAGCGCCTCTACCAGATTGCCCATTCAGAGGCGCTCCCGACTACTGCGCGAACGCTGAATCGGAGTTTCACGCCGAAGCGCATGAGCAATTGCGAGTGAAGGACTTGCCCAGGGTCCCTACGCGGCGGCTTTTGAGGTGGATTCGAACCCGCAACCCTACGGCTGCAAGGCTCCGAACATACCCTTATACCACCGCGACCCAGTATATTGTGTTGTGTTGTGTGTTGTATTGTACTCCACGTTTATAATGCGACCGAGCCACACGCAGTAAAGATCCGAGAAATTAATCTCTGATAAACCGACCCGACCGGGAAGCGAACCCGGGGCGCCGGGGTGACGAGCAGGCTACCAGCCCACTCGGCCACTCAGGATCCTGTAGATAACTGTAGATAGTTACTTCGCTACGTAGGTAAGTAAGTCAGTGAGTACCTTGGTTTTCTTTGTGACGGCGATTTGTAGGTCAGTCATTCGAATGTCTTCGCTGGCAATTTCGCCCATGTTAGTAACGCTGAACTGACCAAAGGTCAGTGTTCGACCATCCTCTGGCCAGTAACGCTGCAATAAATAAACAAATCAAGTAGTCAGCGACGCAAAAACACCTGTTTTTAACGTAAAAGTGCATTTTAAAGACGAAGAGTTGAATTCCCTTTAAACACCTCTTTCAAAGTTCTTAGCTGTTCTATAAATAAGAAACACAAAGCAATTTTAATATCTTTTTCGTACCAAGTTTCAAATCATGACTAAAGCCATCCCCGCAAAGCATCAGCGACTTAATTTTCTCAACCTCGGCATATGAGGGCATGCAGCCAATTCACCCTCTTGCGTCTTCTCTGCCCACTAGCAGTGTGTATTACCGTTGTACTCGTTTGGCACCGAGCACACTAGGAGGTGGGAATAGAAATCCAGTAAATAGTTCTTGCCAGACGTGGAAAATATGACCAGAGCATCCTTGTAATTGTAAGTCTTTGTAGAATTTATATGACGCCTTTTCAAGAAAACTTATCTATCGGCCCCAATCAAGCAATCAGTAAATCAATCAATCATCCAATCAGCAAATCAAATCAATCTAAAAATCAATCAATCAATTCAACAATCAATCAATTCAATCAATCAATCAATCTATAAATTCACCATTCATTCAATCAATCAATCAGTCAGTCAATCAATCTTCACCAATCAATCAATCAATCAATCAATCAATCAATCAATCAATCAATCAATCAATCAATCAATCAATCAATCAATCAATCAATCAATCAATCAATCAATCAATCAATCAATCAATCAATCAATCAATCAATCAATCAATCAATCAATCAATCAATCAATCATCATCAATCAATCAATCAATAAAGCAATCAATCAATCAATCAATCAATCAATCAATCAATCAATCAATCAATCAATCAATCAATCAATCAATCAATCAATCAATCAATCAATCAATCAATCAATCAATCAATCAATCAATCAATCAATCAATCAATCAATCAATCAATCAATCAATCAATCAATCAATCAATCAATCAATCAAATCATTGACCTTGACTACTGTAACTCACACCTAGTTATAAAATCCCTTCTTCCACTGACCTCGATTCCATCGAGTTCATTGAGCATGACAATCGTCGAACTTCCTGTCTCCTTGATCATCGCCCAGAAGTCTTCGATGGTGTTCGCCGTTGGAGACTGGGTCGCTATGAATCCATACTGAGACCCTTCCTCCTCTTCATCATCCACTGCGCGCCTTGGACACCCCTATAATCAACCAACAACGAGAACTTATAGTCTAGTTGAGCTGTATTATGCAATATAATGGAAGCCTTATCGACTAGTTGAGCTGTATTATTGAATAAACTCCGCTACTGTTCGCTTTCTGACTGTGCCAGTCCTAAGATTGGATAAAGAAGGAGGGCGACGCTGATGGGCTTTGTTACCACACAGCTAGTCGTTAAAAAGGAAATGCGCACGTATTATGCAATACAATAAAATAACTCCGCCATTGGACGACTGTTAGACACCTTTAAAACAGAAGTTGCTGATGCTATTTATAAGTTACTTCTTGTCAATCCGTTAGCTCCAAACTTCTGCGTTAGCGTTTGTCAAATAAGTGCTGTACTACATCATAGTAACGGTAATTAACTACGTCATTGTTCGTACTCTGGCAGTGCCAGTCCCAAGCCTGTGTGAAGCAGGAGGGCGATGCTAATGATCTTTGTTATCACACAGTGTCGTTAAACTTAAACTACGGTGAATTATGCAATACAAACGGTGACCCCTTTTAAATGAATTTATCCGCTATAAATTAAAAGCGACAACATGTGAAACTGTTCAAATTAATTAAACACCTCTTTTAAACTTCTTATTCCGATATAAGAGAATGCCACGACAGCGGAAAGCAGTATGCGTCCAATTCTCTTTCTACTGCAATGCTAACTATGAACTATGAGAGCTGTTCAAAATAATTTCTGTCCACGTCAAGATGTTATTAAACTGAAGGCGCCCGTTTCTAATGCAGAGGCATCAACCGATGGTGTACAAAAAATAAGCCACAGTCAGGTCAATATCCGTCTGGTCTGTCCGTCTGACCGTTTGTCTGTCTGTGTCTGTCTGTCTGTCTGTTTGTCTCTCTGTTTGTCTGTCTGTGTCTGTCTGTCTGTTTGTCTCTCTGTTTGTCTGTCCGTGTCTGTGTCTGTCTGTTTGTCTGTCTGTTTGTCTGTCTGTGTCTGTCTGTCTGTTTGTCTGTCTGTTTGTCTGTCTGTGTCTGTCTGTCTGTTTGTCTGTCTGTTTGTCTGTCTGTGTCTGTCTGTCTGTTTGTCTGTCTGTTTGTCTGTCTGTGTCTGTCTGTCTGTTTGTCTGTCTTTTTGTCTGTCTGTGTCTGTCTGTCTGTTTGTCTCTCTGTTTGTCTGTCTGTGTCTGTCTGTCTGTTTGTCTGTCTGTTTGTCTGTCTGTGTCTGTCTGTCTGTTTGTCTGTCTGTTTGTCTGTCTGTGTCTGTCTGTCTCGTTTGTCTGTCTGTTTGTCTGTCTGTTTGTCTGTCTGTCAGTCTGTTCGTCTGTTTGTCTGTCTGTGTCTGTCTGTCTGTTTGTCTCTCTGTTTGTCTGTCTGTGTCTGTCTGTCTGTTTGTCTCTCTGTTTGTCTGTCTGTGTCTGTCTGTCTGTCTGAATTGTCTCTCTGTTTGTCTGTTTGTGTCTGTCTGTCTGTCTGCCTGTATGTCTGTATTACTGTCTATATGTCTGTCTATCTTTCTTTATGTCTGTCTGTCTGTCTGTCTGTTTGTCTGTCTGTCTGTCTGTAAACTTACAAAGACGTATACGGCGTTGATGTACGTGTGAGTTTCGTCCTCGTTCGGGATGTATGGTATAAAGCTGTCGGCTAAAATCAACAAGTTCATCAGCATCATCGTCATTATCATTGTCGTTGCCATCGTCGTCTTAGTCATATAATTATTACATATTATATGTTTGAATAGATAAAATGTTAGTAACTCACATGAAATCATTCTAGGTATCAAATAATATGCCAATCAGACAGTTATTCAGTCAGTCAGTCAGTCATAAAGTTATTCAGTCAGTCAGACAGTTATTCAATCAGTCAGTCAGTCATAAAGTTATTCAGTCAGTCAGACAGTTATTCAGTCAGTCATAAAGTTATTCAGTCAGTCAGACAGTTATTCAGTCAGTCAGACAGTTATTCAGTCAGTCAGACAGTTATTCAGTCAGTCAGACAGTTATTCAGTCAGTCATAACGTTATTCAGTCAGTCAGACAGTTATTCAGTCAGTCAGACAGTTATTCAGTCAGTCATAACGTTATTCAGTCAGTCAGACAGTTATTCAGTCAGTCAGTCAGTCATAAAGTTATTCAGTCAGTCAGACAGTTATTCAGTCAGTCATAACGTTATTCAGTCAGTCAGACAGTTATTCAGTCAGTCAGTCAGTCATAAAGTTATTCAGTCAGTCAGACAGTTATTCAGTCAGTCAGTCAGTCATAAAGTTATTCAGTCAGTCAGACAGTTATTCAGTCAGTCAGACAGTTATTCAGTCAGTCAGACAGTTATTCAGTCAGTCAGTCAGTCATAAAGTTATTCAGTCAGTCAGTCAGTCAGTCATAAAGTTATTCAGTCAGTCAGACAGTTATTCAGTCAGTCAGTCAGTCATAAAGTTATTCAGTCAGTCAGACAGTTATACAGTCAGTCAGTCAGTCAGTCAGTCAGTCAGTCAGTCATAAAGTTATTCAGTCAGTCAGACAGTTATTCAGTCAGTCAGTCAGTCAGTCAGTCATAAAGTTATTCAGTCAGTCAGACAGCTATTCAGTCAGTCGGTCGGTCGGTCGGTCGGTCGGTCGGTCTCTCAGTAGATCAACCAGTCAGTTATTAATTTCTTTGGCGCCTTTGCGGCCAGCAAATAACTGCTAAAAGTCTTACTAACCCGGTAGCAGAGCGGATAACCGGTTCTTATCGCGATATTGCTGAGCAGCAGAGAACATGGAGCTGTTGAACTGTGGCTTCAAGACTTCGAGAACCTAACAGAAAGAAAAGAACGTAGAAGAAGGAGACTCCAAGTATAATATAATATCTTCGTTTATTATTTCAAACTGACACACCGCAGTATGATTACAATTCAGAGTATGAAAGGATGATCACAAGTTATTACAGGAGTCCAATTTAACTGCAAGACAGCCATGCAAAGAACCCATCTGTCCTACTGCTCATTTTATCAACGCCATCTGGCGAATGAAAGGATGAGTCGAGCTTTGGGAGGGTTGCGGGAAGCGATCCGCGTCCGTGCTGATTTTCTGCTCTTCATGCCAGAGTGCTACCATTACGCAAACCCCCTCCTCGAAGTGAGAGCTCATGCTCCGTCTCCACGTCCATGTTATTCCCGTACCAATCCTCCTGCTTCTTCTGCTACTAGCACCATTATAAGTTACCAAGGTCACTACTGCCTCTACTCTGTAACTACTGCTAATACCGGTAGCGGCTACTAATACTGCTACGCTACCACTTCGACTACCACCTACTACCATCATCATCATCGCCACTTCACCACAATAACCATCACCACTCACCACCATCATCATCACTACCAATACAACCACAAAACCCATCACCAACGCAATAATGTGCTACTAAAACAATCACTACCACCACTACAGCACTAGTCACTACTACCATTACCAACAACACCACTAAAACATTCACCATTACCGCCACTACCACCATCACCACCACAACTCCAGTCACATTACCACTACTACCATCGTCACAACCACCATTTCTGACCTTGAACTCACGCTGGATGCGTGACTGTCCGTCTGGAAGAGTTGGCTCCACGAGTTGCTGGTAGGAGGTCAGGAACGTTGCGCAGGGTATCTCGACCTTGTCCAAGGTCAGGGCCTCCAGGAGAACATGGTGGATGAATATGTACTGCTCCTACATCGGAAATTGCACAGATCTTCATACAAGATAAAGTAAAGTGAAATATAGTAAGTGATTTAAGGTAAGGTAGGATGAAGTAGGTAAGTGTATGGCAAGGTATAGCATTGCAAGAATAGATACCTTCTACTAGTATGGAATAGAAAAGACCTTTTACTAGCTGTAGGGGTTTATTTACATACGTTTTGAGGTAAAATGTGAGATGATATCTCACACCGTTCAAAAGTTATAGCCAATATACCCGAGGCACCAGGGGGGTGGATACCATTAAATTCCCTAGACTTTCGACTATATCTTATCCGTCATTTAATATTAAGAGACACAAATTATACCATTCTATAGAGGGAATGTGGGGCTACATTTCTATGGTCACTGAGTTGACCTGTGACAACCGAAAGTGCTCAAAATAAATAATAATACGCGTAATATGCGTGAAAGATGGCTGAATGGAAGGACTCCCCGTAGGTTTTTATCTGTAGCATATTCATTTGTCTTCCTGGAAGAGAAACAAAGATACCATTCTTTAGAGGGAATGTAGGGCTTCATTTTCATACCTTCACATCTTTGTCTTTTGAATACCGGAAGTGATCAAAATAAATAATAATACGCGTAATCTGTGTGAAAATCGCTGAATACAGCATTACAACGTAAACCGATATATATGTATGGATATATATGTATGGATGTACATTTATACTATATAAACATGTGTAGGATGATTGTGTGTATCTTTTATACATGGATTAGTTTCAAAACACACATAATCTTATATTTGTTTATCCAAAAAGTAGAAAATGTACGCAATAATATAGGCACATGCTAATTAATGGTTCAGTTGTTAAAAGTGATGTAATTTCGAGGTGCATTCACATAATGTACAACTAAATATACCATTCTGTGCAGAAATGAATGCTGAATCCATTGCTATATTACAAGTTATGATATGTAAAACCAAACACGGGCCAGGGATGGTCGTAACCACCCCCCACTGCCAGTCTCGTGTTACAAAAAAAGCTTGGTAGCCCTAGGTTAAGGGTAAGGTAGGATGAAGTAGGTAAGTGTAAGGCAAGGTATAGTATTGCAAGAATAGATACCGTCTAATAGTCTGGAATAGAAAAGACCAGACTACTCTAGAATAGAATATATTAGATAAGACTAAGGTAAGAATAGAATAGATCAGATCAGAATAGTCTGGAATAGAATAGAATTTAAATCTATTAACTAGAAATAGATTAAATTAGATCAGACTTATCTAGAATAGAATGGATTATAATACATTGAATTAGACTAATCTAGAACATATTAGATTGGACTAGACTAACCTTGAATAGAATAGGTTAAAGGTCAGACCAGAATAGAGTAATTAGACATGTGTACATGAGATGCAATCGATGTCGCTTCTGAAACACTTACGACCGTCTGGACCATGAACATTCGTTGTCTTCGCATCTTATCAATGCATCGAGGGATGTCGACGGTGCTCTTGTCCTTGGCCCTGGCCAGGCTGAGGTCAAGGGCGATCAGGGTTCCCGTTCGTCCTACTCCAGCACTACACACAGGGAACAACAAGCAAACAAGGATGATGATGATGAAGAAGAAGATTATGAGGATAATGACTATTACTACCGCTACTGCTGATGCCGCTAACGCTACCACTACCCCTGTTACAACTACTGATACCACTGCTACTCCCACTATCACTACTACTATACTGTGACTATTACTTCTCATACTATAATTGCGTGTCTCAGTTTGCGGTAAAAATTATTGTTATTTTCACTATTATTTCCGTTGTTGTTATTCTTTTCGCTGCTATAATTCCACTGTTAATGAAATCGTCCTTGTTGTCCTTATTGTTCTTTGGCTGCTGTTATAACGAGAAAAGAACTCACCTGCAGTGGATAACAACCGGTCCAGGTCTGCAATCTGGCAGAGGGTCCTTGATGGAGTGACGGTACAGCTTGAGGAGTGCCGTGCAGGTGTTGGGAACGCCCTGATCAGGCCAGGTCGTAAAGTGGAACTGGTAGACGAGGCGGGACTCGCGAAGCTGAAACGGTCAGAAACAACTTCTATGGAGCCAGGTTTATTTAACTGGTCAGACAGCATTATATGCACAATGATATGAAGAAGAAGAAGAACAGGCCCTTATGCTACAAGCCCTGAGGTATGGATATGAATTGCTACCCACTGTACTTTTCTTGGACTCGGTATATGAGGGCGGGTGACCAGTCCTCTCCCTCACCGTCTCATCTTGTAGGTGGAGCAGAATCTCAAACCAAGTTTACCTCTCGACTGAAAACTCTATTCAAGTCAAAGCTCGTTTTTCGCGTGTAGCTTAACCTTCGCAGGACGAAGACATTTTTACGATACACGGAGGACGAAGAGGGGTAATTTTTTACCCCAAAGCAATTTTTAATATCTCAGCTCATAGGTAAGGTACAATAAAAAATGAAGTATCAATTCTTATAGTTCTAAGGTCAAGGAATCGATCTATTCTAGTGAGAATAGTCTGTGAACACCACTTTCCAAGATGGCGGCCAAGATGGCCGCCAAACACAGAAATATGCATATTTCTATTCTATTCTATTCTATTTATGGCCGCAAAACACAGAAATATGCATATTTCAGCTCATAGGTAAGCTACAATGACAAATGAACTCTCCAATTTCATTGTTCCGGGGTCAAGGAATCCATTTATTGTAGTGAGAATAGTCTGTCAATACTAATTTCCAAGATGGCGGTCAAGATGGCCGCCAAACACAGAAATATGCATATAGGTTACTTATGAAAAATATCTTTGAAAAATGCATATTCACCATGAACGAATAAATAACGACGTTGAGGACGAAGAGGGGTAAATTTTTACCCCAGGACACTTTGGACTCAAAAATCTTCTTCCCCAAACATGACATTTTCCTGGCTTTAGTGTCAGAATATGTCAGAGCTATTAACTTGTAAACACATGGAACGTCAAATTATACCTGCCAACGGTTGCTCCGCAATCAGCATTCATACACCCCTGGGGTAATTATTTACCCCTCTCCGTCCTGCGAAGGTTAATGTAGTCCAATACAGATCACTCTGGCATAATCTAGATAACTCCAGTATTGTTCAGTTCATTCTAGTCCATTCCAGTCCATTCCAGTCCATTCCAGTCCATTCCAGTCCATTCTAGTCCATTCTAGTCCATTCCAGTCCATTCCAGTCCATTCTAGTCCATTCCAGTCCATTCTAGTCCATTCCAGTCCATTCCAGTCCATTCCAGTCCATTCCAGTCCATTCTAGTCCATTCCAGTCCATTCTAGTCCATTCTAGTCCATTCTAGTCCATTCTAGTCCATTCTAGACCATTCCAGTCCATTCCAGTCCATTCTAGTCCATTCCAGTCCATTCTAGTCCATTCCAGTCCATTCCAGTCCATTCCAGTCCATTCCAGTCCATTCTA
>JACEVL010000448.1:123278-130778 GCA_020284085.1 Aporrectodea caliginosa | reverse complement strand
CAATTTTAATAATTTTTGGTAGGTAGATGGCAAAATGGCTGAAATTTTATGCTATACATAAATTTTCCACCTCACCTGATTCATACCACCACACTACCTTGTTAAACACAGATGTACCAATTTTTATATAACGCTTACATTTTATTACATGCAACAAAATATCTGACGACTTAATTAGCACGCAGTAAAGTAAAATATGGTTTACTTAGCAGAGTTTTTAATTGTTATGACAGATCTGCTTAAAAGTGTTAGAATTGGTGCTCGAAATGTGCCCCGCTTACATGGACACAAGCGCTTAGACGGCGATGCCACTGGCCGATAGCAGCATCAACGATCGACTGGCCAAAGCGCGCCCACTCGTCGATCAGACGCGTTTTGAGTTCGTCGACGTTGGCTATTCTGGAGCAGTAAACCTCCTGCAGCACACTCCATATGCTATTGTCGACTGGGTTAAGATCCTGTGAATTCGGCGGCCACAGTGTTGGAGGTATGAAGTCGGGCGTTTCTCGCTCCAGGAAAGAGACAGTGTCGCGTGCTCGATACGCCGGGGCGCTATCCTGTTGAAAGACACAAAATTCGCCCTGGGATATCCGACGTATGTCTGGCAGTAGCTTCTGGGCAAGAAGGTTGTCGCGATAGTATGCCCCATTCACTTTGACACCCGGCTCGACAATTGTTAAAATGTAAGCATTATATAAAAAATTGGTACATCTGTGTTTAACAAGGTAGTGCTGTGATATGAGTCAGGTGAGGTTGGAAATTTATGTATAGCATAAATTTTCAGCCATTTTGCCATCTACCTACCACAAATTATTAAAATTGGTGGAAATTTGACGAAGTTCTGACAGAAACAATTTTGCACAGTTTATTTTGAGACACGGTGTATAAAGCTAGCCTTTTTTGGGAGCTGAAATTTTGATAGAATGAAGTGTGTGCGAGGGCGAGTCTATCTGTCAAGTTTCACGACGATTGAATGATTGTAAGTGATCGAACTAGTCGTCGCAAGATTTGACTTTTTAGCCTGTGGCTCAATCAATCAATCAAGCAAGATTCCCGCAAGTTAAACTAGATGGATAAAAAGGAAACACACACATGTACAAAATTAAAATTAAAGAGAGCTGTAATATGCCAAAAACTAATCTTTGTCGGCGGCAAAGGCCTATGTTGGCATAAGCTGCCGTTAAACTGTGGATCCAAATCCATGTACAAAATTAAAATTAAAGAGAGCTGTAATATGCCAAAAACTAATCTTTGTCGGCGGCAAAGGCCTATGTTGTCATAAGCTGCCGTTAAACTGTGGATCCAAATCCATGTACAAAATTAAAATTAAAGAGAGCTGTAATATGCCAAAAACTAATCTTTGTCGGCGGCAAAGGCCTATGTTGTCATAAGCTGCCGTTAAACTGTGGATCCAAATCCATGTACAAAATTAAAATTAAAGAGAGCTGTAATATGCCAAAAACTAATCTTTGTCGGCGGCAAAGGCCTATGTTGTCATAAGCTGCCGTTAAACTGTGGATCCAAATCCATGTACAAAATTAAAATTAAAGAGAGCTGTAATATGCCAAAAACTAATCTTTGTCGGCGGCAAAGGCCTATGTTGTCATAAGCTGCCGTTAAACTGTGGATCCATCCATCCATGTACAATAATTTACTTTCTTTCCTCTTCCTAGAAAATGTCGTTAAATTCTTGATCCATTCATCCATCCAACAAAAGAAAAAGGTATAGTATAGAAGAGAATGGACTAGACTAGAGTGAAGTAGAATAGAATATTATGGCATGCAATGTAATAGAATAATTATTATAAAATAGAATACCATACAGCAGAATACAGTGATCATAATGCATTTTGTTGGACCAGAAATGAAGGAAGTAGACTATAGATAGGCGGGGATAGGCTATATTAGGCTAAAGTAGACAAGAAAAGACTACAATAGGTATAGAGAGGCAATATTAGACTAAGATAAACTAGACTAGACTCAAATAGAATAGACTGGAATAGGCCAGGAAAGGTCATATTCGACTATAGAAAATTACTACTGCATATTTTACTTCCACCAAAAGCCCCAATAATAGACCCTGCGAGTCAGACTATTGTGTACCTCTTGCAGATAATTTACAGCGAAAGACGTTTATTGTTAGAATGTTGTACTCGTATTGACATTAACTGTTGAATGTTCTTAAGATGTATGTACACCAAAGTGCGGATATGCAATTGGTTTATTAAAGAATACGCTTACTTACTTACTTACTTAGGATCCTGATTGGCCGAGTGGGTTGGTAGACTAGAATAGACCCAAACGGCGCCACTACCCTTCGCTGTGGTCGGGCCGGTTTATCAGCCAGATTAATTTCTCGGATCTTTGTTACGACACAGTGTCGTTAAACAGCAACATTATAAACGTGGATAGTACAATACAACACACAATACAATAGATCACAATGACAACTGGACTACGCAATACAGCACTCATTATTGTTCGGTGCCTTAAAGGCATTTTAAAACTAAGACTCTCTTGGCTGCAAGACAAGCATATTATGTTAGACAAGGCTATAGGTTAAAGCTACTTCCTTAAAGGTAAAACATGTTTTAGTTGCTTTACCTGTCCCCTTTCAAAGAGGTTTGTGACCATGACTATTCTTCCGCAGTCGTGTTCCCAAACCATTTGCCAGAAATCTGGTAAAGACCCGGCCAAAGGAGTTCAGCATAAAACAATAAATCTTAAGATATATTGATATTTAGAGTAAAAATATACTATATTAAGAAATTATTAAAATTATACAAATTATTAAAATGCTAGATAAAATTATAGAAATTATTAAAATTCCTTAAAATTATTAAATTATTCAAATTATTGCTTTCACAAAATCATTAAAATTATCAAAGATCATTGTGATCATTACTATTCTTCATCGTCAGTCATCGTTCATCAAACCATCACCAGAAATCATCCCATCATCATCATCATTGCTCATCTTCTAATTAGGCTTATTATATTTATTATTTAGAGTAAAAATATCCTATATTATTAAAATTATTAAAATTATTAAAATAGTTAAAGTTGTAAAAATGATTGAAATCAACAAAATCATGAAAACCACCACCACCACCGCCTCTTATGGACACTGACGCCAATGAACGTATCCAATTAATAACAGTGTTGATACTGACAATCTTGTGCCACCTAGCGTATGGTAGCAGACACGAAACTACATTATACATTCGGTAGATGGCGACAGAACAATGCAGTTCATTATACGGGTGCATTATAGCGTAGTGGTTAGTCTCCTGGACTGTATTCAGAGAGGTCGGGAATTCAAATCCCCGCCAGGGCAGAAAATAATTTCGTTCGAGATATGTGCTCCACTTTCTCCCCTAGCCAGCTCATATATAATGTAATAATATAAATATAATGAGTACACGGACCGTATACTGTCGGAGGGAAGATGAGACGTCGAGGGAGAGGAAAGGGCACCCACAATCATACGCCGATATAAAGAAAATGAAGTCGCTAACACTTCATACTCATGGCTGCCACAGGGCTAGCTTAATAGAGTGTTCTTCTTCTTATTCTTCTAGGTTTGCAGTTTATTACAGGTGAGAGAGAAGATATTTCTGCCCTGGCTGGGATTTGAACCCGATCTCTCCATTGACAATTCAGCATGGCAAACACTGCATTTAGTAGCACCCATAACTATTTAAACCACTATAAAAATTGTCGCTAACATAATACAATACAATGTATGTATGTATGAACACTTGTTATAGCGCCTCTTCAAGATTTCTACTCAGAGGCGCTCCCGACTACTGCGCGGACGCTGAATCGGAGTTTCACGCCGAAGCGCATGAGCAATTGCGAGTGAAGGACTTGCCCAGGGTCCCTACGCAGCGGCTTTGAGGTGGATTCGAACCCACAACCCTCCAGCTGCAAGGCACCGAACATACCTCTACACCACCCCGCCCCAATATCATAGAGTATAGAACAAAATCTTCGAATACCTTGCGAGGCAATGTACGCTGTTTCTTGACCGTAGCCCTGCAAAGAGACAAAATGTGCACTGATAAAATTATACGATACAAGACATGCATACAAATATATTCGTGTTTACTATTAATTCAAATTAACACAGTACTTGTAGCATGATTGCAAGTCATAGTAAAACTGAATGATACAAATAATTTTTTTAGACACCTTTAAAACGTTGCTCAACCTCACAATATAAAAAAATTAATGCGTTCGATTGCTAGATGGATAGCGATTTACTCAGTAAACTTTACTGATTCAAAGTGACAAGAAAGTAGTATGATTAAAATTCATAGTATGAACGGACAAGTTATTACAGGAGTCGAATTTAGCTGTATACGGCAGCCATGCAGGGCGCCCATCTGTCCTAACGCTCATTTCACCCAAAGCCACCTAGCAAATGGAAGGCTGAGTGAACCATTGGGGTAGAGGGAATCGATTTCGCTTCTATGCTGATCTTCTGCTCTTCGCGCCGGAGTGCTACCTAAACCCCTCTCATGTTGACTAATGCACCATACAATACTATACAATACTATACAATACAATACTATGCAATGCAATAAAACAAACTGCTCTTCAAACGAAATACGAAGTTCATCCAGGTTAATGGTCAAATGTGCGCATTCATCATCATCGTCGTCGTCGTCGTCATCATCATCAAAATTATCGTCATCATCGCAGCAACCACAACAACATCAACATCAACATCATCTTCATCATCACCACCGTCGTCATCATCGTCATCATCGTCATCGTCATCGTAGTCGTCGTAATCATCATCAGAATCGTCAACAACAACTAAAAGAACAACATTGTTAACTGACATCGATGAAGCTGGCGTTGATGTAACCCTTCTGATCGCCATTGGAGAGAGGAACGAGGGAATCGTTATCTGGAAAACATCATTGAACAAACGAAAGAGTAAACAAAGGTAGGAACTGAAGAACGAATGACTGGTTGAATGACCAAATGAATGATGCATGAACGAATGACCGAATGAACGAATGACCGAATGACCGAATGAATTATTGAATAAATGACAGAATGAATGAATGACCGAATGAATTATTGAATAAATGACAGAATGAATGAATGACCGAATGAATTATTGAATAAATGACAGAATGAATGAATGAACGAATGAATGAATGAATTAATTAATTGAATGACCGAATGAGTAACCGAATGAATGACAGCGAATGAATGACCAAATAAATGAATTAATTGAATGACCGAATGAGTGACTGAATAAAGGACCGATTGAATGACCGAATGAATGACAGAAAGAATGACAGAATGAATTCCGAGTGAGTGAATTCAGGTGGAAGGGGGATATATTGTTGGGTGAATGGATGTATGGATGGATTAATCATTCAATGAATTGATGAATTTGAAGTGGATGGATGAAAAGATGGTGGGATCAATGAATTAATGAGCGAATGATCAAGCTCTAATATCAATGACAAGAGCTTCAATTTACTGTAACGATTGGACTGAATATTCTAACATCCTTACACGGAAGAATGTTGATATAACGATTCAAGTTCTTGTTGCTTTGCTCGTTGGCTGTGGAAGTACTCTTTCCAACTTTGTTACCAGGCGGCAGAGACTAAAAATGAATCATAGTAGGTGTAATCATAGAAGGTGTTACTGCGGGTGGCTCGGTCGCATTATAAACGTGGAGTACAATACAACACACAATACAACACATCACAATACAACTGGGGCGCGGTGGTTTAGGGGTATGTTCGGTGCCTTGCAGCT
Source organism: Aporrectodea caliginosa (assembly GCA_020284085.1). NCBI lineage: Eukaryota > Metazoa > Annelida > Clitellata > Crassiclitellata > Lumbricidae > Aporrectodea > Aporrectodea caliginosa. The sequence continues at coordinate 124,988 of JACEVL010000448.1, read as the reverse complement.
GGAGGGTTGCGGGTTCGAATCCACCTCAAAGTCGCCGCGTAGGGACCCTGGGCAAGTCCTTCACTCGCAATTGCTCATGCGCTTCGGCGTGAAACTCCGATTCAGCGTTCGCGCAGTAGTCGGGAGCGCCTCTGAATGGGAAATCTGCTAGGGGCGCTATAACAAGTGTTCAAATACAATACAAATACAAATACAACAGCCAGGGAAGGGAAGGACAGTGGGAACGTAAGACTTGCGATGCAGTGGGTATGGCATCGACAGGTTAGGTAAATACATTCAGTGGGCGAGTTAGAGAAAAAGATTCGTTGATTGTTGTTGTTGGTATTGTTGAGTAGTCCTCTGGAAGGGGCGCTATATAAATGAATGAATGAATGAATGAATGTTAGTGTTTAATCGTTTCCTCGTCAATTTCTAATGATTTTCGTTACCTATTGATTTCTAATCGTTCTAAAATTGCTTCCATTTCTTGTGGTTTTTTAATCGTTTTCTAATCATTTTCGTTTTCATTAGTTTTCCAATCGTCTTTCTAATCGTTTTCGTTTCAAGTAATTTTCAAAATCGATTTCCAATCGCTTCTCAATCGTTTTCCAATCGCTTCTCAATCGTTTCTCAATCGTTCGTTTTCCAATTTTTTCCAATCGTTTTCCAATCATTTTCCAATCGTTTTTTTATAATTTCATAATAGTTTTCTAATCGTGTGATTTTTATTGCGCTTCTAAGTTGGTGCGCAGGACATCATAGCATTATTTCGAATTCAGCATACTTATAATACGTATCTTAAAATCTGCATACTTTAAGTACTTTCATCTCATCATTATATGCGCAGTACTTGAACAAAAACCCAGCATGAAATGGCATACTCCATTTTGTACTCAGCATGCTTGAAATACTCACTCATATTTCTGAAAGCTTGAAATACGTATTATTCAAACAAGCATAGCTGAAGTACTTAGGCTACCAAGAATTCACAATAATTAGAATACTTATCTCCAGATCGGCATACTTGACATACTCACTTCGAATTCAGCCTTATAGGCGGAGATGTTAGCCTGATGGTGTGCCACGTAGTCTAAGAAATCGGCCACAGGAACTGGTTTGTCCGGGAGATAGGGTAAGATGGTCATAACATGAGATGGACCGAATCCAGGACCTTGAGACAAATCAGCAAAGATGCGAATCATTATGTAATCAATTTTTAATCATTGGAGAAATTCAGCAATTAAATTAGGAATCAGATAGGAAATATTAGAGAATGAAGTAGAAGTAGAGCAGTCCCTTAAACACCTTTTTATAGACTTACATTTGCTCTATATGTTCAAAAAGACGTATGCGAATGCAATTTCAAGTAGTCATAAAAACGAAAAAGGAAAGTAGAGCAGTTCATTAAACACCTTTTTATTGTCAAACATTCGCCCTATATATAAGAGAGTACCATACTCCAATGAGCTGTAATATGCCAAAACTAATCTTTGTCGGCGGCAACGGCCTATGTTGTCATAAGCTGCCGTTAAACTGTGGACACACGAATGCAATTTCATTTTTGGCTAAGAGACAGAAGCGTTCCATTAAGCTTGCCTTGAGGCAGCTATTGATAAGAAGTGTTTAGTGACTTCATTTTCTTAGCCTCAGCATATGATGGCGGTTGGCCAGTCCTCTCCCTCGCCGTCTCAACTTCCCACCGACAATGTCCGGTCGGTGCACTTATTATAG
>JACEVL010000448.1:105778-118278 GCA_020284085.1 Aporrectodea caliginosa | reverse complement strand
ACTCTTGAAACTTACCTGAGACAAAACACAAGAACAAGGACGACGACTGCGATGAGAATTGCTCCACCGACTCCAACGACCACTCCTACTATGACCTCCCTAGTGTTCGGATTCTCCGTGACAGGACTCGAAGGACGCGGAATAGTTATTGCAGTGGTCGGCTCCGTGGGAGAAGTGGAGGCAATGGTAGTTGTAGAACGTAGAGTAGGAGGACTCTGTGTCGTTGACTCTTCGGTGGTACTTTCAACCGTTGAATGTGGAGATGAATGCGTAGTGGCGGAATGGGTAGTTGAGGTGGCATTCGCAATGTGTTTCGTAGTAGGAGAGGTAGTAGTATTGGTGGGAGTGGCATGGGTGGTGTTAATGGTGGTTGTAGTGATGGGCGTGGTAGGGATGGTGCGAACGGTAGTGATGGTAGTGGTAGTGGTGGGGGTGGTAGTCGAAGTAGTAGTGGCCGTAGTTTCTAAAATAACATTGCTCGATGAAATTACAAGAGCAGACACGCAGACAGACACACAGACAGACACACAGACAGACACACAGACAGGCACACACACAGACACACAGACAGACACACAGACAGACACACAGACAGACACACAGACAGACACACAGACAGACACACAGACAGACACACAGACAGACACACAGACAGACACACAGACAAATGGTTACATAGACACAAACACATGCATACATACACATTAATAACATTTCTACATCCATACATACAAAATAACTCAAAAATTAATAGATAAATGCAGGCATTATATTCACAAAAGTAAATGTCCTCATTTAAATACATATTTATTTTATCCATAATTAGATGGATGCATATAAGTAAGTAAGTATATTCTTTATTGAGACGTACTAGCAAACGCACAGCACTGTACATGGCAAGATTAATACATTCAAACAAACAAACAAAATTTTATAATTATACAAGCAAAGAATCGAATGGGAGAAGTTAACGTATTATATCAGAGGAACCTAGGGGAGAGAGAGTTAGGGCTATAGTCATAGAGGGAAAATGAAGCGCTTAAACAGACTGATCTAGGGAAAACATTGTTTATTTGTATAGCATCCGGCAAGGAAGCATTTCTGAGTCAGGTTGTCAATAATAATTATACAATTATACCTACATGTTTTCGAAACGGCTTTGACCGGCTAATTTTGTGGCTGAGTTTGGTAGGAGTCCCGAGTATCACAGAACCCAAGAGCTCTGGATTGCAATCCCTATACGCTAACCACTAGACCATCGAGGTATATAGTAAAATGAATAAGTTGGTGGTTTGCACTCATAATAGAGTAGCGCTTTCGAAATTTGAAGTTTACGAGTACGATTACGATTGAATGAGATATTGCCTTAATTTGCCCTAATTCACTTTCATCTCGGATGGTCCTGCCATAACTTCGCGTTCCTTACCTTGAAATTGTAATCGAACAGGAAGACTTATGGGGTGAGATGTGCCTGCCTTTGCTTCCCCCGCCCTATATATGTCCCTTATACAATACAATACAGTACAATAAAATACAATAAACTACAACTGTACTTTGATATTGCCCTACTTCCAAAGTTCAGAAGTGCACACACGACGATGTCGCAGATACAATTATATTGCAGAGCAATTGTGAGTGAAGGACTTGTTCAAGGTCCCTACACAGTAACCGTCTCAGAGCAGGAGGATCGAACCCGTACTCTTCGCATCTCAAGGAGACCGCTCTTACCAATCGTACACATTCTCTTGCTAATCACATACACTGACTTATCTACTAAATTTGTCGTGTCCTTTCCTTATATACAATCGCTTGATACCATCTTAAAGGTGTCTAAGGCGACCGCTCTTACCAATCGTACACATTCTCTTGCTACCCGCCTATACAAGGACGTAACTATTAAATTTATTGTGTCCTTTCCTTATATAGCATCGATCGATACCATCTTAAAGGTGTCTAAGGCGACCGTTCTTGCCAATAATTGTACACATTCTCTTGCTACTCACCTATACACGGATTTATCAATTAAATAGGGATCATCAGTTTAACGGCAGCTTATGACAACATAGGCCGTAGCCGCCGACAACGATTAGTTTTTGGCATATTACAGCTCGAAAACATTTCTTCATCAATTAAATTTATCGTGTCCTTTCCTTATATAACATCGATCGATACCATCTTAAAGGTGTCTAAGGCGACCGCTCTTAAAACGAATCGTCCACCGTGCCCCATCTTACATCTACCTGCCTTGCTTTGACTCAGTGCTGTCCAACCCGCGGCCCGCGAGCTTATTCTAAGTGGCCCGCCCGAGCTCGCTAAATATTTGCAATTTCTGAAAAAAAGAAGTAAAAGACAGTCATTGGCCTACTTGCATAGCTATTTGTTCGTAACTTGGTTTATCGTTCGACAATGTGAACACAAAATGCAGTTCCCACGGCGCATTCATTATGATAACTCCATAATTAATTTAATAGTTATATAATTTTTAATAAATTTTAGTCGTTGCTTTTGAGTTGACTGGTGCGGCCCGCGGCTTCAAGAATAACTTCTCTGGTGGCCCGCGGTGACAAAAAGGTTGGACAGCACTGCTTTGACTGAAGTAAGAATAGCAATCACAAGTGCCTTACCTCAGCTACAGACAACATACCTCGTTGTTAAACCACCTGAAATCTTCAAAACTTACCAGTTTCGTTTGTTTCTCCCTTAACGTTGCCACAGCTCAGTACAAGAAGCAGAAAAACTCCGAGATTCCGATAAATCCTCCATTCCAGCTCCATCTTATATATCAACACGGAAGTTTTCTCTTGCTATCAACTCACCTAGACTGGTCCATCGTGTTCGGGTTAGACCGAATATTAATCACAAACGCCTATCCCAAGACATTACCCCAAAACCGATCCGCGCCGACGCCTGATGGGGCTCTGGGTTAGGCAGCCTAGCGGAGCGTGAATCATTCGGTCATGGCGTGAACGCTATCGAGGCGTAACGGAGAGCTTTGAGACGCACGCTTGCCTAAAGGCGGCCTATAAGACTAAAGGCGGCCTATTAGACTAAAGGCGGCCTATTAGACTAAAGGCGGCCTATTCTTACACAAGTAGGTGAACCTGTCAGTAAGAAGTTAATTCTGAATGCTTGGGGAACAATTTAAAACATGTTGGGTGTGGGAAACTCATGTGTACAGGTTACATAGACAATGTATAATAGTCGGGCGGTGCCAAACCGAAGCCTGGATAAAAGAGGAGGGCGACGATAGTCTTATTTGGTATAACAACATAAACTGTTTATCACTTTAAGTAACTCCAACACATGGTTGTAACTCAAGTAGTGCCAGTCCGAAGCATGAAGAAAGGAGGAGGGCGACGCTAATCAACGTTGGCACGAAGCAGAGTCGTTAAGGAGAAACTGCTCAGCACACTGATGTGCCTGAACCATTAAGGATAAGATTTCTCTTCTCAAAGAAAGTAATCACTCGTTCGCAGACACTCTACTTGAAACCCACAGTCGGCCACAATAACTGTATCGTTCACATCAGACATTTCATGTGTAAACTATTTTCCAGACCATCGACCAAATTTGCACACCTGCCAATATTTTACAAACATAATATTACATACACATCTATATATTATACATGTACAATATATAAAACACAAATATAATAATTATGATACAATGTCTTTAACGGTTGCATGTATAATTATATAACGACTCTTTGGAGTAGTAGTTTCAGTTTAACGACACTGTGTGAAAACAATGATCATTAGCGTCGCCCTCCTCCTTCATCCAGGCTTGGGACTGGCACTACGGCAGTGGCAGAGTTACTCTTTGGAGTAGGAGTACTTGCTTGGTTGCTGTTTAACGACCACTGTGTTACAACAAAGATGATTAGTGTTGCCCTCCTCCTTTCTCCAGGCTTGGGACTGGCACTGCCACAGGTAGGGTAGTGACGGAGTTGGAGTAGGGAGTATGTGTGTAATAAGTTTATTTAACGACGCCGTCATATCGACGATGATTGGCGTGGAGTAGGGAGTATTTAGCGAAGGTGTATTTATACCTGTACAACTAGATGTCGCAGAGAGGGCGCTATTAATAGCAGTGTTATTCGCTAGGTGGCGGGGTATCAATACACAGGCGGTCTATCACTGTTCTCTTTTTATCCATCTACTTTAACTTACGCAAATCTTGTTTGTTTGAGCCACAGGCTAAAAAGTCAAATCTTGCGACGACTAATTCGATCACTTACAATCATTCAATCGTCCTGAAACTTGGCAGATAGACTCGCCCTCCCAGACACTTCATTCTGTAAAAATTTCAGCTCCCCCCAAAAAGGCTAGCTTATAGAATCGGGGACTAAACTTTTCAAATCGGGGAATCCCCTTTTCCGAAACGCCGCGTTGCCATTGGCCAGCGTTGCCATTGGCCGCAACAGATACGGGTGCGCTGCCTCATTAAACGGACGCTATGTTTATAAAATGAACGCGGACTATATATTTGTAGAGGTAACTGCTTCATAAGACGCATTATAGGATAGTAGATGGATATAGTAAAAACTTTGTTTTTACGGGCTGTATTTTATTATCCATCTACTTTAACTTGCGGGAATCTTGCTTGCTTGCTTGCTTGCTTGCTTGCTTGCTTGCTTGCTTGCTTGATTGATTGAGCCACAGGCTAAAAAGTCAAATCTTGCGACGACTAGTTCGATCACTTACAATCATTCAATCGTCGTGAAACTTGGCATATAGACTCGCCCTCGCACACACTTCATTCTATCAAAATTTCAGCTCCCCCAAAAAAGGCTAGCTTATAGAATCGGGGACTAAACTTTTCGAATCGGGAATCCCCTTTCCGATACGCAGCGTTGTGATTGGCCAGCGTTGTCCGCGCTGTCGTAAGATGAACGCGGACTATATATTTGTAGAGGTAACGCTTCATAAGACGCATTATAGGATAGTAGATGGATATAGTAAAAACTTTGTTTTTACGGGCTGTATTTTATTATCCATCTAGTTTAACTTGGGGAATCTTGCTTGATTGATTGAGCCACAGGCTAAATAGTCAAATCTTGCGACGACTAGTTCGATCACTTACAATCATTCAATCGTCGTGAAACTTGGCATATAGACTCGCCCTCGCACACACTTCATTCTATCAAAATTTCACCTCCCCAAAAAGGCTAGCTTATAGAATCGGGGACTCAACTTTTCGAATCGGGGAATCCCCTTTTCCGATACGCAGCGTTGTGATTGGCCAGCGTTGTGATTGGCCGCAGTCAGAAACGGGTGCGCTGCCTCATTAAACGCATGCTATGTTGTAAAATGAACGCGGACTATATATTTGTAGAGGTAACTGCTTCATAAGACGCATTATAGGATACTAGATGGATATAGTAAAAACTTTGTTTTACGGGCTGTATTTTATTGTTCTAGTCTATTTCGTTCTATCGGCTTTGTTGTACTGTAGTTTATTCCATGCTATTCTGTACTGTTATAATTTTATCGAATATAGTATATTCTAATGTATTTTTATGATCTGTACAATGCTATATTCTACTGTTTTGTGAGTACTAAAAAATGCGGTATTAGTTGTCCTGATAGATAGATACATACATACACACATACATACATACATACATATATATACATACATACATACATAAATACATACATACATATATACATACATACATACATACATACATACATACATACATACATACAGTTATATTCTGGAAAATTCTACCACAGTCCACTGTGTGACTTTAAGTTGCATCACATTATGCTATATTAAAGCTATGTTAAGTTATAGTTAAGATTATTAGGCCTATTAAGTCACGCCATGTAGTGCTACAATCGTTAAAAGCGATATTTTAGTAGAAAATTAGACACCTTTATGAGTATGTTTTAAATGCTATAATACTATACGTAACTCTATTAATTCATTCATGTTATGTTGCCGAGAATTAAACCACTTCCAAAGCAGTCTCACTCAATTGCCCACATTAACACCTAAACAAAGACTTAATTGCCTATCAACATCGACCACGATGTAGGCAATAACCCCCAACAAGAAGGCAATCGAAGAAACAATCGCCAAGCAATCGAAACCGATTCAAGAATTCCGACAGGGTAGCCTCGGGTTATTCATTCCGCCAATCGCCCCACCTTGGGGACTCGTCCGGGCCCGCACCCCCGGCCTCCCGTACCTCGCCTAACGACCGCCGGGCCGCCCCAGACCCTGGCCGCGTCTCCCCGTCCCGTAGCCCGAGGCGGAGACCGGCCGTGGTCCCGGCGAGACGCCAGTCGTTCTCTAAACTGTTACGGTGTCGATTAAGGGAGAATTAGGCAGCGCGTCTGTGACTGGAATAATATGGCAGCGTGGAATGCTGTGGTGTGGTAACTGGGCGCGAAGATTGAGTTGGGTTGCGTGTATATGCTGGAGTTGTGGACTGCTGAGTGTGAGCAAGTGAACTGTGGTTGTATCTATCGTTGAATAATTTCGGAGGTTTGTTTTGCTTAGTTGGTTGTTGTCATACGTGTGCATTACTATAGGACGCTATAGAAGTTGATTATTTTCTTCTTAACATTGGGTATAGCTGTGCAATAAGATTGCCAATTGATAACAGCGCTTACACACCGTTAAAACGTTGTCTACCGATACTATATAAAAGGACGAACTGCATTAGGCGTTTAATAAAAAGTCCATTAGACACCTTAAAAATGTTGTCAATAGAAGCTATAATAAGGGTGAGACGCATTTATGCATTACATTTTTCAACTTTTAGATAGTGCTGAATTATGAAATGAAAGAAATCAACAGAGGCCGCCTTGTAGTTTCGCAGAAACGTGCAGGGTTCCTATTCTCAGGAATCTTCTAATTACTGAAAACATTATTTTCTCCAGCTTCTACAATGGAAACTTAGTTTCATCCATCAACCAGTTTGGTATCCAGCTTCTATTTACGGGAAAAATTATTTCGATCAATCCAGCTTCTATTTCAACACAGGAATGTTTTCATCAATCCCACTTCCATTTAGGGAAACAGTTCTTTTCATCAATCCAGGTTCCATGTTATGCAATATCAAACAATTTTAGACTTCTTTCATTTCATAATTTGGGACGTCTGTGACGAAAATACATATTTATGAATTTGGGACCGCCGTTCCCAGTTTTGCCAATATTTCAGCAAGCAAAAGTGTTGATTGCGATTGGTTAGAGCGGTCGCTTTGTAACGTGGAGGGTACGGGTTCGATCCTCCAACTCTGAGACGGTTACTGTGTAGGGACATTGAGCAAATCCTTCAGTCACAATAGCTCAGCACCATCGATTGATTCTTTAGCATCAGATAGTGGCGCTTAATAAATGCATTGTAATAATTTGTTGCCAATCAGTTAAAGCGGCCGCCTTAGATACCTTTAAAACTGTGTTAACTGATTCTATAATAAAGGAATGGTACACACTTTAGGTAATACTAACTGTTCGTATTCTGTCAGTGCCAGTCCCAAGCCCGGATGAAAGAGGAGGGCGACGCTAATGATCTGTGTGACGTTAAACTGAAGCTACACATACTAGGTAATGATAAATTTAAGTACCCATTTAGTCAGTGCATTTGCCTTAGACACCTTTAAAACGGTTTAAAAAATTCTATATAAAAGTGGGACGCTGTAACTAATTGGCTGTAAGGATAATTTTCTTTCTTATCGTGTCTTGTAATCAGTACTTTATTACGCCCGAAGGCATAACAAAAATATCAGACGTCACAACATACATGCACAAATCTGAACAAACATAAAGTCAAACGCACAGACTGCGAAAATGTTCGTAATGATCATTTATGATAACTAAATTTACCGTTCAAGATGCCGGAGAATTCAGAGTCAAAAAGAAAGTCCTCAAAAACGTAATGCGCATAGTACGGGTTCGATCCTCCTCTCCTGAGACGGTGTATACTGTGTAGAGATCTTGAGCAAGTCCTTCACTCACAACTGCTCAGCGACATCAATTGATGCTTTGTCATTAGGTAGTGGCGCTTAATAAATGCGTAAAAGTAATAATAAGATGATGATAATAATAATAATGATAATAATAATAGTAGTAGGAGTAGCAGTAGCAGTATAGTAGTTTACAGTTTAACCACACTGTATTATAAAAGAAATTCGTTGGCTTTGCCCTCCTTCATCCAAGCTGTGACTGACACTGCCTGGTAGCTATAATAATAATTTATTATTGCTTTGCGATATTTTATTTCTGCCGTTACGTCGAACTTTATGTAACTTAAAGGTAGGACGTTGAACACCCTTTCGATCATCGTAAAAAACGGTGGGTGGCGTATAAGTAGTCTTTTGAATCTGCGTTTTAAAGGTATCTAACAATAGAAAGAGAAGCTCGCATTTAGCGGATATAAACCGTAAGTTATCTAATATTTAACTGTCTTATCTTACCCTTGCAATTTTCGTCTTAATATAATGGTTTCGGAACAGGTACCGAAAGGTTAGAGCGCTCCCGCAGAGTACGGGTTCGATCCTCCTCCCTGAGACGGTTACTGTGCAGGGACTTTGACGAAGTCCTTCACTCACAATTGCTCAGCGTCATCGAATGCTGCTTATTCACTTAATAAAATAATGCGTAATAATACTTATGATAATGACGATAATAGTAAGAGTTACTAGTTAATGCTTAATCATTTTTAATTATTTAGCAACATCTTACACCTATCGCTAACATCGATTTAACTGGATGATCTTGAGATAGAGGTGACACACAGTTTAACCCGCAAATGACATATAAATTGCATGTGGCGCAACAATTTTAAAGGTGTCTAAATATCGACCAAAATATTGCGCTTAGCGATTGTAGTCCCATCGCATCCAGTATTTAATACTGACTGTATCTTATCTTTGCAATTTTTTTATCTTATTACAGCGACGTAACGTGTGGGCACATGATTTTCATGAGCGTTGATGATGGTGTAGGTACTGATTGGCTAACACGGAGAGTACGGATTCGAACCTCCTCCTCTGTAGCGACCTTGAGCCAGTCATTCACTCACAATTGCTCAGCACCATCGATGTTCTATCGTAAGGTCGTGTGCCCGTCTGAACTCTGGAAGGAGGGCAATATCAAATACAGTTTTATAGCGTTAGAAAGCTCTCTTTAGACACCTTTAAAAGGTAGTCATACTATGTATATAAATTTAAGACTTCTCCTGAAAGTTGCTGTCTCCTTAACTACTACTACCACTATTCCTTTGATTCACAAACTCGTTGAAACAAACGCAGCAAGATTAACTCGGTATTTATAACCGAAGCTCAACCAATTGCTCACATATCAATGTTCTGTCGTATACGCCATTACTCGTACTTTGGAAGTATACATACGTACATACGATACATACATACACCGAAAGTAAGAATTCATAAATAGCTACATAGACTTACACACGGTGGGACACAGTGGCCGATTGGCTAGAGCGGTCACCTTGTAACACGGAGTACGGATTCGATCCTCCTCTGAGACGGTTACTGTAGGGGAACAATTGCTCAGCGCCATCGATTGATGCTTCGTCCAATAATAATAATAATAATAATAATAATAATAAAATAATAATAATAATAATAATAATAATAATAATAATAATAATAATAATAATAATAATAATAATAATAATAATAATAATAATAATAACAATAACAATAATAATAATAATAATAATAATAATAATAATAAAAAAAAAAAAAAAAAAATAATAATAATAATAATAATAATAATAATAATAATAATAATAATAATAATAATAATAATAATTTTACCGTCAAAAGGGTTTTAATGGAAATTTCATGTTTATATAATTGACATTTATTTATAAGTAACTCTGAAATATCTTCTTTTGCACATTAATCTAGTTAACAGAAAATTATATTATAAATTGCACGCGATGCTCTAATTTTAAAGGTGTCTAATTTTCTACTAAAATATCGCGTTTAGCGATTGTAGTTAGTATTCTGTGTTCAACGCCCGTATATGTTATCTCTTCAGTTTTTATCTTAATACAACGATGTGAGGCGTTGTCAACAGATTGATTACAGCGCTCGCTTTAGACACCTTTAAAAAGTTATCAACTATACAATACAATAACACAATACAATTAGACATTTATAGCGCGCTTTAACAAGACAAGTCTTGCACGAAAGCGCGTTTGCGCTGTGTTCTTAGTCATAGTGTAATGAGAATAGATGAGTTTTTAGTTTTGATTTAAATTGCGTAACAGATGAACATTGACGGATTGTAGCTGGGAGTCTGTTCCATTCTCTGGGTCCAGAGACAGCAAAAGCACGATCTCCAAACTTCCTCTTGGTGCGAAGAACGGTAAAGTCTCCTCGTGTGGCCGATCTGAGTCCTCTAGGATTTGAAGCAGAGCATGGCACGACCATGGATTTCATATATGAGGGTGAGGTTCCAGAATGGATATGGTACATGAGGAGGGAGATTTTGAAAGCGATACGGGCGCGAATGGGAAGCCAGTGTAGTTGTTGAAGAGATTGTGTGATGTGGTCTCTGGGACCAAGGTCTTTTATTAGGCGAGCTGCGGCGTGCAGAACAGATGTTAGAGGTTGTAGCGTTGATGTGGGAAGACCAGATAGAACGGAATTGCAGTAGTCGATGCGAGAGATGACAAGGGCTTGAGTAAGAATACGGAGGCAGGTTTCATCCAGGCAGCGTTTCACTTGTCTAATTCGGCGAAGGTGGAAATAGCAGGCTCTGGCAATGGAGGAAATATGTTGAGTCATATTTAGATTGCAGTCTAGTAATACTCCAAGGTCGCGAACCACTTCTGAAGGTGGAATCGAACAGCTTGAATCAATGTTAAGTATTTTCAGTGATTTATCATATAACTAATGCTATATAAGGATAGGACACGATTGGCGAATAATAATGAGGCGTTGAAAATTGTATCTTATTTCGGTATTGGAACACAGTGTGCGATTGTATATACGATTGGTAAGAGCGGTCGCCTTGTAATGTGGAGAGTATGGATTCGATCCTCCTCCCCTGAGACGGTTACTGTGTAGGGACCTTGAGCAAGTCCTTCACTCACAATTGCTCAGCGCCATCGATTGATGCTTCGTCATTAGATAGTAGCGCTCAATAAAATAATGCGTTATAATACTTACGATGACGATACTAATAATAGTAATAGTTACTATTTAATACTTAATAATTTTTAATTCAATGGCGACATCTTACGCCTGCCGCTAACATCGATTTCACTGTATGGTGTGGGTGGGAACTAAACACAGGTTCACCGTAAATGAAGTATAAATTACGCTTGGTGCAAAGGTTTTAAAGGTGTCTAACTATCTACCAAAGTATCGCATTTACCGATTGTTGTTCCAACGTATCCAGTATTTAACGAACGTATCGTATCTTTGCAATTTTTAACTTAAAACAACTGTTTGAGACGCCGGTAACTGATTCGTTATAGCGTCCGCCTTGTAATAATAATAAATAATAAATAATAATAATTATGGTGGTGGTGGTGATGGTTGTGGCATCGGTGGTGGTTGTGGTGGTTGTGGTGGTGGTGGTGGTGGTGGTTGTGGTTGTGGTTGTGGTTGGTGGTGGTGGTGGTGGTGGAGGTGGTGGGGTGGTGGGGTGGTGGTGGTGGTGGTAGGAGTAGTAGCAGCAGTAGTTGTAGTAGTACTAGTAGTAGTTTAAAGTTAACTACACTGTGTGATAACAAATATCGATAGCGTCGCCCTCCTCCTTCATCCAGGCTTAAGACTGGCATTGCCTGGCACTAGTAATAGTAATATTAATTTGTGTTGCTTTGCGATATGTTATGGGTCATATGCATTGATTATGTTTTATTTGCCTATTTGCGTTTTAGTAGGATTGCTAGTTTGCGTTTTATATTTATGTATGTAACTTATATAAAAAATGTGGTCGATAAGACTCTATTGATTGGACTTTATATTTAGAAGTGAACACTTAGACCAATTGCAATGTATTGGAAGAGTCCATTTTTATGTACAATTATCTTCTTATTTGAGTGTTGAGAATAAAGGAGTCGCTCACAAGTCTGCCGTTATGTTGAGTAATAGATATCGTCGTCAGATCAATGTAATAAACGACGAGTGGCGAATAAATATCGTGTGATGTAAGCTTTATAAAGGTGTCTAGCAGTTGAAAGAAAATATGGTATTTAGCGTTTATAGACGGTTAGGAATTTAGTTTTTAACTGTCGCCTTTAACCCTAGCAATTTTTTCGTCTTAATATAATGGCTTTGCAACAAGTACCGATAGGTTATAGCGCTCCCGATGAGTACGGGTTCGATCGTCCTCTCTAAGACGGTTAAAGTTTAGGAACCTTCGGCAAGTTCTTCACGTAAAATTTAGAAAACTTAATGAATAAAAGGGCGTCCCTTAGACACCTCTGAAACCGTGTCATCTGATGCTATATAAATGTGGAACACACTATGAATTAATTAGTCTTGCAAGCGGTATTCT
>JACEVL010000448.1:53278-100778 GCA_020284085.1 Aporrectodea caliginosa | reverse complement strand
TCCCCTAAGAAAGGGGCAGTATTCTTCCAGGAATGGGATAGTAGTATTCTACCCCGGCCCATGGATAGGTGCCCACTAGTAATTATTGTCAAACGCCTCAGGATTGTCAATAGGCTGCAAGGTGCAGAGCTGCATACGCTCCACGGTTCTATATGCTCCACGCATCTTCCAATATTTGTGCCCCTCGGGAATGGGTAGTAGGGCCTATTCTACCTCTGTCTTGATAAGCGAGCACTAGTAATTATTGTCAAACGCCTTACAAATATCCATGGATCTGCCATTTCATCTCGGCGAGAGTCCAGGAGTCGTTATAATTACCCCATCTTTATTTGACGAGACGGCTTAGATTACCGTTGAAAGGAAAGGTGCTACCCACTACCCGTACTCTGGTAGTGCCAGGCTCAAGACTGGATGGAGAAGAAGGGTAACGCTAAATATCCTTCTTATCACAATGTCATAGTGTCGCTAAACAGAAACTAGTCAACTAATAACGAACCAACATTCAGAGCGCATTAAGTTAAGAATGACGTCCCGAGCGAATCGATGATAGCCAATTTAGCTGATACCGTTAATTGTTCATACCCCACTCGCGTCACCATCGCAGCACAGTTACCAACGTAGTTTCACCTCCCCGCCTCGAATAACCCTTTGTAAGCGCTCCGTTCCTTTTGTAAGCATTCCCGGCCCGGACGCGGCGTTTTTCCCTTCAATCGAAACCAGTGCGTCGTCGGCCGAATCCAAGACAATAGAGATCACAGAACTCTTTCAGATTCCTACCAGTACCGTTTAACTCTCCATTCCGATTGTTCTCGGAGGGGCGTGTCCCGAACGATCGTATCCCCGTCTCGTTCATTCAATCGGGCTTTCAAAGCTGGGACTGTAAGTCTCTAACACTCCGTACCGCTCTAATTACTTCGTTGCGATATGAACTTCAAAGGGAACGCCGCTGTGCGAGTTATACACCGGTCAAAAACAATTGTCGTAGTTATATGAATCCTTCGATATTAGCAGCGATTTAGAACTTCTACGTTAAAGTAAGTGGATGTACGTTGCGTAGAGTAATGTACGCAACGTTGCACGCCTGGAAAGCTTACACGCTTGTGTTTGCAGTTGCTGTGGGACTCGATGGATGATTGGTTAAAGCGCTCGACTTAGACACCTTTAAAACGGTGTCAACCGAGGCTATATAAAAGTGAGACACGCTGGTAAAAATTGTGTAGAGTTACATGGATAGCATAATAATATTATAATTAGTGGGACACGGTAGCTATTATTGGTTAAAGCGCTCGCGTTAGACACCTTTAAAAGTTGTCAACCGAGGTTATATAAACTTGAGACGCGATAGTAAAAGTTGTGCAGAGTTACATGGATGGTTATAATATAATTCTAATTCAGCCGGCTATCTAATTCTTTTGGCATCACGGACAGGGCTCTCCTATGGTTCCAATCGTTTCTTACTGATAGGACTATATCCGTGGTCTTTGGTTCAAACCGCACTCCTTGGGTCAACCCCTATGGTCTTCCTCAAGGCTCTGTTCTTGCTCCTCTACTATTTGTTCTGTACCTCAGACCTGGAGGTATTTTCCAACTGTTTGGGGTCTCTTCCCATCAATTTGCCCGATACCCAGGCCTTTTGGCCCAGCATCTTCTGCTGTTCAAATGGTAGAGCGGTTGAGGCTTCCTCTGGGGATTTTGCCTGACAAGACACATATGGCTTTGATACTGTTTCCCTTCATCTCAGATTTCCCCACATCCACTTCTCCGTGACCTAATTGTCTTGGATCCTTCCCTTTCCGTTACTGACCAGGTCAACTCGGTTTCAGATCTTGCTTCTATCGCCAACTACGTTCCATTCGCAGCTCTCTTTCACTGCATGCCATTACTACTCTGATCCACGCCTTGATCTGCACGTCGACTTTGGGAACGCTATACATACTCTCCGCCTCTAATACTCACAAACTCCAGTCTATTCTTAATGCAGCTGCTCGGCTTATAGGCGCCATTCCAAAGTTTGCTCATATCTCAAACTATATTCGGGATACTCTTCACTGGCTTCCTATCCAACAGCGGGTAAACTTCAAAATCCTTTCCCTCATGCGTAACTGCCTTGTTGGGGTGGCCCCATCCTACCTGAGGTCTTTTGCACCTTTGTCTCCTCCTTACCTGTGAGGGCCTCTTTGCGATCTTCGACCCGTGGCCTTATTGTCCCTCGCATGCGCTTGCTACGGCCCACTCTAAGGTGCTTTGCCCGTGTTGGCCCATCAAACTCTCTTCCCCAGTCTCTCAGTATTTCATCCGTAGACAAGACTTTTTCATATTCAGGCACTGACGCAGATCAATAGCGCTGCTGATTTCTGAGATATAAATGTTCGATTACAATTACAATTTTGGCACAATCTACTATAATAGGGAGCGCTCGCCTTTTTTGGGGTCAAACGAGGATTGTGATTCGGATACGAGAAAATGGAGTCAGGGCATGGATTTGAACTGGTTAGTCATATAATTAGTGGGACACTGTATAGTGTATACGATTGGTTAGAGCGCTTGCCTTAGACACCTTTTTAAAAGTGTCAACCGATGCTATATAAAGATGGGACACGATTGGAAAATTGTGTGGATTAATATAATGGAGGTCAAGTAGGTGGTCAAATAATTATTGGGACACCGTATACGATTGGTTAGAGCGGTCGCCTTGTAACGCGGAGAGCAAGGGTTCGATTCTCCTCCTTTGAGATGGTTACTGTGTGTGGAACGTAAGCAACTCTTTCACTTGAATTGCCGAGCGCCAATATCCGATTTGATGCGCTGTCATTAGCGGAAAGGTCATAGTCGCTTAATAAAAGCATAATGCTATTGCAAGAAGTAATTTGCCTCGGTCATTGAATGAGAGCGAAATTGAAAGAACCACAGATAATGAGTTAATGATGATGATGATGATGATGATGATGATGATGATGATGATGATGATGATGATGATGATGATGATGATGATGATGATGATGATGATGATGATAATAATAATAATAATAATAATAATAATTACAATGATAATATCCGAATAAGTGAGTTATGCTAAGATGCTTCACTATCAAGCAGAAAGGTCAACGATAGGCGATGTATTACACCACGGGCTTTGAGACATCAACAAGAAAGCGTATCGTCCATCTGCTATTGCCAAGAAGTGCAGGTATTTGGACTCGGTCTTTGAACAGAGGGCGAAATTGAAAGAACCACAGATTAATTAAGCTCAGTTAATTAATATTAATTAATATAAGTAAACGGTGTTGCGGTCAACTTGCTGAGGGTTATCATCACCAAATTCTCGGTCTCGGTTCGATTTCAACTAACCACTGAAACATTTTGCAATATTAATATTGTAAGAAGAAAAAGAAAAAAAAGACCAGTATCTTTTTCTGAGGCAGGCATGGGTATGAATGGCAGCGACTTCATTTTCTTCACCTCGGCATATGAGGGTCGATGGCAAGTCCTCTCCCTCGCCGTCTCATCTTCCCACCGACAGTGTGCGGTCAGTGTACTCATTGCAGCTCAGTTGGATAGGCGGGGGAGATAGAACATAATTCTCGAACCAAATTTCTGCCATAGCGTGGATTTTAGACACCTTTAAAAGGTAGTCGTACTACGCTATATAAAGATTAGACGTCTCCTGAAACAAGATTAGAGCTGTAATATGCCAAAAACTAATCTTTGTCGGCGGCAACGGCCTATGTTGTCATAAGCTGCCGTTAAACTGAGGATCCATCCCATCCATCCATGAAACAAGATTGAAACCCTAACTTTTCAGTACGCTAACCACTACGCTATCGAGCAGTGTTGTAAGTTTCGATGTGATTCTCCGAAATTTCTCAGCACCATACGTGGTTTCCTATAATCGTAATCTTAATCTCAAAGTCTGAATTTACAGTATAAAGCGCTATTCTAACTCTCAGCATATGCATGGCGCAAGCTTAATTCACAAGCGCTGCGTCGAGTCAGACGGGTTGTCCGGAGATTGCCAAGTGAACAACCGAGTCGGGTTGCTAGAGATTGAATCGAGAGAGAAGCGGTCTTATCCGATACCGCACTTGGTCTACAATCTAAAAATTTCAGGTTTCAAAAGGAACTTGGAATTTCGTCCATTGCGGATTTAGTACATAGAAACAAACCAGATTATGGGGGTCCGTTGGCGCGTTGGATAACATATGGCGAAGATTGCGAGAGGTAACGAGTTCGAGCCCCGTAGGGCGGATTTGCTTTGTAGGCTGCTATTAGCGCCGTGTATTACAGGCTGTCTGTTCTGTTAGTAGTTAACTATAGTTAAGATTGTTTCAATTGCATAACATGTAAATGTACAGCGCAATGCGTTTGTCAGGCGCTTCATTAAAGAAAAGATATTATATTATTATTATTATTATTATTATTATTATTATTATTATTATTATTATTATTATTATTATTATTATTATTATTGTTAGATTAACGGTTGGCACTAAATACCTTTTTAACGCATTAATCCGACGCTATATATAAAACTCCTCCAATACTCAATGCGATATCTGGGCGAGCATCCACCATAAAATGAAACGATGTCATGAGCAATGTTTGATGCTAAACACCTTAATAATCAAATTCTCTTATGTAATATAAAGCGAAGTTTCAGCATCGCTATAATAATACTTCATTTTGAAATTCAGGGTTCCTATAGGAATAATCGAACCCATTTGTATTGGCTTATGCTAAAACACCTTTTTAACGCATGAAGTGGCGCTATATATTACGTAGCGTTCCGATGGCGATTAATTTCAAACGGCTAAAAGATTTATGTTTAAGAAGAGTATTCTTTAAAGTTAAGCTGTTATATGCAACAAAATAACCTTTGTCGGGGGCAACGGGATATGTTGTCATAAGCTGCCGTTAAAACTGTGGATCCATCCAGTAATCGTTAAATTTGCTTGTGTGGAACAATTGCCGTAATGATAATATTGCATAATTTGCATAAAATCCTTTTGTCAGAATATGGACAATCAGTTGAACTACTTAATGTCGCCAAAAAATTGAATATTAGTGAAATTGTATACAGGGCTCCGTTTTGACACCTTTAATGGTGCTATTCAGTTGCTATAAGTTTCTTGTACTCATTGAATTGTATATTTTCTGCATAATTGTCGTCAACGGCCTTTGATGTCATATATTAAGACGACGTTAAACTCTTAAATAAAAAGTCGTTTAATTTTTTAAACTATTTTTTTAATTGATTTTTTTGTAGGAACAAAAGGTACAATGAGTACTGGTTGATGCTAAACACCCTTTTAAAACATTCATCTGCCGCTATATAAAGCAACGCATTCAGTTTTCGTTAGTAGTTTCTTGACAATCACACTACAGGAACAAACGAGGCCGTGAATAATGGTTGATGCATTTTAAACACCTTTTTAACATAGTTATCTAACGCTATATATATACATACGCTCCCGTGGAAAGTCGTATCCAGTTTTTTCATAATAATTATGTTTCATGTTGATGTGGTGGCAGATTTAGGCTACTTTTGGAAGAAACGCGGCTATCGGGAATGCATGGTTGTTCCAAAACACCTTTTTAACGTATCCATCTGACGGTATATAAACGTTTCCTAGCAGGTAACGGGTGTTTAAAGCTTACTTTATTCATGGTTCACTGTGGGAATAAACGATGCCGTTAGTAATCGACCTATTGGTTAATGCTAAACACCTTTTTAACGAATTCATCTGATGATATATATAAATACGCCTCAGCTGGAAGGTCATGGAATTCATCCACTGTCGGATTCAGTACTTTCTTATAATTGAATTACTGCTGTGTGAACAAAATATAAGTCTGACCAGTTTTAAGAATATCACTCAACATGAGAAATTTAATTGTCATGTTAATTAATAAATAAATAAATAGATAAGACATAATTAGCCACAGCTGATTATAAGATGTACAGCAGTTATTAATTAATTCAGTTTTTATAATTATAATAATTTACTACGATGTGGCCTGCTATGAAAGAGTTTCATGACTAGATAGTTCTCAACGTTAGATCGTCGTATACTATTAGGGTGCAATAGTTTAGTACATAACAGTATTCAAAGAATCTATTCGATGGGTTTGCGCAGGTCAGCAGCTTGCTCGAGTCAACTATGGAACACCAACGATGTGAAAATAGCATAAAGCTGTCGATGGGAATGTGAAGATTAACAGCTTGCTCGAAAACCAGCGGTATGAAAATTACATTAAACTGTCCCCGGTCGGTAACGAGTTAGATTATAGTCGCTAGTTCGGTGATCAACAACCAGGTACAAAGTATCCAGTACCAGGTACCAAGTACCTGGTAAAACGTATCAAGTAAGGTAACCTTCAAGTACCGAAGGTTAGCGCATTTCGTCAACGCCGGAAAAGTTAGATTATTGTCGCTAGTTCGCTGATCACCAGGTACAAAGTATCCAGTACCAGGTACCAAGTACCAGGTACAACGTATCAAGTACCAGTACTTAGGTAACCTTCAAGTACCGAAGGTTAGCGCATTTCACCAACACCAGAAAACGTGTAAGATGTTCTGAGTCTATTCCCGTATTGTATCCGACTCTCGCTCTCTTCACTCTGACCCACAACAACTTGACCGGAAGCTGTTTCCACGCTCAGAGTCTCCTCTTCTTCCGGTTCACGCGACGATCTCCCAGACCTGTTCCAGTTTTTGTCGCGTTCATCGACTTCCGGAAGTCGGCCATCTTGGACGTCGTCGTCTGCGTCCGTGACTACTTCCGGTTTCTTGATGACATCCTCTTTGTCGTCTTCCGGATTGTCGGTAACGTTGATCAGCTCGTGTTTGTCCTCCGATTCGGAGTCCTCGAGGTCCTCCTCTTCCTCCTGTGGGACGTCGTCGACCGTCGCACCACCAGAATGGTATCCGAAGTGGGGTGACGTCGTCGCCCCGAGTCCCTCAAAAGAATCGAAGCGACTGAACGCCGAAAACGGTTTCCGGTTGGTCGCCATCTGAAGTCGGGTGGCGGAAGTCGGGTAGTCTTCCGGTCTACGTCTGGGTTTGTCCGTGACCTTTCCTGCGTAGCGAACCTCGTCCTTGGCCGCAGCGCTGCCCCCGCAGACCGTTTGAGTGATGAAGGCTTCGACGAACCGCGCCTGCTGCTGTTGTTGTTGGGTCGTCTGGTTCTCCATGGGACTCCGATAGAGGAAGGGAACGCTCGCCGGGAAGCCAAGTCCTTTGTTCCAGAACATCTGGGAAGCGGCCGCCGCCTTCGCCTTCCACAGCTCCATCATGTGCATCTTGACGGTGTCGTAGTAGGGCGTCGGCGGCATTGCGAGCATCGGAAGGGAAGGGTACGCAGCGGAGGGGGTAGCCGTCGGGCGGGGGACATTATACGACGTCTGTAGCTGGGCAGACGGGGGCGGGGCTGATAGGGGTAGCATCCGCGGATAGGGGAGACACAGCTGACCGGACTTCGCTGGGGAAAATCCCGAGAGCTTCCCGTCGACGCACTGCCGCTTCCGGGACTCCTCCTCTGACCGGGTCCCTTCCGCGGATCCAACCCCCTTCGAAGGGGACGCCAATCGCTTGCGACTCCCGCCGTTGAACATGGCCTTGACGTCCTCCCAGGCGTGGTTCAGCTCCTCGCTCGGCTCGGGGTAGTCGAGCACGAGGTGTCGACGCCACGAGTTGAAGTTTGCCGCGTCCGGATGGTGGTACTTGGACTCTGGGGTCCGATGAAAGTGGAAGATGAACTTATTAGGGGACAGGAACATGTTGCAGTAGTAACACTTGATGCACTTGGCCCTGGAGCTGTTGTACCTCGACGGGATGAAGCTCCCCTTGCAGCCCCAGCCGCAGGAGTGCGCCACGCTGAAGGCGAACGTCTCCGGGAGCTTCGGCGGCGTGTGCTCCTCGAGGAAGGAGGTGACCAACCGCTCGGCCTCTCGCTTGGTGATCATGCCGCATCGACGGGACGAGATGGGCATCGCCCCGTAGCGACGGAGTATCTCCAGCTGGACTGGGGTGCACTGTACACAGGTGATGCCGAGGGCCACTCGCCGGTTGTGGATCTCGTTATAGCTGAAGGTCTTTAGTAGGGTGTTGCTGATCTGTGCCAGGCAGAGGCGTTCCTTATCGTCGATGACCAGACTGACGATGGGCACTCCGCGTAGGACAACCGTGCCAACCTGGTTGTTGCGCCCGGCCGTCGCGGGATTCTGGTGACTGCAGCCTTCCGAGAGGGATGACGTGGTGCTGCTGGCCGGGGACTGAGGGGCCATCGGGCGGGAGCAGTACCCGCTGGAGTCCCCTGGCTGTTGGGAGGGAGATTCGACGATCACTCCCGCGGATTGGCGGAAGAGAGGGAAGCCCATCTCGCTGAATCCAGATCGGGATTTGTCGCTGAGGTCCATCGGTTCCGTTGATCCACAGAGGAGGGTGTTTGGGGTTGGGGTAGCTGCGATTGGGGTGAGTGATGAGAACTGAATATTCGGGATTCCTTGTATTGTTGGTGTGGTTGGCAGGTGGTCCATTCAGGACTACAAGCTCTTCTGCAATGAGAAGATGGAGTTCATGGTATAAGTTTTCGGTGAAAATGAAAGACAAGGGAAGAGGCAAGAAGGTGAACAGGCAGCCAGGTGAATGAAAAGGAGAAGAAAGAAGAACAAAAGACGATGATGAAGATGAATAGTACGAAGAACAGTGATCGAATGAATGACAGAATGACAGAATCACAGAATGAATGAATGAACGAATGAATAAACGAAAAATGAAAGAATTACTGAATTACTGAATGAATAAATAAATGAATGTGTAAATGAACGAAAGAACGAATGAATGAATTGATGGGTGAATAAAATAATTAACAAACGAATGAATGAATGAACGAATAAAACAAACGAACGAATGACAATTACTTTATACAGTAATTCTCATTCCCCTTCAGTTGTGGTGTAATCAAAAATTCGTCCGCCGACGTCCACGGTCCCCCAATGCAATCGATTATTAGTTGACTCTTTTTGCCTGGGTCAACATTTGTATTGACACCCGATACGGCGCCCAAAATTCGACGGCGACCGCTCATTGTGTGAATTGATCACCGTATTATGCGTTGTAACGGTGGTGTCGCCTTACACCGATGCATCTGTCCCATCTTCTACCAATTGCACGCATGGCCTATGTGGGGGGAAGATGACGATCGCACGGGGTGGGGTACGAAGTATGGTTTCGATTTTGTTTTGAACTAGAAGCTGAAGAATTCTGTTCAGACCAAAAGTAGTGTTACAATTAAGCCTAAAGTTTATCTTCTCTTATCCTATGATATTACTACTACTACTATGATACTACTGATAGTACTGCTTCTGCTTCTGATACTGCTACTGCTACTGTTGCTGCGGCTGCTACTGGTACTGCTACTACTGCTACTTCTACTGCTACTGCTACTGCTACTGCTACTGCTACTGCTACTGCTACTGCTACTGC
Organism: Aporrectodea caliginosa; assembly: GCA_020284085.1. Classification (NCBI taxonomy): domain Eukaryota; kingdom Metazoa; phylum Annelida; class Clitellata; order Crassiclitellata; family Lumbricidae; genus Aporrectodea; species Aporrectodea caliginosa. The sequence goes on along the minus strand of JACEVL010000448.1, from coordinate 91,294 downwards.
TACTGCTAATAATAATAATAATAATAATAATAATAATAATAATAATAATAATAATAATAATAATAATAATAATAATAATAATTATAATTATAATTATAATAATTATAATAATTATAATAATAATAATAATAATAATAATAATAATAATAATAATAATAATAATAATAATAATAATAATAATAATAGACGCTTTTTCAGCGTCTATCTGTCTGCATACAACGCTACAACTCTGTCACTTTTAACGGGACCTTTCCAGCGACTCCAGACGACGAGGCTTGATTTTCCAGACACTGTCCCCTGCTCCTAAATTAATTTTTTCCAAATCCTGAGGGATCATTGATACCTCGGGTAAAAAAAAAAAAAAAAAAAAAATAATAATAATAATAATAATAATATTATTATTATTATTATTATAATACTCTATATTATTATTATTATTATTATAAAAATAATAATAGTAATAATAGTAGGCCTACCACTACTGCTGCTGCTGCTGTTGCTGCTGCTATTTAGCATTCATCAAACGCCGCTATCCAATGACAAAGCATCAATCGATGGCGCTGAGGAATTGTGAGTGAAGGACTTCCCAAGGTTCCTACACAGTAACTGTCTCAAGGGAGGATGATTGATAAAATGCACCATTATAGACAATTTTTGAGAGCAAATTAGAGAACTATTGCGTTTCCTGGTTATATTGCATCAGTTGACCAAGCATTAAAGGTGTCTAAGGGTAGCCGTAACCGTCTCCAATACTATCCAGGTTACAAGGCGACCGCTCTCGTATAGCATATCCCAATTATACTTATAAAATATGAACCATTATTTGATGTAGTTATACTCGAATTGGATTGGATCCACAGTTTAACGGCAGCTTATGACAACATAGGCCGTTGCCGCCGACAAAGATTAGTTTTGGCATATTACAGTTATACTCCAGCGCATCCCACTTTTATGTAGACGCCGTTGACACCTTTAAAAAGGTGTCTAAGTCGAATGCTCTAACCAAACGGCTACCATGTCCAACACGGTCAATTAGTTATATTGTGTGATGTCATATTATTATGATAATTATGTCCTTTTATGTTTACGTAATGGCATAATGTAATGCTACAACTTTATCTCCTATTGACCTAAGTCGTATTGTCATGCCTTGAATAGCGCCATACATTCTATTGTATTCTATTGCATTGTATTTTCATTTAGTTCATAACTAGCTGTCAAAACGCAACAATTACTCCGCCACTGCTCGCACTCTGACAGTGCCAGTCCCAAGCCTGGATAAAGGAGGAGGGCGACGCTAATGGTCTTTGTTATCACACAGTGTCGTTAAACTGAAACTACAACTAATACTAATACGATTGGTTAGACACCTTTAAAACGGTTTCAATCGGTGCTATATAAGGATGGGACGCAGCAAGTACAGTACCTCACCCCGTGCGCTTTCGTCGCTTCCCTTACAGTCCCCAGACCACCACCATCAACCCCCTTCCCTACCAGCAACTCCCACACCCCTTACAACTACTTCCCACCCACCCACCCCCACACAACTATCCTCTCTCCGATCTCTCCCTCCCTAAAATAAAAGCCATGAGGGAAATTAGATTTATAAAACCGGTCGTATTTGGTCAACGCCGTTCACCCGTGACCGCCGTTCGTTACAGCGCAGACGACAGCTCGCGACGCGCCATCTCGCGGGAAAACTCACCGAACGCTAGGTGGCGCGTGGACGCGGCAGCCGGGCGAAGCCGGGCAGTAATTCGGCGACATTTTGCTCCCAGATTTTACCTACGCGCCGGCGAATAATTACTGCACTGGGGCCGCCCGATAATTAGAACTCATTTGCGCATTTCGTTAATTGAAAAACGCCGCCCCGCGCTTGCGTAAACAAGCCGCTGTTGACGCTGCAGTCACGTGATGGGACGTCACGTGGGAGTTTGCGACGCGACTGTTTAAGTAATGCGCGGCGACGCGAAGCCTGACTGTTGGTCATCGATAAATATTGGATAATATCGATGGGTGACCAATCACTTAGTATTGTAGTTGTCGGGGTTTGCGGGCTGCGTGATCAAAGGGAGCGGCCGAACAACGTGATCGTGTGGTCAGTGAAAATAGAAGCTGGGCGGCTGGAGGGAGACGGGGTCCCTCGGCGATGCTCCGGCCACGTTGACATACATGTTGTGGGGATTCGTATGTGCCATGGTGGCGGTGGAAGGCCGGTGACAGGCGTGGAAGGATGGAGGGATGGAGGGATGGGGAAGTGGAATAGGTTGTGTTTTGAGGCATAGGTGTCGTTGCATGCGGTTTTTATTTAGTAGGTTTGTAGGTGTGTGTGTGTGTGTGTGTATGTATGTATGTTTGAATATATGTCTGTATATGTATGTATGTATGTATGTATGTATGTATGTATGTATGTATGTATGTATGTATGTATGTATGTATGTATGTATGTATGTATGTATGTATGTATGTATGTATGTATGTATGTATGTATGTATGTATGTATGTATGTACGTATCTATGTATGTATGTATGTATGTATGTATGTATGTATGTATGTATGTATGTGTAAATGTATGCATGTGTGTATGTATGTATGTATGTATGTACGTATCTATGTATGTATGTATGTATGTATGTATGTATGTATGTATGTATGTATGTATGTATGTATGTATGTACGTATCTATGTATGTATGTATGTATGTAATGTATGTATGTATGTATGTATGTGTAAATGTATGCATGTGTGTATGTATGTATGTATGTATGTGTATGTATGTATGTATGTATGTATGTATGTATGTATGTATGTATGTATTAGGGTGTCCCATAATGTTTGAAAAAAACTTTTCTTGGGCAAATCTCAGGAGGCACCTTGTAGAAAGTTTCTATATGATAATACAATGCTACATGCAAAATTTCAGTTCATTTGATTAACATTGAGAGGTCCCTCAAGTCTGTTGAATGTCATTGTCTCGGCCGTCGAATGTCTCGTGATATCGTGTAGTTTGACAAGGTATTAAAAATTATTTATTGTCATTTGAAGTTGTTTGATACCATTGGAAAGCTGTTAGAGTATGTAGTTTATGAATATATTTATAAACTGTGCTAGTTCAAACAATATAATAACACTAGTTCCAGGCAAAAGCATCAAAATTCAGAAAATTATTCATTGATCGGCAGTATTTTTTGTAAGAAACGAGGTCGAGTTCAAACTACATATCGAGAAGTTTGTCTCTGGTGCAAGTTGGAAATTCTTTTCTGTGTTTTTCTGCTACTTGCAACAGAAACTGTTTCTGTTCTTCATTTCTTGTTATCGATGAATTGAAGTTCTGGATCAGGGCAACGCCACGTTCAGCAACGTCATTAACGCAAGCCAAATTATTCACTAGCTTGGCGCCAGCCAGGAATGATTCATTGTTTTTCCAAGAGTCAACTGGCGAATTCAGAAAACTGTCCTCAATGCCTGCAGTTTGGAAGAAGCTCCTTGAAATAGCTATATCCTCCAATGTTTCTGGAAGTGACTCGAGTAAATGTGGACCTCTTGCAGATTTCATCTCTCTCACAAGCTGAGTTTTCTCGTCGTTAGAAATTTTCTCCGAGAATAAGCATAGTGTAGCCAACTCTTGGCTTAAATACCACGAATGGCGTTTCATCATTTTCAGTCCAGTAGACTTTAGTGCATCATCATCATATACTTTCAAGCGTTGGATTAGCAGTAAATCATTGATTGGTGCATCGACTACCAACCTACTAGTGAACCAGGATTGTATGTAAATTGTCACAACAAATCGATTGAATCTCTGAACTCCTTGGAATTCACAACCTGTCAGAGGAAAAGTTTGTTCATTTCCATTGAACAGAAGCTCAATTTTCAGCGAATATATCGCCTTCGCCATCCAGCGAGCACGATGTAAAGCACCAGGTTTGCGAATGTTTGCCTTGACATCCAATCCAACCATTAACCCAGCTAGGCATATAAACTCGCGATAATCTTCTCGAGGATAACTTTTGTTGCAATGCTCAAGAATGAATTCTTTCACTTGATCCGAAACGATTATGAGTGGGACTGTTCGTTGTTTGAAGATATCGTGATTTAGATCAGACCATTTCTCGCGGAATCGCTTAAAAATAAGGATATCTGGACCAGTTGATGGTGATCGAAGACATACTTGAAAGATATCTGCCAAAAGAACCTCAAACATGTGGTGCCTGCACGCCATCCATAACAGATTCCGACCAATGTCCTTTTCAAGAAGTGTACATGCTCCATTAATTCTCCCTGTGTTTGAGGCAGTCGTATCGAAACACATACCGATAACATGATCATCACACTCCCATGATCGAAGAAGGTCAAGTACTGCATTAGCAGCTATTCGTCCAGTCCCAGAAGTCAACTTGGGTACACCAAGAAGTTTAGTACTTCCATCTATGAGAGAGGAAACAAGAACAGGCAGGCGATCTACAAGTTTGCTCTCTAGGCCAGTGACATCAGGCAGCAGTTTGCCATCCCAATGAACAACAGATTTGGATTTGCTTGATTGAAAGTCTAGTTTGATTAGAGCAGCAGAGACTTGCCTGTGATGTTTACGTCGCCGGTGAATTGTACTTTTGGATAGAACTGTCGAGGAAGCTGAACAACCTGTCTGATTAGCAACTGAAGCAAGAATCATCACAGATTTCCGGAGGCTAGTATTCGTTCGATCTAAGACTGCCGATACTTTCTCAGATACAATATCTTTTTGTTTGAGCAGTGTATTTTTAATTTTCTTGGGATATGCTGGGAGTCGTATATCACATTCATCCATGGAATCTTCAGAAGAGCTGCTGCTTGTATTCAGTTCAACCATTGAAGAATCCGATTCATGATCTTCATTGCTTTCTGTTGGAACTTGTGAATGGATATTAAGTGTTAGCTGGCGGACGTGGTGTTTATGAAATTTTTCTTGCCGATCGGCTGCTCTTTTCTCTTTTAGGGCTAACTTTCTGTCAAATGATCCAATGCATCCTTTTCTAGAGTCTTGTTGCATTTTCAGGAACTGCCGATCTTCATCATTCTTTATCAACTTCTCTGCATTTGCATGGCTGATATCAAACAATTGATCAAGCTTCTCTGAATAATTTCTCTGATTGATCTGATCTTTTTCGTTGTTGCGTGAGCGATTTTTCATCAAACTGACTTGTTCACCAAATAGATCTTTAATTTTTTGAACGATGTGTTTTTTATCACGAATTGGCAGCCGAGACTTTGTCCAGAATATAATAACTTGATCGTATACTTTTCGTGCGGCTTCAGAAATAGTAAGTTTTTGGGTGCGGTGATAATAAACAAAGTTTCTCATCACATCAAGACCAGAACGTGCGAGCACCTGTCAAGATTTCACGAGGATGTCCTATCTGCCAATAAATTTGTATAGCACCTAACTTTTACAGAGCTGTAAAGTGTAAACTGAGAAGGTCCATTTTTTGTGTGAAAACTGTAGAAATGTTGAAATTACAGTTTTTCAAAGATTTCTTAGCTAAATAATTGTTTACTGATCAATCAAGGCCAGCATATCAATATATTTATGAAATCTACTCTTCAACAGCTGTCTACTGTCTAGACTCTAGAGGTGTTAAATAATAAATAATGTAATATAATTTACTATGGATGCACTGCATAATTATTTTACAGTACACTTTTGAGTTCTCGCGAGACATCGATGGTCGAGTTGGTGAAATTCAAAATCTTTGAGGGACCTCTAAATATTATTCAAATGAACTGAAATTTTGCCAGTAGCATTGTATTACCATATAGAAACTTTCTAGAAGGTGCCTCTTGACTTCCTGAGGAAAAAAATTTCTATGGGACACCCTATGTATGTATGTATGTATGTATGTATGTATGTATGTATGTATGTATGTATGTATGTATGTATGTATGTATTTATGTCTGTCTGCATGTCTGTCTGCCTGTCAGTCTGTCCGTCCACGTATGTATATTTGCATGTTCATATCTTGCGATGTGGTTACATATCATTACTATCAGTATAACTTTTAGACAACTTTAATCAGTATTAGTTCACTGGTATTGGTATAAATATAACTTTTCGCCCAAGTATTATCATTACTATCAACACTTGTAATAAGAACCCCATTGTGATTAAATTCAGCATATCCGTGTCACTTTAATCTCATTTCCAATCCTTTTCCATCTTCCACCCAATTCTTAATCGTATCCCGACTCCATCCGTTCTCCAACGAAACCGAGCTCCCACAATCAAACAAACGACCCATGCAGTCTATTTTCCACAGGTCTGCCCGCGCAACAAAATGGCGACGCTTCTTCCGCAACAAAATGGCGACATTTCGTCCATCCGTATTAAACGAATCTCGCAAACACACAACCCTGTCGTCTGCGAACCATGTACCTATGATAGGCAACAAAGCTTCCGACACAATTAGATTATCCTACCAAGCCTGTCATGGCTACGACGTCGTCGAAACTCCAATACGCACGCCTCGTTTAATGTCCCATTCGAAGTAACGTTGTTATCTCTTTCGCATCGAATGCGATCATATATCGGTTTGTAGCGAAATTGAGTTCCTAATACAGTGTCAGGATTTTTCAACGCGGCCGCTTCGTATTAACCCGACCCGCGCGACGCTAAGTGAATTACGCGTAATTGTCTGCGTTACGGGTCCGGAAAATATGAGCTTAGTTATACAGTGCAGAATTGGCGAGAGGAACGTCTGAGCGCGACGCGTAATGAAAATGAATACCTTGGGTCGGGTCGGGAATTTGATTACGAAGTGTTTGGTAAGATTGTCGAGCGGGTAGATTGGGTGGGAACATGATCCGGGTATGAGGGGAGGGGGAAGGGAGGGGAGGGTAGGCGATTGGTTTGGTCGAACGTATCGTTACGTGGAGGGTATAATTTCGAGACTTCCTCTGTGAGAGGGTTACTGTGTAGGGACCATGAGCAAGTCCTTCACTCACAATTGCTCAGCGCCATCGATTGATTCTTTGTAATAAGATAGCCTAATAAACGATAATAAAAATTTTAATAATTATGATAATAAAATTATGTCAAATGCTACATTGTGAGCGTCAGGTCTGGAATCGTTGACTTATTGTGCTGTTCTTACACACCTTTAAAACAGCGTTCACTGCTCTATATATATAAAGATCAGGCATAGGTAGACTTTACATGATGCGCCCCTAAATATGTGTAGAAAAAGAAAACGTATAATTAATACTGAACATTGTATACGATTGGTTAGAGCGGTCGCCTTGTAACGCGGAGAATACGGGTTTGATCCTCCTCCCCTGAAATGGTTACTGTGTAGGGACCATGGGCAAGAGTCTTCACTCACAATTGCTCAGCGCCATCGATTGATACTTTGTATTAAAATAGTGACGCCTAATAAACGATAATAATAAAATAATGATAATACTGATGATAATAATGATGATGATGATGATGATGATGGTAGATGATGATGATGATGATGATGATGATGATGATGATGATGATGATGATGATGACGATGATGATGATGATGATGATGATGATGATGATGATGATGATGATGATGATGATGATGATGATGATGATGATGATGATGATGATGATGATGATGATGATGATGATGATGATGATGATGATGATGATGATGATGATGATGATGAATATGATGATGATGATGATGATGATGATGATGATGATGATGAATATGATGATGATGATGATGATGATGATGATGATGATGATGATGATGATGATGATGATGATGATGATGATGATGATGATGATGATGAATATGATGATGATGATGATGATGATGATGATGATGATGATGATGATGATGATGATGATGATGATGATGATGATGATGATGATGATGATGATGATGATGATGATGATGATGATGATAAATAATATTAATAGCAATAATAATATTATAATGAGGACAGATTAATGAAGACAGACAGATGGATTGTCAAACACATAATATACTACTACTGACAATTAATATTTAGAATTGCTTGGCGTTACCAGACACCTTCCGCTAATATCAGCACTCAGTAACATTTGAACGTAAATGAGGAATCTTATTTGTTATTGAAGTTTAGCGGCAAGAGACGAATAAATAGCCTCAATTACCGGCGTTTTAAGGGTGTCTAAAAAATCGACCAAAAGTCTCGTTCTTAGCGATTATAATTTATGTATAAAGAGAACCAATAGTAAAAACAAAGTTTTTTACTATATCCATCTAGTATCCTATAATCCGTCATATTAAGCAGTTACCTCTACCGAAATATATAGTCCGCGTTCATTTTACAACATAGCGTCCGTTTAATCAAGCACCGCACCCGTTTCTGTTGCAGCCAATGGCAACGCTGGCCAATCACAACGCTGCGTGTCGGAAAAGGGGATTCCCCGATTCGAAAAGTTGAGTCCCCGATTCTATAAGCTAGCCTTTTTTGGGGGAGCTGAAATTTTGATAGAATGAAGTGTGTGCGAGGGCGAGTCTGTCTGCCAAGTTTCACGACGATTGAATGATTGTAAGTGATTGAACTAGTCGTCGCAAGATTTGACTTTTAGCCTGTGGCTCAAGCAAGCAATCAAGCAAGATTGCAAGATTGCAAGCAAGCAAGATTCCCGCAAGTTAAACTAGATGGATAATAAAATACAGCCCGTAAAAACAAAGTTTTTTACTATATCCATCTAGTATCCTATAACGTGTACTCTGAAAATAGTCCGCGTTCATTTTACAACATAGCACGCTGAACGAGGCAGCGCGCCCATTATTGTTGCAGCCAATCACAACGCTGGCCAATCACAACGGTGCGTATCGGAAAAGGGGATTCCCTGATTCGAAAAGTTGAGTCCCCGATTCTATAAGCTAGCCTTTTTGGGGAGGTGAAATTTTGATAGAATGAAGTGTGTGCGAGGGCGAGTCTATATGCCAAGTTTCACGACGATTGAATGATTGTAAGTGATCGAACTATAGTCGTCGCAAGATTTGACTATTTAGCCTGTGGCTCAATCAAGCAAACATTCAAGCAATCAAGATTGCAAGATTCCCGCAAGTTAAACTAGATGGATAAAAATACTAATGGTTGGAGATGACATTGGCACTTTGGAGAGAGTTTAGAAGGCGTCACACCCCACAATTAAAATCCCTTCTCCGCTGTTTCTTAAAACATTTCTACCTCGGATACAATGAGTTCTCCTGAATAGAAATCAATCCAATGGTCCCGCTTTCCGAGTCAATGCATTAATATTTGATTGGGCGATCATTGGGCGGGAAAAACGATAGATTTGCGCGCCTTGTTAAGCCGTGAGGCGGAGACAAAAGATCGGATTCTTCTTCCCGTTCTTTCTTGCCGGTCTTTTAATCGTCGTCGCGTCTCGAAACGCACCGTGACGGTGGCAAATCGCATCGCATTGTTTCAAAGTATAGATCAACGGGAGTTAAGAGAGGACCGGGATTGGACAGACAGGCAGACAGAGAACAAAGAAATTTGACGGTCCATTGTTCTAGTTTACTGTCCTTTGTTGTTTTGATTACTGACGCAATAGTCTAGGGCCTATAGTAACTTCTTAATGACATTTACAGAAATTTGGCGGTCCATTCTTCTAGTTAACTAGAAGATTGCCTTAAGGACATTTACATCATGTAAGGGTAAGCGCAAAGGTTATTTCTGGATAGTCTGCTCACAGGTAGAGAACGAGCCAGAGGAGCTACTCAGAGCAGCGATTCATCCGCACCCCACCCCAATTGTCGCCAAGTTTCTGGGATGCGTCGGAACCCATAATTCTTACCATTGTTTGTCTAATATAGCTATGAAACAATTTCCTGATTGATACCCAGTCCTACATGTCAGAGAACTCGTCATTGTTATTGCGGTATGTCCATAGTATATATATATAATCATCGGAATTCTTCAGGATAAGTTGCTGTGGGTCTACATGCGTGCGAGGGCTTGCCGGTGGAGACTTTTCCGTAAGTTTCGAACATCGTTCGCATTAAACATCATGTGCATAATAGGAGACAGAGGCCAACAGAAAATCGATGGGGTCATATGCATAAGAGACGGCAAAATAGTCAGGTGGCTTAGCGCTGAATTTCAACGTTATTGTTACCGGCCGGATAAAAGCACCAAATTTGGCATGAAGATCCGTTATGGTCTACTAAGTAAAGTTGGAATAGGAGCCCTCTGAAATTAATAAGCGTTTTTATGTAAAACACAAAAACCAAGGTCAAAAGGTCAAACTCAAGGGAAAAAGCCACAACTCAGCTAAATATTATTCTATTTGGGTGATTCTTGTACCCATTTGATCGTACCAGTAAGGGCTACATCAGATAAAGACATAGAACTAGAAGGCTAACATAATTCAAGGTCATTTCAAGGTCAAAAGGTCAAAATCAAGAGAAAATTGGCAATAGCTAAGCAAAATTTTTCTTCATCTTGTTTATGGCAGTTCTACATTGATTTCGACCTCCGGCCTTGAAATTAACCCAAGGTCATTTCAAGGTCAAAAGGTCAAAATTAAGGGAAAATGACCGTAACACAGAATCACCAAAATAAAACAACATTTGGCTGAGATTTAGCCATTTCCAGACATTTTGCTCAATCTAGATGAGTCAGAATTATGGCAATTCTCTGTTGATTTTGACCTTTGACCTTGAAATTAACCCAAGGTCATTTCAAGGTCAAAAGGTCAAAATCAAGGAAAAATGACCATAACACAGAATCACCAAAATAAAACAACATTTGACTGAGTTTTAGCCATTTCCAAACATTTTCCTCTACAAATTTACCTTTTTAACCTTAAAATGACCTCAGATTGTCTTATATTTAACAGCCTTGTTTCAATGTGGCAGAGTTCTGTATAACCGGACACGGTCTTTAAAGGGAGATATGATAAGTTTACATTAAATGATGTCATTGTTCTGTGATGCTTACTGCAGTAACACATAGATTGCACAGTTCTATTTAGTATGCCTACAGTTGCACTTGCACAGTGGGGAACAATCCAGATTTGATTTTCCACATTTGCAGTTGGAGCAGTCTCTTTTGCAGGAGCATTTGAACAATTCCCTGCATGATGGGAAACCTCTGGAATTGTCATTCAGATTGGCAACCATGTCTCTGATACTTTGTTCCATGCATAATCCTGTGCAGAAGGAACCACTTGTATCTGTGTGCTGGTCGGCAAGATCCTGCTTGATAAACTGCCCGTCGGATATGCTGAACTAACGCATCCCTGGTGGGTGGCAGTCTGTCCATTGCTCGATTCTTCTGACAGTAGAGTTCTCTTCTTGTCTTGTTGACCGTGAACAAATTACTAGTTCTGTCATAGAGAATGACTAAGTCTTTCAAACCTCTGAAATTGATCAGCGTCGACATCCAGGCGCTGGAATGGATGACTGGCCAGATACACAAATGTATCAGTAACGTCTTTATGTGCCTGCCATGCCTGCCAAACCGACTTCTTCCTCTTACCTCTGAAGGCAGATGTTGTGTCACACCCCGAAAATGAGTGAAACACAGGTAATGCTCGTGATTGTTGCTCCCCCAAGCTTGCACAGATGGCGTTGATGTGGTAAAACTGTAATTCTTGCCCATGCCAAAGGCTACCAAGATATCGATCAATGGTTGGGTTACTATCAGATCATGGAATGTGCCAACAAGGATGACTACAACATCTGTGTCAACAGTATACGCACATGGGAAGTCATTGCCCCTTGCTCCAGTGCATGCACTATGTGAACAACAATCCTGGTGTCTGCCTCTTCATGATTGCAGTTTTGCATGGGGATGGTGTAACCAATGGATGATACAGCTTTCCCTGCTGTAACATATACGGCTCTATCTGGTGGCCAGTTGAACTCTATATACAACCTTTGAAGACAAAAGGGCAAACAACTCCTTCTTGTTCATCGAGTCGCGAAGAAAGTCCATCCAATTGCGCGGCAGTTTGGTGTGACCAGACACTTTTCTGCGCACACCATCGCCTCTCTTTTCCATAGTAGACTCCTTTAAACTGTCTTGGATGTACGTGTCCCAGACAATATCCAACCTTGAAGTATCCTGCAGCTGCTTCTTAAGATAAGGTAAAAATACCTTGTCTGCATATTGATGAAAGGAACCGACGCTGGTAGTGGGCAGACAGTGGACGATGACAGCACCATCCAGTACTTTGCAGTCGTAGGATGAAGGTGGCTCTGACTGCCCAGGCTGCTCAAGACATTGCAGCAAGTCAGACTTATTGCCAGGTAAATGAAGCTTGCCGAAGTCTGAGAGGGAAGGAGGGAAGGACTGTATCTCATGTGCGAAAAATTCCTCCAAATCGCCATCCCGGTTCTGCATAGATATATACAGCTGACCAAACAGTGCCACATTGTTCTGAAGCACTTTGATCTTCTTCCCCTCCTTAGACGTTGCTTTGTACTTGTTTCTCTTGAAGAGTGCAAAGGAATTCCTCATGATTGGGTCATGTATGGAGTGTGTTCGCGAAACAAGCACATTCTGAACGAAGTCCTGATACTGATTCCTGCCTACGTACTCCATGGTGCGCACTGTAACTTCCACAGACTTCTGTGCAGTTGCGACTATCAAGAGTTAGCAGATCTGGGAAATCGTCCAAGAAAGGATTGCCCATCTGCCGGATGGTTTCAGATAAGCTGACGACCTACTTTTCAATCCAATACTTTTATATCCAGTCATTACCCATATCAATAATTATTCTTAGCTGTTACGCACTTTTGTCGTCGGCTGCGTTATGACAGCCAGTTTTGAATAAACGAAAATACAATACAATACCTCGCTGGAAGTTCTTCTGTGATGAGAGACCCTGTTCATGGTGACGAAAGTTCTCCGGATTCTCTATGTCATCATCCAGTTTCCACATGTAAGCTCGTCTTCTTATGACTACTACTACTTGATACACGCTATATTTCGTCATATACGTCGGCTTGCTTCAATTTTGGTGTTAACATAACAATTTTCAACAATTTCAGAGTGCTCCTAAGACAATCTGAGGTCATTTTAAGGTGAAAAAGGTAAATTTGTAGAGGAAAATGTTTGGAAATGGCTAAAACTCAGCCAAATGTTGTTTTATTTTGGTGATTCTGTGTTATGGTCATTTTTCCTTGATTTTGACCTTTTGACCTTGAAATGACCTTGAGTTAATTTCAAGGTCAAAGGTCAAAATCAACAGAGAATTGCCATAATTCTGACTCATCTAGATTGAGCAAAATGTCTGGAAATGGCTAAAACTCAGCCAAATGTTGTTTTATTTTGGTGATTCTGTGTTATGGTCATTTTCCCTTGATTTTGACCTTTTGACCTTGAAATGACCTTGGGTTAATTTCAAGGTCAAAGGTCAAAATCAACAGAGAATTGCCATAATTCTGACTCATCTAGATTGAGCAAAATGTCTGGAAATGGCTAAATCTCAGCCAAATGTTGTTTTATTTTGGTGATTCTGTGTTATGGTCATTTTCCCTTGATTTTGACCTTTTGACCTTGAAATGACCTTGGGTTAATTTCAAGGCCAAAGGTCGAAATCAATGCAGAACTGCCATAACTAAGAATTATCAAGATGAAGAAAAATTTTGCTTAGCTATTGCCAATTTTCTCTTGATTTTGACCTTTTGACCTTGAAATTACCTTGAATTATGTTAGCCTTCTAGTTTTATGTCTTTCTCTGATGTAGCCCTTACTGGTACGATCAAATGGGTACAAGAATCACCCAAATAGAATAATATTTAGCTGAGTTGTGGCTTTTTCCCTTGAGTTTGACCTTTTGACCTTGGTTTTTGTGTTTTACATAAAAACGCTTATTAATTTCAGAGGGCTCCTATTCCAACTTTACTTAGTAGACCATAACGGATCTTCATGCCAAATTTGGTGCTTTTATCCGCCAGGTAACGATAATTTCACTAAGCCACCTCACTAAAAGCCAAGAAGAGAGGGATGGTGAATTGTGCATAAAAAGGAGAAAAAGGGTAAAAACGAGCAATAGGGACATATGCATAAAAGGAGAGAGAGATGGGGACATCTGAATAAAGGGTGGCAGAGGCCAAAAGGAGAGAGATGGGGACATATAGACAGGAAGAGGCAAAGGCCAAAGTGATAGTGATGAGGACATGTGCATAAAAGAGGCAAAGGCCAAAAGGCCTAACAGGAGAATGATATTCAGTCTGCCATAAATAGAGTTGATTGAAACAAAGCCAATATTAACGATTGAAATAATGGGCCTGGCCACAGCTGCAGCGTTGGAATATTGGATTCGGATTAGCGGAAAACGAGGAGGCTTAGGACCAGGATGGTGTTGAGGAGGAGTTAGAGGAAAGGGAAGAGGAGGAGGAGGAGAATGAGAAGGAGGAGGAGATGGAGATGGAGGAGGAGGCGAAGGAGGAGGAGATGGAGATGGAGGAGGAGGCGAAGGACGAGGACGAGGATGGCGTTGAGGAGGAGTTAGAGGAAAGGGAAGAGGAGGAGGAGAAGGGAGGAGAAGGAGGAGGAGGAGGAGATGGAGGGGAGGACGAGAGGACGAGGATGACGTTGAGGAGGAGTTAGAGGAAGGGAAGAAAAAGAGGAGAAGGGAGGAGAAGGAGGAGAAGTAGAAGAAGGGGAGGTCGAACAATGGATACCGATGGATGTGGAGGCGGAGCAGGGCTCTGTGATGTTTTCGCATGTGCGTAACTATAGGTTGAGTACAGTAGTACACGATGGTGCTCAGGCCGACACGAGGATGCTGGAGAGAGATAGAGGGAGAGGGAGAGACAGAGGGAGAGGGAGAGACAGAGGGAGAGGGAGAGACAGACAGACAGACAGAGACAGAGACAGAGAGAGTGAGAGAGAGACACAGACAGACAGACAGACAGAGACAGACAGACAGACAGAGACAGACAGAGGCAGAGATACAGAGAGCGAGACAGAGAGAGAAAGACAGAGACGGAGAGCAGAGCGTAGAGAGCAGAGAACAGAGGGAAGAATAGACAAAGAGAAAGTGCCAAAGACAGAGAGACACAGAGACACAGAGACAGAGACAGAATATAAATAGATCGACAACAGCTTCATTATTTCTGACAATGAGACAGCAATCCGCGTTGCCTATCAAATCACTTCCGATTCTATCCCCATATAGACTACATATATATATATATATACACACTACATATATATATACCCATATACATATATAGATATATATATGTTATGCATGCCAATAAATATCGCGTATTTTTACGTAGGCCTATGCATCGTTTATAAGAACGCAGTTACGCACGGGTCTAGTGCACTCATCTCAGGGCTATAATGGTATCTACACAATATTATAGGCCCATGCATGTACAATAATGTATGTATTTCTGTACTCTGCATGTGTAGACATAACTGTATATGTGTATATATGCATACGTGTTACTATTATTGGTGTCGTTGTTGTTTTCGTCGTCGTCGTCATCATCATCATCATCATCATCAACAACATCATTAAGTCGATTTATAAGGCGCTTTATATTGTATCTAATTTCGCATAGTATTAAACCTCTGATTATAAGCTCTACATCAAACAGTCTTAATTTTGAAACCAGATGCGACGTATATGACCTACAAATACAATACATGTATTATAAAATTGATCTATGGTTGCCATTACTTTCCCATATGTGTTATCAATTACCTGGCTCTTGATTCATTACTTTTTTGCTTATCGTGACACATGGATGATAAGCATCACCCCCTCCTTTTTACTGGCTTGGGGCTGGCAACAATTATTAGTAAAACCAATTGGTTGAGAAGATGGTAACTGAAGCACTGAAACGAGACGAGTACAATTATTGAGTCCCCTTAAACCATATAAAAGGTGTCTACACAATCAGACTTTTACATTTAAACATAACTGCTTCAATGTAATCTTTTCGTGCACCATCGTCAGATTTCAACAGAGGAGATCTGATTTTATCGATTACAAATTTACCATTCATTAGTCAATCTTATATTCATAATATTACTAAGTAAAAACCCAACAAAATGGTTTGTTGTAAACACTTTGTATTTATACGATGATGCAGTACCTAACACACTCGGAAATGTCAACTGTGCACTTTTCCTCAACAAGAAAAATGCATGTATGTATGAATGTATGTATGAGCACTTGTTATAGCGCCCCTTCAAGATTTCTACTCAGAGGCGCTCCCGACTACAGCGCGAACACTGAATCGGAGTTTCACGCCGAAGCGCATGAGCAATTGCGAGTGAAGGGCTTGCCCAGGGTCCCTACGCGGCGGCTTTTTGAGGCGAACGTCTATAGCCCACGATGAACTGGC
The DNA here is from genome assembly GCA_020284085.1 of Aporrectodea caliginosa. Classification (NCBI taxonomy): domain Eukaryota; kingdom Metazoa; phylum Annelida; class Clitellata; order Crassiclitellata; family Lumbricidae; genus Aporrectodea; species Aporrectodea caliginosa. Next base: position 74,962 of record JACEVL010000448.1, on the reverse strand, counting down.
AAATAAAATTTCAGTGATGAGAATAAAATCGTGTGCAGTTGACTTGAGCTAACTCCGCCACTGTTTGTACTCTGTAAGTGCCAGTCCCAAGACTGCATAAAGGAGGAGGGCGACGTTACCACACAGTGATCGTTAAACAGTAAACAAGCAAACATCGCAGACAAAGGATATACTTACTTACTTGCTTACTTACAAGTCAACTGCTCACTGTCAGAAAACACACTCTTTTAAGCCTTGTGATGATGCCTGCCTGCTGAAATGGTGTACTCTGAAAAGAGACGCTTAAGCATTTATTCAAGATTAGATATAGGGCCTAATAGGCAGTGTTACCACTCTCAATTTTTGGAAAAACATAGATCACCGCTTTAAAAAAACATAGAAAAACATAAACACGGTTTTGTAGGAAATTAGCAATTAAATCAGCTTAAAAATGTCCAGTTGTAAATGAATTTTTAAGGAATTTTCCCCCAAAACACCAAAAACCGTCATCGCATCCAAAGAAATTTCTGATGACTTTTTTGCTCTTTCACCCTAAATTCCCCAAATTTCTACAATTTCCCGGCAACAAAGGACATTTCAACAACAAATTCATGGGAAAAGCACCTTTTAACAAGTAAAAAAACCGTCCATGCAAAAAAACATAGATTTTTGCAAAAAAAACAAAAAACATATACGACACCAAAAAAACATAGATCTAGGAGGAAAAGCATAGGAGTGGTAACACTGATAATAGGCGCAGAAGAGGCTGGCGTGCGTAGGTCAGGCCCTCTGGTGGCTGGTTTGATTTGCATTTAGAGTGAATATCATTGCTACAGTGGATCAGATGTAATATATTTTGCTTCGAAATTTATTTTATGAGCTCATCACTCTATAGGGCTGAAATCATGAAAGTGGTTCTGACGTGATCGGCTCTATGGCATTTGTATGAGGGTCTGTATGTCTGCCTGTACGTATTTCTCTGTCTATCTTTTTGTGTTTATGCATATAATTATGGATCTGCACATCTGTGTGTATACATGTATGCATGTACTGTATGTCTGTCTGTATGTATTTGCATAATATGCATGCATGCATGCATGAATGCATGAATGCATGTATATATGTGTATGTATGCATGCATGTATATGCGTGTCTTTACGTGTGTATGTATGTTTGTATATATGTATGCATGCATATATGTAGTAATAGATTTGTATATTATATACGGCCTCTGAGTAGGTCTCTTGAAAAGGTGCTATATAATGGAATGATAGTATGTATGCATACAAGCATATGTGCGTGACTGCATATATCATTCATTATGCATGTATCTTTCTGTCTATGGATATATGTATCCTTCCGCGTGCAATTCGGTGTGTGTTTCTGTAAGCATGTAGGCCCAGTTATACGTATACATGTCATACTGCGTGCATGTATGTATGCTTGTACGTATGCTTGTTTGTTTACTTCTACGTATTCATCTGTGTGTATGTATGTGTCCATCCTCCTATTGTCTATCTCCCCATTCGTTTCGCACGCACCTCTGTTTTTCTCATGTGCAATTTCTATAGCGCCAGGCGATGGATGAGGGTCGAAGCAGTGATCCGAGACGGTCTAGTTCCGTGGGAGGAGGTCATCCATTGACCGGAACGCATTCGGAGCCATTCAATTGGTGTCCAGCTGCGTACATGTCAAGGGCTGCGGAAGATAAAAGTGACATGAGAACACGTATTGTATACGACGGGTCTTCTCACAGACGATTGTCTGTATGTGTTACCATCTCTCCCTCTGGATGTATGTATTGGCGTATGTATGTGTATGTGTATGTATGTATGTATGTATGTATGTATGTATGTATGCATGTATGAATGTTTGTATGTATGTATGTATGTATACATGAATGTATGTGTGTACAATGTGCGCATAATTATGTGTGGTTCCCTGCCTATCTGCCTTCCTGCCAGCCTTCCTGCCTGCCTGCCTGCCTGCCTGCCTGCCTGCCTGCCTGCCTGCCTGCCTGCCTGCCTGCCTGCCTGCCTGCCTGCCTGCCTGCCTGCCTGCCTGCCTGCCTGCCTGCCTGCCTGCCTGCCTGCCTTCCTGCCCGCCTTCCTGCCTGCCTTTCTTCTTTCCTGTCTGTCTGTCTGTCTGCCGGCCTGCCTGCCTGCCTGCCTGCCTGTCTGCCTGCCTGTCTGCCTGTCTGCCTGCCTGCCCATCTGCCTGCCTGTTTGTGTCGTCCGACTTAATACGACTTTCCGCAGTTCATCTGACGTGATCTATGGTCGTAATTATCGACACAATGTTTCTAGTTCGCCATGTCTGCCCTCTGCCGTGCGAACTCGGCCTCTTAATTATTCACAACGTAACCGAACCGAGGTTCGCTTGTAAAAAGCAAGACCGGAAAAACAGCCAGACATGAGCTGATCGGCCCCCGCTGCTACCCTCCAACCGGGGGGAAGGGTGGCAGGGAGGGGAAGGGGGCGTGGGACGGGGCGTAACTTTGGTCTAGAAAGTATATAGTGGGGGGCGCAGACACTCAGTCATTTCAAGTTGATGTAAAAGTTTCGTTTTCACTACCAATTTGAAGGTAATGGTCCGTAGATCAATATTCGTCCGAGGGGAAAGCATGCAGATAAAAAATGAATTGTGGGGGGCTCGAAAACCCCTCTGGCCTATGGGAAATGTGTGTATTTTTTCCAGTCATTTCAAATAGATGCAAAAGTTTCTTTTTCAGTACCAATTTGAAGGTAATGGTCTATAGACCAATATTGGTCCGAGGGGAAAGTATTCAGATAAAAAAAGAAGCGTGGGGGCTCGAAAACCCCCTCCAGCCTATGCAAAACATGTGTATTTTGCTCCAGTCATTTCCAGTAGATGCATAAGTTTCGTTTTTTCAGTACCAATTTGAAGGTAATGGTCTCTAGATCAATATTTGTCCGAGGGGAATGCATTCAGATTAAAAAATGAAGCGTGGGGGTTCGAAACCCCCTCCGTCCTTTGCGAAATATGTGGATTTTACTCCAGTCATTTCAAATAGATGCAAAAGTTTCTTTTCAGTACCAATTTGAAGGCAATGGTCTATGGATCAATAATGGTCCGAGGGGAAAGCATTCAGATAAAAAAATAAAGCGTGGGGGTTCGAAATCCCCGGCCTATGATAAATATGTAAACTGTTGTAACTTTTGATTGGATGGTCCGATCTGAACAAATGTGGTATGTATGGATTCAGAATCATGAGTTGCAAGTGGTATTAACATGCAGATTGCACATAAAATGCGTGTATTGCATATAAAAGCGTGGGGGTTCTAAAAAATCCCTTTCGAAACCCCCTCCGGCCTATGCGAAATATGCGTATTTTGCTCCAGTCATTTCCAGTAGTTTCTTTTTTCAGTACCAATTTGAAGGTAATGGTCTCTAGATCAATACTGGTCCGAGGGGAAAGCATTCAGATTAAAAAATGAAGCGTGGGGGTTCGAAACCCCCCTCCGTCCTTTGCCAAATATTTGGATTTTACTCCAGTCATTTCAAATAGATGCAAAAGTTTCTTTTTCAGTACCAATTTGAAGGTAATGGTCTATAGATCAATACTGGTCCGAGGGGAAAGCATTCAGATAAAAATGAATTAATCGTGGGGGTTCGAAAGCCCCCGGCCTATGCGAAATATGTAAACTGTTGTAACTTTTGATTGGATGGTCCGATCTGAACATGTGTGGTATGTATGGATTCAGAATCAGGAGTTGCAAGTGATATTAACACATAGAAGCAGTGATGGTGCCAGTGTTGGGGCATATCCACAAAACTAGAGAAAGTGTCATAAGAAAGTTGCTAATAAACCGGCAATAACAAATTAAACCTACATATAGTTAAGTATTGCATATTGTTCTTGTCCGACTACTTCGCACATGTACACTTGCAAAGACATGTGCATTTCAATTTCGCCTTCATGCACTTGCAGAGAGAGCAGGTACTTGTGCAAGTGCACTTCACATCCAGGTGGAATACATCCCTGGCGAGGGGCAGCGAGGTCCATATGGGAAGCAGCTTGCCTTCCTCTTCCTTCCACCCATGATTAGTGAGGTTGTTCAAAGGCATCATGGACCTATGAGCTGTTGTCCATATGCTCGCTTGGAATACACTTCTTTTGAGATGTTGATCCAAAGCATCGGTTGTTCGGGGAATTCTCTCCACATCCCTAGTCTTCTGTGAGAACATCTTCATTCGGACGAGGTCGACGTCAATGTCATCTTTGGAGTCATTGGAGTACAGCCTACAGACGAATCTCGCTGCCACTTCTTTCAGCCTTGGCGATGTTTGAAATGGAGTGTCGACGACAGTTGCAAATTCCTTCATGAGGAATGGCACTGCATGCATAAACTTGCAGCAGTAGGCTATCGCTTACCTTTGAACTTGAACGAAGACCTGATGTCTGATCCTGTCAACCCGTGAAAGAGGGTAATTGCTTTGCACGTTGTCGCTCCATGGTTTGAGGTGATAGTGTTGAGGGAGATCATTCTAGTTGTCTTTCCCGCTTTGAAGGAGATCCAGATTTCTGCAGCAGGATTCAGAGCCTTGATATGATGGAAATTACTCAACAGAATTATGACAACATCAGTATCTCCGGCATGAACCATCCCAAGTGACCATGTTTGAAGTGTGTGTAAGAGATGTATAAGGACACGAGTGTCTGCTTCTTCATGGTTACACTGCTCCATTGGTGGACTGTTTCCTACATGATGGACTTCATCACCTGCAGTGATGTACACATCCTTTTCATAGCTGAAAGTTGATGCACGAAGTGCCATCCCTCATGCATGAAGGAATTTGCAGCTGTCGTCGACACTCCATTTCAAACATCGCCAAGGCTGAAAGAAGTGGCAGCGAGATTCGTCTGTACGCTGTTACAGTACTCCAATGACTCCAAAGATGACATTGACGTCGACCTCGTCCGAATGAAGATGTTCTCACAGAAGACTAGGGATGTGGAGAGAATTCCCCGAACAACCGATGCTTTGGATCAACATCTCAAAAGAAGTGTATTCCAAGCGAGCATATGGACAACAGCTCATAGGTCCATGATGCCCTTTGAACAACCCCACTAATCATGGGTGGAAGGAAGAGGAAGGCAAGCTGCTTCCCATATGGACCTCGCTGCCCCTCGCCAGGGATGTATTCCACCTGGATGTGAAGTGCACTTGCACAAGTACCTGCTCTCTCTGCAAGTGCATGAAGGCGAAATTGAAATGCACATGTCTTTGCAAGTGTACATGTGCGAAGTAGCTGGACAAGAACAATATGCAATACTTAACTATATGTAGGTTCAATTTGTTATTGCCGGTTTATTAGCAACTTTCTTATGACACTTTCTCTAGTTTTGTGGATATGCCCCAACACTGGCACCATCACTGCTTCTATGTGTTAATATCACTTGCAACTCCTGATTCTGAATCCATACATACCACACATGTTCAGATCGGACCATCCAATCAAAAGTTACAACAGTTTACATATTTCGCATAGGCCGGGGGCTTTCGAACCCCCACGCTTAATTTTTTTTATCTGAATGCTTTCCCCTCGGACCAGTATTGATCTATAGACCATTACCTTCAAATTGGTACTGAAAAAGAAACTTTTGCATCTATTTGAAATGACTGGAGTAAAATCCAAATATTTGGCAAAGGACGGAGGGGGTTTCGAACCCCCACGCTTCATTTTTTAATCTGAATGCTTTCCCCTCGGACCAGTATTGATCTAGAGACCATTACCTTCAAATTGGTACTGAAAAAAAGAAACTACTGGAAATGACTGGAGCAAAATACGCATATTTCGCATAGGCCGGAAAAGGGATTTAGAACCCCCACGCTTTTATATGCAATACACGCTTTTTATGTGCAATCTGCATGTTAATACCACTTGCAACTCATGATTCTGAATCCATACATACCACATTTGTTCAGATCGGACCATCCAATCAAAAGTTACAACAGTTTACATATTTATCATAGGCCGGGGGATTTCGAACCCCCACGCTTTTTTTTTTTATCTGAATGCTTTCCCCTCGGACCAGTATTGATCCATAGACCATTGCCTTCAAATTGGTACTGAAAAAGAAACTTTTGCATCTATTTGAAATGACTGGAGTAAAATCCACATATTTCGCAAAGGACGGAGGGGGTTTTCGAACCCCCACGCTTCATTTTTTAATCTGAATGCATTCCCCTCGGACAAATATTGATCTAGAGACCATTACCTTCAAATTGGTACTGAAAAAACGAAACTTATGCATCTACTGGAAATGACTGGAGCAAAATACACATGTTTTGCATAGGCTGGAGGGGGTTTTCGAGCCCCCACGCTTCTTTTTTTATCTGAATACTTTCCCCTCGGACCAATATTGGTCTATAGACCATTACCTTCAAATTGGTACTGAAAAGAAACTTTTGCATCTATTTGAAATGACTGGAAAAAATACACACATTTCCCATAGGCCAGAGGGGGTTTTCGAGCCCCCACAATTCATTTTTATCTGCATGCTTTCCCCTCGGACGAATATTGATCTACGGACCATTACCTTCAAATTGGTAGTGAAAACGAAACTTTTACATCAACTTGAAATGACTGAAGAAAAATGCACAGGCACGTTCCTCCACTAATAGGGGTACCAAATCGCGATTCTCATTATAATTATTATAACGACGGCGCCGTATAGAATCTATGAACAATAACAGCAACAATACTACTGCTACTGCTACTGCTGCTGCTGCTACTGCTACTGCTACTGCTACAACTACTACAACTAATAATAATAATAATAGCAACAACAACAGCAACAACATCAACATCAACAACAAGTGTTGGAAGAGGAAGAAGAAGAAAAAGGAGGAGAGGAAGAGGATGTTGAAGAAGAATCCTTGAGCCTAGTCGGAGTAGTAGTAATAGTAACAATAAAGAAGATAACGATGATGATGATGACGATGATGATGATGCTCGGTTATTGTTTTGAGTCTTGACGGCTCAACTGAAAGCCCTCCAACAAGAAAGCATAATCTTCCGGGTATTTAAATTGGAAGGTACCCTTCGACCTCCCGAAAATGGCGCCTACGCCTCCAGCGAATAACGCCACCTGCTGTTCACTAGACACTACCAATCACTCTCTGTCTGTCTGTCTGTCTGTCTGTCTGTCTCTTTCTCTTTCTCTCTCTGTCTCAGTCTCTGTCTCTGTGTCTGTCTGTCGGTCTCTGTCTGTCTCTGTCTGTCTGTCTGTCTGTCTCTCTATCTTTCTCTCTCCCCCTGTAATTATACTCAACACCTCCTACGCGATTAAATCCGATATCAAGTATTACTCCCATATCGTCCAGCTGATAGGTTTCACACGCTCCTCAGTGCCATACAGCCAGAGTTTCTGGAATGTTCGCTCCGCGTGAAGAGGTGCTTGAAGTGGCAAGCAAAGGTCAAGGCCTACTTTCCGAGTTAAGAGACCCTTGCCAAGAATAAAGTGGAAGCGCGCAAGGGCGGGCCCATGACGCCAAGGTACTTCCCTTCTGAATCTATTAGTAAGCTAACTGGATGGGTATGGACCGCCTCGATCCGCCTCCTTACAAAATGCTCTTTGCTCTTTAGTGATGGATTTCTGAACTTTGAAGGAGGAGGAGGGGTACAGCTGGGTGCGTTCGCAGTTCACACGCACACGCTCACATACACAGAGCGCGTATATGTATGTATGTATGTATGTATGTATGTATGTATGTATGTATGTATGTATGTATGTATGTATGTATGTATGTATGTATGTATGTATGTATGTATGTATGTATGTATGTATGTATGTATGTATGTATGTATGTATGTATGTATGCATGTATGTATGTATGTATGTATGTATGTTTGTACGCATGTATCTATGTATGCCTTCTTCTGCTTTTCGTAATTTGGTTCTCTGCCTTCCTAGGCAGGTTCGTACGTTCAATGTCGCCATTCATCACGTTGTCTGGCTCTCTCCTTCAACTTGATGTAATCCTCCTCCATCATCCAGTCCAACATCATCATTCTCGGTCTTTTTCTTATCGTCTTACAATACATGCACTCCATTCTTCCCTCAATTATAGTCCATAGGAGGGAGTCTCCCATCATGGTGTGGCCCAATCATTTTCTGGGTCGGTTTCTGATTATGTATGTGTGTACATGTTTATGCACGTAGGCATACGTATATTATAGTCTATTAGTCCGATAGTCGATTCAGTTAGTCATAGGCCTATTTGACAGACTAAAGAGTAGCCATTTTTGGGACCAGCTTCCATACGCTTGTCCCTTCTTCCCTTCCTCCTTCCCTCCCTCCCTTCCTCTCTACCTCCCTCTCTCCCTTCACTCTACTGCCTCCCTTCTTGCCTCTCTGTCTGTCTGTCTGTCTGTCTCTGTCTGTCTTTGTCTGTCTGTCTCTCTGTCTGTCTCTCTGTCTCTCTCTGTATCTTTCTCTGTCTGTCTCTGTATCTCTGTTTCTCTCTGTCTGTCTGTCCGTCTGTCTGCCTCTGTCTGTCCGTCTGTCTGCCTCTGTCTGTCCGTCTGTCTGCCTCTGTCTGTCTGTCTGTGTCTGTCGCTCTCTCGCTCTCCCTCTTTCCCCTTCTCTCTCCTGCTTCTCTCCCTTCCCTCCCTCCTTCCCACCCTCCCTTCCTTCCTCTCTACCTCCCTCTCCTTCTCTCTCCCCGCCTCGCTCCCTGCCTATACCCCCTCTTTCCCCTCCCTCCTACCCTCTTGTAATACGTCATCGGAACCTACGGTCTGTGTACACATATAACGAGAAGTGTGCGCAGTTGATTCAGTAATGGCCACCTACTAATTGCTATTTAATCAGACTGGTACAGATAATTGATGTCGCTCAAACGTGTGGCATGCACTGCAACTGCGCAGAAAAATTATGAAGGCCTGTACACAAGCTATTATACATTATGCATAAGCTATTATATTTATCCATACACAATTACACACAAGATAACTTTAATAGTCATATATATAGTTATATAATATATATATATGTGTGTATATATATATATATATTAATATATATATTAATATATATGTGTATATATATATATTAATATATATATATATATATTATTTATATATATTAATATAATATACAATATGTTTGCATGTACGAAGAGCAAATTGGTATACGCTGCCAATGGTATGTATTTGCTCAGTTCAAGTCATGCATGGTCGGCGATATTTGCCCTGCTAAGTCGAGTACGTTATGCAATCACCCTAGGCTAGATGGCGCTATTACTACCCTCCTTTCCTCCTTCCTCCTCCTTCCTCCCTTCCTCCTCCCTTCCTCCCTTCCTCCCTCCCTCCATTGTTCGTGCTGATAGTGAGGTCCTGCTTGTTGTAGTACGCGTGCTTCTGTTTGTACGTCTCAGCGGATGTCCGCTTAGGTGTTGTTGTTGACCGAACGATGATGAACTCGTCGATTAAACTAAAGACGTCCGGACACAGTGACGTTGAGAGAGAGACAGAGAGAGGCAGACAGACACACACACAGACACACAGACATGCAGATAGAGAGAGAGGTATATATATATATACATGTATATATATATATATATATATAGAGAGAGAGAGAGAGAGAGAGAGAGAGAGAGAGAGAGAGAGAGAGAGAGAGAGAGAGAGAGAGAGAGAGAGAGAGAGAGAGAGAGAGAGAGAGAGAGAGAGAGAGAGAGAGAGAGAGAGAGAGAGAGAGAGAGAGATAGAGAGAGAGAGAGAGAGAGAGAGATAAAGAGAGACAAAGAGAGACAGAGAGAGACAGAGAGTGGCAGAGAGAGACACAGAGACACAGACATGCAGACAGACAGAGAAAACGCAGAGACAAAGAGAGAAACACAGAGAGAAACACAGAGAGCGATAATGAGACAGACAGAGACAGACAGACAGAGAGGCAGAGACAGACACAGACAGACAGAAACAGAGCGAGAGAAAGAGAACAATAGAGAAAAGGGTGTCGCTTTTGAGGGTGTCTTAAACTGCACTTTATAAAAGTCCAGATACATACGTATGTATGTGTATGGCTGTGTATGTATGTGTGTATGCATAAATGTATTCATGTATGTGGTTATGTAGGTGTATTTACGTAAGTACGTGCGTACGTATGTATGCACGCGTGTGTATAACAGAGTGCAAAGCCATCAGCAAGAAGCGAGTCTCTAGCGTGGATGGCAAGCATTGAATTATGCATAGGGTCGTGATGCATCAATGAAAAGCGTCGGCATCTATCTATATAGCTGATCAATGTCGCTCTGCTCTGCCGAAGACAACTTAATAATATACGCCGCTAAGCATATCTCAAACCAGAACGTTAATCAACGCGACCGGCGACGCCATTTTGTTGCCACGCAGGGCGCTCTCTATCGAACTGCACGGAGTTTATACAAGCCACGAGGGTGTACTACGAGGATTCGGCTGCAGGGTGGGGGGTGTAGGGTACCCTGGAGGATACATCGGCTTTAAGATGCCTCTCTTTCAACGCTCAATTCAATGGAGATGACTTCATTGCGTTGCATCGACGGCTGATATTACGTCAATAATGATGGAACTCTTTGCTATCGACTCGAGTCGTAATCATAACATTCGATGCAAATCATGCAATTGACTTCACATTCAGCGCATATATAATATATTACCACATGAATGTATATAGTGTATACAACTGCATGTATACTGCGCATCTAAGTACAAATCGTCGCATATATATAATATATATACATGTAAATGCATATATAAAACATACAAGACATATAGTAATAACATTCGTGGCATTTGACTTCACATTCAACGCATACATAATACAATATCACAAATATATAATCAATAACTGTATATATATATATATATATATATATATAAATATATATATCATGAACCACATAATTTACATAAATACATAAATATATATGGATATATATATGCATATATAAAATACAAACAGTGGATATACTCGTAGATATAAAACTGCCTCCATAGACCGATGTGTTATGGAGGCAAGGCGACAGATTATGTCACGTCCTCTGGGGAAAGCGTTTTGGAAAACAGCGTAACCCTCCTTTCATTTCGCGCCGTTTTCCCTCCAGTGGGAAGCCGTATTTTGTTGACTGGTTTTCCTGGAAGAATCATTAATCCCTGGGCTCTGATCCGACGAAATCCTCATCTCGTCAGGGACTTCACGGGTGTTGACTTGGCGCAGTGGTAAGGGACGACGCCAAAGATTAGATCTTGGTCACCGGTTCAAATGCGCTCAAGACAACGATGTCTCCGAATTGTATAAACGTCCCATGGGATGTGGATCTCTTATGAAACCATAAATTGATAACGGACCCCGTGAAAACAAGATCTGCATATCACCCTCCTCCCTGCATAACACTCCTCGTATACGGTTCGGTGGGTATTTGCCAAGTCAGAGGATTTGTAAATATACAATTCAAATTTACACCCAAGACACGGAGTGATAGTAGAATAAAAAGCAAAATTAAAATAGCGTGGCCAAAACAAAATGAGAATATAATAAGCAAATCAAATTAAAACATGAAAATAAATCATTAAAACATGACCAAAATAAAATAAAACCGTATCCAACACAAGATCAAAACTTGACCAAAACAAAAATCAAAACCAAATCTGACCAAAACAAAATAAAAACACGAACAAAACAAAATAAAAAGAAGACCAAAAACATTCTGCTGAAATCAAGACGAAATTAATAAACCCTTCTTCTTCGGCGTACCTCCTCACCATCTAGCGCCTTATAATATAGAGAAGGATTGCTCTGGCGCTAAATAAATAACCCAATGCATACATCTCCACTAGATGGATCAGACGATATTTGTATCTGCCTTCGGAAACCATAGCAACAAGGCAGCTGTCATATGACAATAAGGCGGCCGTCATGGCAACAATGTGGATTCCATGGCAACAAGTCATACGCCGGCATCTCTAGGCAAACATTGACCTCCGTTTAATCCGTCACAGACGAGGTCACGCGGCCTCTTCCGTTAGTAGACTGATGATACCAGTCTCAGCAACTTCTTCACTTCATCGTCTCCAGCTGTTGTGGATGGTGGAGGGGGAGGGGTCGCAATCAATCGGAAAATCCATGTATCAGTCTGACGCTGTACCAATCCATCCATCCATCGCTTTCATTCCCACGCTCCAATCCTTCCTCAATTCATCCGTCCATACGTCTTCCCTTGCCTTCATCCCTCCATCCATCCCTCCCTCCTTCTCCATCCATCCATCCATCATAGTCCATCCATCCATCCATCCATCCATCCATCCATCCATCCATCCATCCATCCATCCATCCATCCATCCATCCATCCATCCATCCATCCATCCATCCATCCATCCATCCATCCATCCATCCATCCATCCATCCATCCATCCATCCATCCATCCATCCATCCATCCATCCATCCATCCATCCATCCATCCATCCATCCATCCATGCACCCACCCATCACACCATGTGTTTTTGCATCTATAGGCTACACGTATATGCATACATGTATGTATGTATGTATAATTATATATGTATGTATGTTTCTGAAATTTGTATAGTGAGTTTAAAGAACATCAAAGAGGCGCTCAGTCAACGCTACTGTAGTACTAAGGCAACTGCAGCAGCATGACAGCATCAAGAATAGGAGGAGGAGGAGGAGGAAGAAGAAGGAAGAGGAGGAGGAAGAAGAGGAATTAGAGGAGGAGGAGGAGGAGAGGAATTAGAGGAGCTTGTGGAGGAAGAGCTTTTGTTGCCTTCCATGACAATAGGAGGAGGAGGAGGCGGAGGAGGAGGAGGAGGAGGAAGAAGAGGAAAAGGAAGAGGCATTAGAGGAGCAGGAGTAGGAAGAAGAGGGAATTAGAGGAGCATGAGGAGGAGGAAGAGCTTTTACTGCCTTCCATGGTAATAGGAGGAGGAGGAGGAGAGAAGAAGGAGGAGGCGGAGGAGGAGGAAGAGGAAGAGGCATTAGAGGAGCAGGAGGAGGAGGAAGAGAAATTAGAGGAGCATGAGGAGGAGGGAAGAAGAGCTTTTGCTGCCAACCATGGTAATAGGAGGAGGAGGAGGAAGAGGAAGAGGAGGAGGAAGAGGGTAGGCGGAGGAAGAGGAGAAGGAGGACGAGGACTAGATGCAGGGAGAGGGAGAAGAGGATGAGGAGGCTAGCAGATGGAGGAGCTTTTGCAGCTATTGATGGCTGTCTATAATAATTCGATCCTCTCTTTCCAATGAGTCTTGACAGCTTTGCTATTCAGTGAGCGATCGTGAATGAAGGTTGGCACACATCACATCTCGTTGCATCCATCTCAACCGCACTCCGTCCATACCTATGATGCTGGGATGGCTTTCATGTAGACTCAGCGCTCCAATGCATAGATGGAGCCGTGAAGACCATACAACGTACATCGTAAGCCAAACGCCGCCTCCCCACCCACAGCACACCCACCACCCCACTCACAGACACACACATAGACACGCATACAGGCACAGCCATTCACACTCACCCATACAGACATAAACACACACACATACTCACATGCACACACATACAAGTACAGACACCCACCCACCCGTACAAACAAGCAAACACATACATACACACACGCAGTAACACTCGCACCCACAAATACACACACACACATGCATACACACGCCCACATAAACACATGCAGGAACACACGCAGGAACAGATATTCACACATGCAGAGAGAGAGAGAGACAGACAGACAGACAAACAGAGACAGTGACAGAGACAGAGAGACAGAGAAACAGAGAGACATAGAGACAGAGAGACAGAGAGAGACAGAGACAGAGACAGAGACCGACAGACAGACATACAGACAGGCAGAGACAGACAGAGACAGACAGAGACAGACATAGACAGAGGCAGGCAGACAGAGACAGACAGAGACAGACAGAAACAGACAGAGACAGAGAGATTCACGCACGCACACCTTGCAAAGACATATACAAATACACACACATCCGCATACACATAAACCCACACATACAAACACAATACATACACTGACGTTGCCCCTGTTCGTCGATCCGGTTCGCATGTCAATGTTTGGATCTGTACAAATGCGGTATCTTCCCGCTTTCAGTGAAATTCAGAGCACGACGAAACGTATTGGAATTGCGTTAGAGAACGACTTCCGGTTCTGCTTCTGCTTTGAGGAAACGAGACAGGTAAACATGGACGCAGACATAGACAGAGGCATGGACGAAGACATCCACACAGACACCGAGGCAGAGGCAGAGGTATGGAATGGTACGAAAAGAGAGACATTGTCGAAGATGTTGAAACCAAAATAATCCACGATCAAGCAAGAATATGAGATTTATGACCGATAGAGTACAAACTAAACCGATAGAGTACAAACCAAACCGATAGAGTACAAAAACCAAACCGATAGAGTACAAGCCAAACCGATAGAGTACAAAGCCAAACCGATAGAGTACAAGCCAAACCGATAAAGTACAAAGCCAAACAAATAGAGTACAAATGAAACCGATAGAGTACAAACCAAACCGATAGAGTACAAGCCAAACCGATAGAGTACAAGCCAAACCGATAGAGTACAAATGACAAACCGATAGAGTACAAGCCAAACCGATAGAGTACAAACCGATAGAGTACAAAGCCAAACCGATAGAGTACAAACCAAACCGATAGAGTACAAACCAAACCGATAGAGTACAAGCCAAACCGATAGAGTACAAGCCAAACCGATAGAGTACAAACCAAACCGATAGAGTACAAGCCAAACCGATAGAGTACAAACCAAACCGATAGAGTACAAGCCAAACCGATAGAGTACAAACCAAACCGATAGAGTACAAGCCAAACCGATAGAGTACAAACCAAACCGATAGAGTACAAACCAAACCGATAGAGTACAAACCAAACCGATAGAGTACAAGCCAAACCGATAGAGTACAAATGCCAAACCGATAAAGTACATGGTACAAAAGCCGATAGAGTACAAACCAAACCGATAGAGTACAAGCCAAACCGATAGAGTACAAACCAAACCGATAGAGTACAAGCCAAACCGATAGAGTACAAACCAAACCGATAGAGTACAAACCAAACCGATAGAGTACAAGCCAAACCGATAGAGTACAAACCAAAACCGATAGAGTACAAGCCAAACCGATAGAGTACAAACCAAACCGATAGAGTACAAGCCAAACCGATAGAGTACAAACCAAAACGATAGAGTACAAACCAAACCGATAGAGTACAAGCCAAACCGATAGAGTACAAAGCAAATAAACAAATAGATAAGTACAAGCCAAACCGATAGAGTACAAACCAAACCGATAGAGTACAAAAGCCAAACCGATAGAGTACAAGCCAAACCGATAGAGTACAAAAGCCAAACCGATAGAGTACAAGCCAAACCGATAGAGTACAAGCCAAACCGATAGAGTACAAAACCAAACCGATAGAGTACAAACCAAACCGATAGAGTACAAGCCAAACCGATAGAGTACAAACCAAACCGATAGAGTACAAAAGCCAAACCGATAGAGTACAAGCCAAACCGATAGTACAGTACAAGCCAAACCGATAGAGTACAAGCCAAACCGATAGAGTACAAGCCAAACCGATAGAGTACAAGCCAAACCGAATAGAGAGTACAAAACCAAACCGATAGAGTACAAAGCCAAACCGATAGAGTACAAGCCAAACCGATAGAGTACAAGCCAAACCGATAGAGTACAAGCCAAACCGATAGAGTACAAGCCAAACCGATAGAGTACAAGCCAAACCGATAGAGTACAAGCCAAACCGATGGAGTACAAGCCAAACCGATAGAGTACAAGCCAAACCGATAGAGTACAAAACCAAACCGATAGAAATACAAGCCAAAACCGGTATAAATAGAGTACAAACCAAACCGATAGAACAGTACAAACCAAACCGATAGAGTACAAAGCCAAACCGATAGAGTACAAAGCCAAACCGATAGAGTACAAGCCAAACCGATAGAGTACAAGCCAAACCGATAGAGTACAAGCCAAACCGATAGAGTACAAGCCAAACCGATAGAGTACAAGCCAAACCGATAGAGTACAAACCAAACCGTGAGAGTACAAAGCCAAACCGATAGAGTACAAGCCAAACCGATAGAGTACAAGCCAAACCGATAGAGTACAAGCCAAACCGATAGAGTACAAGCCAAACCGATAGAGTACAAACCAAACCGATAGAGTACAAACCAAACCGATAGAGTACAAGCCAAACCGATAGAGTACAAGCCAAACCGATAGAGTACAGCAATGAGCCGATAGAGTACAAGCCAAACCGATAAGTACAAGCCAAACCGATAGAGTACAAGCCAAACCGATAGAGTACAGGCCAAACCGATAGACCGATACAAGCCAAACCGATAGAGTACAAGTACAAACCGATAGAGTACAAGCCAAACCGATAGAGTACAAGCCAAACCGATAGTACAAGCCAAACCGATAGAGTACAAGCCAAACCGATAGAGTACAAACCAAACCGATAGAGTACAAACCAAACCGATAGAGTACAAGCCAAACCGATAGAGTACAAGCCAAACCGATAGAGTACAAGCCAAACCGATAGAGTACAAAGCCAAACCGATAGAGTACAATGGCCAAACCGATAGAGTACAAGCCAAACCGATAGAGTAGAGTAAACCGATTAAGTACAAAAAGAACCGATAGAGTACAAGCCAAACCGATAGAGTACAAGCCAAACCGATAGAGTACAAGCCAAACCGATAGAGTACAAAAGCCAAACCGATAGAGTACAAGCCAAACCGATAGAGTACAAAACAAACCGATAGAGTACAAACCAAACCGATAGATTGTAAAGCCAAACCGATAGAGTACAAGCCAAACCGATAGAGTACAAACCAAACCGATAGAGTACAAACCAAACCGATAGAGTACAAGCCAAACCAATGAGCGAGTAAACCTGCTAAACCGATAGAGTACAAGCCAAACCGATAGAGTACAAATCAAACCGATAGAGTACAAGCCAAACCGATAGAGTACAAGCCAAACCGATAGAGTACAAGCCAAACCGATAGAATACAAGCCAAACCGATAGAGTACAAGCCAAACCGATAGAGTACAAGCCAAACCGATAGAGTACAAGGCCAAACCGATAGAGTACAAGCCAAACCGATAGAGTACAAATAAACCGATAGAGTACAAGAGCCAAACCGATAGAGTACAAGGACCAAACCGATAAGTACAAAGCCAAACCGATAGAGTACAAAGCCAAACCGATAGAATACAAGCCAAACCGATAGAGTACAAAGCCAAACCGATAGAGTACAAAACCAAACCGATAGAGTACAAGCCAAACCGATAGAGTACAAAACCAAACCGATAGAGTACAAGCCAAACCGATAGAGTACAAGCCAAACCGATAGAGTACAAGCCAAACCGATAGAGTACAAAGCCAAACCGATAGAGTACAAGCCAAACCGATAGAGTACAAGCACCAAACCGATAGAGTACAAATAAATACCGATAGAGTACAAATGGAAACTGATAGATAGGTACAAAACCAAAACCGATGGAGTACAAAACCAAACCGATAGAGTACAAGCCAAACCGATAGAATACAAAAACAAACCGATAGAGTACAAGCCAAACCGATAGAGTACAAAACCCAAACCGATAGAGTACAAGAACCAAACCGATAGATACAGTACAACCAAACCGATAGAGTACAAAGCCAAACCGATAGAGTACAAGCCAAACCGATAGAGTACAAGCCAAACCGATAGAGTACAAGCCAAACCGATAGAGTACAAACCAAACCGATAGAGTACAAACCAAACCGATAGAGTACAAAGCCAAACCAATATGAGTACAAAGCCAAACCGATAGAGTACAAACCAAACCGATAGAGTACAAGCCAAACCGATAGAGTACAAGCCAAACCGATAGAGTACAAAACCAAACCGATAGAGTACAAAAGCCAAACCGATAGAGTACAAAATAAACCGATAGAGTACAAACCAAACCGATAGAGTACAAACCAAACCGATAGAGTACAAACCAAACCGATAGAGTACAAGCCAAACCGATAGAGTACAAAACCAAACCGATAGAGTACAAGCCAAACCGATAGAGTACAAAACAAACCGATAGAGTACAAGCCAAACCGATAGAGTACAAGCCAAACCGATAAAGTACAAGCCAAACCGATAGATACAAGCCAAACCGATAGAGTACAAGCCAAACCGATAGAGTACAAAACAAAACCGATAGTAGTACAGATACAAGTGAAACCGATAGAGTACAAATGCCAAACCGATATGAGTACAAGCCAAACCGATAGAGTACAAGGCAAACCGATAGAGTACAAACCAAACCGATAGAGTACAAACCAAACCGATAGAGTACAAGCCAAACCGATAGAGTACAAAGCCAAACCGATGAAGTACAAGCCAAACCGATAGAGTACAAACCAAACCGATAGTAGTAAACATAGTACAAAGCCAAACCGATAGAGTACAAGCCAAACCGATAGAGTACAAGCCAAACCGATAGAGTACAAACCAAACCGATAGAGTACAAGCCAAACCGATAGAGTACAATTAAATGGGTACAAGGCCCGATAGAGTATAAGCCAAAACCGACAGAGTACAAAGCGATAGAACGATAGAGTACAAACCGATAGAGTACAAAGCCAAACCGATAGAGTACAAAGGCAAACCGATAGAGTACAAACCAAACCGATAGAGTACAAAAAACCAAACCGATAGAGTACAAACCAAACCGATAGAGTACAAGCCAAACAAATAGAGTACAAGCCAAACCGATAGAGTACAAACCAAACCGACAAGTACAAAGAGCAAACCGATAGAGTACAAGCCAAACCGATAGAGTACAAAACAAACCGATAGAGTACAAGCCAAAACCGATAGAGTACAAAAACCGATAGAGTACAAGCACTGGGTAAAGTACAAACCGATAGAGTACAAAACCATAAAGGCAAACCGATAGAGTACAAGCCAAAACCGATAGAGTACAAGCCAAACCGATAGGGTACAAACCAAACCGATAGAGAGTACAAGCCAAACCAGATAGAGTACAAAGGCAAACCGATAGAGTACAAACCAAACCGATAGAGTACAAGCCAAACCGATAGAGTACAAGCCAAACCGATAGAGTACAAGCCAAACCGATAGAGTACAAGCCAAACCGATAGAGTACAAGCCAAACCGATAGAGTACAAACCAAACCGATAGAGTACAAAGCCAAACCGATACCAAACCAAACAAATAGAGTACCAAACCGATAGAGTACAAGCCAAACCGATAGAGTACAAGCCAAACCGATAGAGTACAAGCCAAACCGATAGAGTACAAGCCAAACCGATAGAGTACAAGCCAAACCGATAGAGTACAAGCCAAACCGATAGAGTACAAGCCAAACCGATAGAGTACAAGCCAAACCGATAGAGTACAAGCCAAACCGATAGAAGTACAAGCCAAACCGATAGAGTACAAGGCCAAACCGATAGAGTACAAGCCAAACCGATAGAGTACAAGCCAAACCGATAGAGTACAAAGCCAAACCGATAGAGTACAAACCAAACCGATGATACAAATACAAAACCGCCAAGCCAAACCGATAGAGTACAAGCCAAACCGATAGAGTACAAGCCAAACCGATAGAGTACAAGCCAAACCGATAAGCAAACAAACCGATAGAGTACAAGCCCAAACCGATAGAGTACAAGCCAAACCGATAGAGTACAAGCCAAACCGATACAGTGGGCTGGTAGTACAAGCAAACCGATAGAGTACAAGCCAAACCGATACTGAAGTACAAGCCAAAAACGTTAGTAGAGTACAAGCCAAACCGATAGAGTACAAGCCAAACCGATAAGTACAAGCCAAGACTGGACCGACAACGCTATAGATGATCGAACGCGTTGCTCATAGCCCTATATAAATGGAAGACCAGGCCGCGTTTAAACATAGCATTCTATCAATGCACACGATGATTCCATCTTTCCTGACACACCCCCATTCCCGGTTTAATGTCCCCATCGTCTGTATGTATATATATATATATATATATATACGCGCCGACCGATTAGGCAGCGTCGATTTCATCTGTTTCCACGTAGACTCGACAATCGTGTATTAATCCGCGTCGCATTTGCATAGCGATCGCGTTAATCTCCCCCCGCAAGAGGTCGTTTCTTTGCGGAAGACGGCGCGCCGCTCAAGTTATCTAAGAGCCAGGCGCCGCGTCGATTAAGCGCCCGACGCGCCGTCGAACGAAAACTGCGGCTTCTTGCGGAAGTAGGGATTCGGCGGGTATCTTGTGCCGCGGGTTTACCGTACCCGACCCGTACCCGCGGGTCGAGTACGGGTCGGGTAGACATTTTACGGGTCGGGTGCACGGGTAGGGTAGGGTCGTTACGGGTACGGGTATGCCCGGTTTTACCCGTGCCGAAGTGAAGTTTTGGGGTCACATGTAATAGTGAGTCTTGCACTAACTATAACTGGCGGTATCCTTTCTGAGTACCCTCATCATTCTATGTCCCTGCACCTTAGTGAGCTTGACATTCATTTACAGATGCTCAATTTACAGCTACAAAATGACTTGTTTCCATTAACACAATCCGATCGTTTTTTTACATATATCTAATCGGAGTTTCAGCCCCGACAACCGGGGTCAGAGGTCGCTGATGCCGAGCCTGGCAGTTCAGCAGCCGTGTTTTCTTTAAAAGAGGTTGATGCAGTTATGGTAGTTGAGGCTAGACATAGTTGAAGCACCAGGTCTTTCACTCATTTACCTCTGAGAAATACTTAAATTATTCAATTAGCGGTATTTTGTGGCAACTGCCGTATTATGGTTGGCTGCATAAAACTCATCGTGGGAAGGCCTATTAATTACGTGGCGGGTACGGGTACTACCCGCGGGTACGGGTCGGGTTGGGTAGTAATTTTGAGTACGGGTCGGGTACGGGTACGGGTAACGGTCCTGTGTTACGGGTACGGGTCGGGTAGCAAAAATGCTGTACCCGCAGACCTCTAGTGTGAAGCCGAATGGGACCATGACGAAAACAGTTCCGAGAAATTTGTGTTTAATGCAGATGTTAAGCATGTAATTTTAGTAATGTATCGTGATTGGTTCACGTGATCAGAAGGCGGAGATTTGGCTTCTCACGTGATTAGAAGGCGGAGATTTGTTTCTAATAAAAGAACTGCTCCGTAGAAACGGTATATTATGATTGGTTCACGTGATCAAAAGGCGGGAGATTTGTTTCTAATAAAAGAACTGCTCTCTATACACCGTATCTTATGATTGTGGTTCGACGTGATTAGGAGGCGGAGATTTGTTTCTAATAAAAAGAACTGCTCTCTATAAACTGTATCTTATGATTGGTTCACGTGGATCAGGAGGCAAAGATTTGTTTCTAATAATAGAACTGGTTCTTTGTCAGAATCACGGTTTGTCTTTTAATTAGAAGATGAGCAGCACTTTTAAGCTGTAGCCTGAGAGGCAAAGCTACGGTAAGAAGTGTTGGCAACTTCATTTCTTTAGCCTCGGCATATGAATACGACTGCACAAGTACCGACCGCTTGCTGGATGCCTTGATCCAATGTCTGGCCTTCTACTTTCTTGCAGTTAAGTAATAAACTACTACCTTTCCT
>JACEVL010000448.1:0-50046 GCA_020284085.1 Aporrectodea caliginosa | reverse complement strand
GGCCCTATGGTAGTGACTGGAGAATCTAATAAATCGAAACCTAAGTACAATTATGCTTTAGTTCTGGTGGACAAATTTTCTCGTTGGCCGATGGCTTATCCCCTTAGATCGTTGAACGCAAAGGGAGTCTGTGAAGCTCTGTTGCAAGTTTTCACAACTTTTTCTATTCCAAGAATCATTAGTTCGGATTGTGGCACCAACTTTACTAGCCGTTTGACGAAGGAATTCTTGCAGCGAATGGGTTGTAGTCCCAGATTCAATACCCCTGGACATCCCGAGGCAGCCGGATTGGTTGAAAGATGCAACCAGAGCTTGAAAACCATGATCTTTAAACTCGCTCAATCTGATCCTCGTGGATGGCACCAATTGCTACCCTTCGTTCTCTGGAGCCTTAGAGAAAAACCCTCAGGCACGACTCATATCTCGCCTTTCACTATGGTTTATGGAACTCTTCCTCGTGGTCCACTTAGTGTATTGAAGGAATCATGGGCGGGCGAACGGAAATTACCTCTTAACTTAGGTAAATCACCAGAAGAGTACCTCCAATCACTGAAAGAAAACCTCGAATTTGCGAAAGCTTATGCGGATTACTATAGTGATATAGAATTGAAACGGTATGCAGATTATTATAACTTGCGCAGTACTGACAGAAAATACGAAGTTGGAGATAAAGTAGCAGTATTAGCACCAGATTTTGGTAGTTCTAAATTTTATAGTCGATGGCAAGGACCTGCAACCGTGGTCAGAGTTAAATCCCCGTATTCCTATATAGTAGAAATAGAGGGAAAACAAAGACATTTACACGCTAATAAGATCAAGCGGTACCATGAACGACTCGAACAAGCAATGATTAATAGCTGTTCAATAATTGTTGATCAAGATGAGGAATTTGGTGTAGTAGAGGTTGTAGATCAGGAAGAACGTGAACAAGTGAGCCCGAGTAAGCGTATTGATCCTTTGATCATGGCGCATCTGTCAGAAGAGGAACAAAAGCAACTCTTTGAGGTTTTGGATCGACATTCGGCAGTATTCGTGGATAAACCTGGGTACTGTCCAGTATTAGAACATGAAATCAAAATAACTCCTGATTTCACTCCTAAGCGTTTAAAGGCATATAAGGTCCCGGAGCTACTTAAACCTGAAGTGCAACGCCAGATAGAAGAAATGTTGTCCTTAGGCATAATTCGACCATCGAAAAGTGAAATGGCCAGTCCGGTAGTTTGTGTTTTAAAGGGACCCAAGGGTCAAAATGGCGTTCGTTTAGCAATCGATTATCGCCATGTTAACAAGTATTCTCTAGGTGATTGTTATCCGACTCCAGACATTGCTGACGTCTTACAGAAGGTGGGACGGGCAAAGTTCATTAGTGTTTTCGATGCAAAATCAGGATATTGGCAAATCCCGGTTCGGAAGGAACATCAATGGCTTACAGCATTCGTATGTGATGCAGGACTTTTTGAGTTCACAAGAATGCCGTTTGGACTCAAATCCGCTAGCAATACTTTTATTCGTGCTATGACCCAAGTTTTACATCCAGTCCGAAGTTTTACCGAACCATTCGTTGATGACATGGCAGTGGTTTCAATGAATTGGAATGACCATTTGGAACATCTAGAGAAATTCTTGCAAACTGTTGAGGAGACAGGACTTACTTTGAATTTAAGGAAATGTAATTTTGCACAGAACAAAATAAAGTTTGTTGGCCATATAGTAGGGTCAGGTTGTATCGAACCTGATCCAGGCAAGATCGCTACGATCAATGATATCCAACCTCCGACGACAAAAAAGGACGTTAGAAGGATTATGGGTTTTTTCAGTTACTTTAGAAATTTTATACCTGCTCTCGCTGAGAAAGCACGAGTAATAACTGACTTGACACGAGATAACGTGCCTACGAAAGTGCCTTGGGAGCAAAAGCATCAAGAGGCACTAGATAAGTTAAAGGATGATCTCAGTAAAGCTACACAATTACATACCATTGATTTCACTAAGGAATTTGGTTTAAGTGTAGATGCAAGTGCCACCGCGGTCGGGTGTTGCTTGTTTCAGTGGACCGAAGAAGGTCACGAGAAACCAATTGCTTTTGCTAGTCTTAAACTCACGGACACACAGATGCATTGGTCTACAATTGAGAGAGAAGCTTTTGCAGTAATTTGGGCACTTAAACGATTCCGGTCGTGGATATTCTTATCAAGGATAATCATTTATTCGGATCATAATCCTTTGTCTTATCTCACGGATGCAAGCCCCAAGAGCGCGAAACTGACTCGTTGGGCATTAGCATTACAGGAATTTAACGTAGACTTCCGTTATCGTCCTGGGCGTCAGAACACGGTAGCTGATTTCCTTTCTCGGTTGTGACTCGGGACATGAGGGAAAGGGGAATAGCCCGACACCCGAGGATCGAGCCCGAAAACTGTGTAGATAAGTTGATTTAATGATGTGTTTTGTTTTGTTTGTACATGTTATGACGAGATGGGATCCGACGACTCAGCTTGATTGTGATGACCCGTTCGAGATGGTGCTGAAGACGTGTCATCATCTGAGGGCGGAGGGAATGTCGTGGTCTACGCTGATACGTGCAGCTATGGAAAATACCCGCTGTGCGTCAACAACATTGTTTACAGCTAAGGGAAAATTCTGCCACGGACTGTCAATAGCGGACCAATGCATGTATCAATAATCTACGCGTTCTACAGGACTTTCCAGGGAAAAGTACGATGACGTCATAGAACTTTCTAGAATCCATCAGAACCCTATATATAAGGTGCAGCGTCTGTACAAAGAAGCCAGTTGACGAAGATTTATGCACGTTGATAAAGTGCTCTTGTAACGATATTTGATTGAAGTTCAATCGAGACCAGCCAACCTGTGTGCTGTCTGCGATTGTGATATTTGACGGGCTGACTTAAATTTAACTTATTTGATTCTTTCTGTTAATAAAGATCTTTTAAGTTTCCTTCGTTTGTTCGTCGTCGTGTTCGAGAGGCTCGACCGCGACATTTCTGGTGTCAGAAGCGGGATCATCGGTGTTGGGTTGGGAGACCTTCCCAACCGAGACACTGTTGACGGTACTTTGTCCTAGATTGAAGAGACATTCTGGATAAAGCTAAATATATTTAGTATTGAACTGAACTATATATTGAAAGTAGGCGTGATGTTATGCTTACTAGAAATATACGAATATCGTTACTGTAACAGAGACAGAAAATAGGATAGTTGATGAACTATATCAGGTATAGTTAAGAAGGAGTGTTCTCTCCTATTTAAACCAATGTAAAAGATTCGTCGTCGAAGCTTGGCAGTTTTCGTTAGGCCTGTTGCCGTGTGATGTCGAATTCTCAGTAGAACTGACCAAGACTTCCATGTACTAGATAAGTCTAGTTAACTAGTTAAACTGTTGGTTTCGTGTCCGCTGTGGCCAACCAAGTTGTTTGTTTGCTGTGCAACGTTCTCGAGAGCTGGAGACGTGTGGAGCTGATGTTCTTCGATAAGGTTGTATGTGTGTTACTATTACGGATTTTGTTTTATAATATACATTCTATTTTACCCTAGACACGAGTTTTTCTTCATTCGTAGAGTAGCACCTTACATTTGGGGGCTTCGTCCAAAAGTGACGTTAATTCGAAAAGTCTAAAAGCGAAAATTTTGTAGGGACTTTTCTAAAAGAGTCTAGAGACAAAAGTGGGGAAATTAAACCTTTGAAAAGGAAATTTCTTAGTGAAAGTTTTGGCAACAGAGCTAAAAATAATTTGAGTAAGTCTAGAATAGACTAGAGAATAAGCAGGCAAAATGGAGTCGCCTGTAGCAGCAAAAGCGTTAACGCTTGAAGATGTCTTTGACTGTTCGGTTGAAGAATTAAAAGTTGAGTTAGAACGCTTAGGTCAGGAAACAAAAGGCTTAAGTAAAGCACAGATGCAAAAGAATTTAGCAAAGTTAGTATCTCCGTCTAAGGCTATGCGTGAGGAGTGGAAAATAAAAAGTAAGTCTTTGGAGTTAAAAGCAGCAAAGGAAGCAGACGAGGCGGAAAGACAATTTAAGAGAGAGGAAGCAGAAAGACAGCAGAGAAAGGAAGAGCGTGACTTGGAAATGTTTAAACTTAAGTTAGAAGCAGAAGCTGAAGCAAGAAGGTTAGAAGCAGAAGTTGAAAAACGTAAGGTAGAAGCAGCAGCTGAGCAACGTAAAGCTGAAGCCGAAGCAGCAGCTGAGCAACGTAGAGTGGATGCAGCAGCTGAGCAACGTAGAGAAGAAGCTGAACAACGTAAAGTAGAAGCAGATGAAAGGAGAATAAAATTGGAAGCTGAAGTATTGGAGAGAAGATTGAGAATAGAAGCAGAAGCAGCTCAGAGTAAGCTACAGTTGGAATTGGAAGTGCAAGAAAAAGATAAAGTGAGACAACATGAGTTGAAATTGAAAAAATTGGAAAATAATGTAATTGAACATGAGGACATGGAGCAGGGTTTTCGAATGTCTAATGCAGTAAAATTTGTTCCGAAATTTGATGAATTAGATGTTGAACATTACTTGTTGGCATTTGAAAAAGCAATGCAAATACATAAATTTCCAAAAGATAAATGGACGGGACTCATTCATACTCAGTTAACTGGCAAGGCACAGAAAGTGTTCTCAGAGCTCAGTGTGGAGGAATGTCAAGACTATGACATTCTGAAGCAAGCATTGTTGAGAGCTTATGCTCGTGTTCCGGAATTTTATAGAAAACGGTTCAGAACAATGAGAAAAGGAAATTTGGAAACATATTCAAATTTTGCTTTTCGAATGAGTTTGCCATTTAACAGTTGGATTGAGGGGGAAGGTGCTACGAAAGAAGTGGATAAACTCATTGAAGTTGTGAAGTTGGAACAATTTGTGAATTGTTTGCCAACAGAACTTCATAGATGGGTAATTGAAAAAAAACCTGGGAGTTTGAGTGAAGCAGCCAAATTAGCAGATGAATTTGCTATTTTGTACAAACCATTTAAAGTGGAAACATTTGGAGGATTCAGAGGTGAAAACAAAGTGGATTTGAATATGGAAAAAGGAAATTGGGGACAATATTCAAATACACCGAAATTTGAGAACAAACCGTGGAATTCTGATTGGAGGGCACCTAAAAAGGCAAGTAAGACGGGTTTTCCTAAGAGTTTGGGGTCACCAGCGTCTTGTGCGTTTTGTGGAGGAAAAAATCACGTGGTTTCAAATTGTTGGCAGTTGAAAGGTAGACAGGAGGTTAATGGACAACGAAATTATGAAACTGCCCCAAAATCAGTTCAGTTAGTGGGGAATGACAACTGCTTTACTGAAAACTCACAAGGTTCGATGCATGTGCATGATAGGTATAAGCCTTTTTGTTCAAATGCATGGTTGTATGGGCATGAAGGTACACGGCGTCAGATAGTGTTGTTGAGGGATTCAGGTTCATTGCAAACTTTGGTTAGCAGGGAAAGAGTAGGAAATGATGAGTTTAATGACACAAAGGAAAATAGGATGATTCAGGGTGTAGTGGGAGATCCCATTGAGATTCCATTAGTGGAAATTAAATTGGATTCGGAACGAGTGAAGGGAATAGTGTTGTGTGGCTTAATTGATAAGTTACCAGAAGGAGTAGATGTGCTCATAGGTAATGATATTGCAGACTTGGGACCTATAGACATTTCTGTGGTAACTAGAGCACAAGCAGCATTGGATAGGGTTGTCACTGGGAATGAAGATGCCGTGAACGCTCATGCTAGTACACAGTTGGAAATAGTCGAAAATGATTTGGAGTTTTCAGGTGTTAGTGAATTGTTTGACGAGAATAGAATCATTAAGTCAAACATAGGAGAAATTGTGTCTCGAAATGATTTGATTCAATTGCAACGTAACGATGTCTCGATGGAGCCATTGTTTGAGTTGGCTAAATCGGATCCGTCAATGAGGGAACAGAGTTACTATGATGTTTCTAATGATGTCTTGGTAAGACATTGGAGAAATAAGATAGTTCCTGATGGCATTGAGGTAAAACAAATTGTTGTACCTACAGCCTTAAGGACTAAATTACTGCAAGTGGCACATGACATTCCGTCAAGTGGGCATTTGGGAACACAAAAGACTATTGATAGATTATTGTGTCATTTTTGGTGGCCTGGTGTGTTCAGGGACATCAAGGAATATTGTAGGAGTTGTGATGTGTGTCAGAGATTGGGAAAAGGTGCGGTGAAGGTTCGTGCTCCATTGATAAACTTACCAGTGATTTCTAGTCCATTTTCAAGATTGGCTGTAGATATCGTGGGTCCCTTGAAAACATGTGCGAAATCGGGAAATGAGTATATCTTGACTGTAATGGATTTAGCTACACATTACCCGTTGGCATTTCCTTTGAAAAAGCATTGTGCAATTGAAGTAGCAAAATGTCTAATACAGGTGTTTACAATGTTTGGTTTTCCAGAGGAACTGTTGTCTGATTGTGGAACTGAGTTTATGTCGAAAGTGATGCAAGTTTTTTTGAATGAGTGTCAGGTGACGCAGCTGAAATGTTCGCCGTATCACCCGCAGACCAACGGATGTTTGGAGAGGTTTCACAGGACGTTGAAGGACATGTTAAAAGCGGTGGGTGAGAAATTTCAGGGAGACTGGGATGAAATTCTTCCGTGGGTCTTGTTTGCCTATCGAGAGGTGCCGGTTAAAGGTTTGGGATTTTCTGCTTTTGATTTAACGTTTGGAAGAGACGTGAAAGGTCCTTTGCAATTAATTAAGAAAGCATGGTTGCATGATGATTGGGTTAAGGACTTAAAACAGAGAAATTTGATTGATTTTGTTTTGGATTTGAGGGAGAAAATTCGAAATTCAATGGCATTGGTGAATGAAAATGAAGAAGTTGAAAAGGAGAAAGCGAAGTATTGGTATGATCAGAAAGCCAAGAAAGTGGTGTTTGAAGTTGGTGAGAAGGTGTTGGTATTGTTGCCGCTGATTGGAAAACCATTGCAGGCAAAATACTGTGGTCCATATGTGATAGAGAAAAGGTTGGGTGAAGTGGATTATGTCATTGGAACTCCGGATAGGAGAAAAACTAAACGTGTAGTGCATGTTAATTTGTTGAAAAAATATGTTACACGTGGGTTGGAAACGGATGAAGCAGTGAAGATAAATGTAGTCTTGACAAATCAGGGAAGAGATGTTGAAAATGAAAAAGTTGTCTTTAACGATGTAATTCTTGATCATTTAGATGTGGAGAAAAGGCAGCAGTTGATGACTCTATTGTTGGAGTTTCAACACGTTTTTGGTGACAAGCCAGGACGTACTTCCTTGATTGAACATCGGATTCAATTACAGGAGGGTGCTCGACCTATTCGGCAGACGCCATACAGGTTAAATCCTGAGAAATTACGGTTGGTAACAACTGAAATTGAGGATTTGTTGCAGGATGGGATCATTGAAGAATCGGAGAGCGCGTGGGCGGCTCCGATTATAATGGTTCCCAAACCTGATGGGTCAGGAAGGTTATGCACAGACTTCCGAAAATTGAATATGGTAACTGTGGCGGATCCATTTCCTATGCCAAGGGTGGATACTTTATTGGATAAATTGGGAGGTGCTAAATACATGACAAAATTGGACATGACAAAAGGTTATTGGCAAATACCGATTGCAAAGGAGGATATTCCTTTGACTGGATTTGTGACTCCAAATGGGCATTTTCAATGGCGCTATATGAGTTTTGGTTTACGAAATGCACCAGCTACGTTTAGTAGGTTGGTAAGGAAGTTGTTTCAGGGTATGGAATCATTTTGTGATGCATATCTCGATGACGTGATAATTTTTAGTAGAAATTGGGATAATCATTTGATGCATTTGAAGCAAGTGTTGATGAAAGTGTGGAATGCGCATTTAAAATTGAACTTGAAGAAATGTGTGTTTGCGAATGCTGAGATTGATTTTCTTGGTCATCATTTGGGTTTGAATTCAATTCAACCTAGAACGCAAAAAGTAGAGGCGTTATTGAAATTTCCTACTCCTGTGAATAAAAAACAGGTACAATCTTTGTTGGGGTTGGCAGGATATTACAGGAGATATATACCGCATTTTGCTGACATAACGGTTCCTTTGAATGAATTGTTAAAGAAAAATAAGATTTTCTCTTGGAATGATGATGCTCAAAGGGCTTTTGTGGATCTCAAATCTAGATTGGCGTCTAGACCAATTTTGAGACCACCTGATTACGATAAACAGTTTTGTTTGGCTGTAGACGCTTCTCAAAATTGTGTGGGAGCTTGTCTGTTTCAGATTACTGATGACGTGGAACATCCGATTTGTTTCCTGAGTCGGAAGCTGAGGATTCATGAGATGCACTATTCGACGATCGAGAAGGAGGCCTTGGCGCTTGTGACAGCGGTCCGAGCGTGCAGCGTCTACTTTGGGTCTTCGCCGGTCTTGGTCTATACAGATCACAGTCCGTTGCAGTTCATAAACACAATGGCAAATTCAAATCAGAAATTGCTTCGATGGAGCCTAGAGTTACAACAGTATACTCTCGACATTAAGCATCGACCGGGAAAAGAGAACTGGATGCCAGATCTCTTGAGTCGACCGTCGCCTGTGGGATCTTCAAGTGTGTTGTTGGGGAGTTGAAGTTGGGGGTTTTGGTTGTGTTTTGCGTAGTTTCATTTGTCATGTTTTTGTGTTTTTTTTTTGTCGTTTTGTCGAAAACCGATAGGTTTTCTCTCGTAGTGGTTGGGGGGTATGTTGGGAGACCTTCCCAACCGAGACACTGTTGACGGTACTTTGTCCTAGATTGAAGAGACATTCTGGATAAAGCTAAATATATTTAGTATTGAACTGAACTATATATTGAAAGTAGGCGTGATGTTATGCTTACTAGAAATATACGAATATCGTTACTGTAACAGAGACAGAAAATAGGATAGTTGATGAACTATATCAGGTATAGTTAAGAAGGAGTGTTCTCTCCTATTTAAACCAATGTAAAAGATTCGTCGTCGAAGCTTGGCAGTTTTCGTTAGGCCTGTTGCCGTGTGATGTCGAATTCTCAGTAGAACTGACCAAGACTTCCATGTACTAGATAAGTCTAGTTAACTAGTTAAACTGTTGGTTTCGTGTCCGCTGTGGCCAACCAAGTTGTTTGTTTGCTGTGCAACGTTCTCGAGAGCTGGAGACGTGTGGAGCTGATGTTCTTCGATAAGGTTGTATGTGTGTTACTATTACGGATTTGGTTTTATAATATACATTCTATTTTACCCTAGAGAGTAGCACGAGAAGTTTTGATTTTGTTTAATTATTCAATAACAATTACAAAAATCACAGAGCGAAGCGTATTAACATAAAATGGCGATGGTAACATAATTATACCCTTTGAAAGATGGATTATATAATTTATATTTCAGCGCACAATAGGGAAAAACTATCTTTTGGTCACTTTTTTGGACACCTGTAAATTTAATCGTCATTTTGAATTTACTATTAACAGAAAAAAAATGGCGATTAACTTATAAATAAAGTTAATATAAATACTAGGACGCTGTATAGGATTGGTTAGAATGGTCTATCTGTATTAGCGCATCATCATCGATTGTTTGAGGATGGATCGGTTGCAATTGGTGATCAACATCCGAAAGATTGATGCGGAAGGAAAGCTACGAAGAATGGCGAATGACGATTGCAGAGGTTGGTGATCAACAGCCGAAAGATTGATGCGGACGGACATTGCTTAAAGTCCCTATCTGGACAGTAACATTTATAAAGCGCCACTATCTCATAGATGAGGAGGATCGAACCCGTACACCCCCGCGTCAAAACGCGGTCGCTGTAATAACCAATTGACCGCTACAGCTACGTCGTTGTATTAATATAAACATTGCAAATAATATAAGATACAGTCCTTGGCAACCGGATACATTTGAAAACACAATCCGAAAAGCGACTATTTATTTCGAAATTTAGACACCTTTATTTATACTTCACTTGCATTCGGTCCTCGTTCACTATTTGGACGGATCAAACGTCGTACGTAAGATGTCACAAAGAAATTACAATACTTTATTACTATTAACACTAGAAAACAAAGAAGAAGCGAAGTCATTGTTAGGTGGCGCTGCTCTAATCTTACGCGATGACACAGACTCATTTCATTTCGGTAGGTGGCTTTGCTAAGAACATATCTGCCCGTCGATGTTGTTTAAAAGAATAAACAAGAAACTAGATCGCTTACCGTAGCTTAGATTCAAAATTGCTTGTAATGAACGTTCTGGTGCGTGATAGCCTATAATTGCTGTGTTGTCCAAGCCGTTACGTTTTTTGATTGATCCAGAGTTTAACGGCAGCTTATGACAACATCGGCCGTTTCCGCCGACAAAGATTATTTTTGGCATATTACAGCTCTACATTGACCCCCTACCCCAGACATCGCTGTTTGCTTCTTGTAGGGAAACGAAAAACAAGAAAAAGAACAAAGAAATATCAGATCACAGCCACCACATTCTCAGTCTCGGCAAATGAGACCTTCCTCTTCCTACCTTCTTTCTACCCATCAAAAATATGCGTTCGACCCTGGCGAGCATTTGAACCCTCGACATATCTTCTGACAGTCAAACACGCAAACCACTTGACAAGTGTTGCACCTATCCTACGCAATCGACGTTCAACGCAAGAGGGCAATGCATGAAGTAGGCGATGGAAACGAAGAACAGAGATGTCGATGTAATGGTTCGTTCGGTTCTATCTGGTTGCCCCATGTCTCTCTCTCCTTCATATATCATAACTCATAACCGTTTTAAAGGTGTCGTTCGCTATTTTGATGCGTAGAGCAAGACTTAGCTGCGTCTAAAAAATATTTGAAATAGAGAACGAAATGACACAAGCGATAGTGTCAATAATATCTCCATCCTGCGTACTGTGAGTTCGTTTGTCGCAATCTGCCCTTTCATATAGCATAACACATGACCGTTTTAAGGGTGTCTTATGTCGACGGCTATTTTTACGTTACCACGCGTAGAGCAAAACTTATCTGCGTTTAAAAACATTAATTTTGCGACTGAACGTTTTTTTTATGCATAGCGTCATTTGAAACGTTTTAAAGACGCCTCCGAGTAGGTACCTAGGAGTATAGCGCTATATAAGCTATCTGAACCTCGGAGAAGCCAATACAAATCAGAAACAGCAGCGACCTCAACGAATTCCTCAAGACCCAGGAACAGATTGACGCGGAGACGGCTTGACGGATGGAGAAGTCAACTTTCCAGAGCCTGCAACAAAGGACACAGCCCCAGCGTATGAAAACTGCTTCAATCTATGATTAAAATGTGATAAATCTTACTGCATTGGTCTGAGGTGTTCTCCATCGACTCTGTTACTGTCAGCCTTTATCAGGCATTCAGTGTTTTTTTCTTCTTTTCTTTTTGAACTTTTGTTTACATTTTTTTTCAAGATAAACTGGAATCAGTTGATAAGTTAACACTGCACATTTCAGAGGAAGATAGGCAGCCAGTTCACTGCATTAATTGTGATTGTAACTCGTTCTTATGTGACTGCATGCAGACAAATGATAACATAACACACCCTGTCGACAACTGTAAAGCTTGTATAGCATCTATTTTACCATTTCACCACTTAAATAATGCTGAAATTGGTGATTTAATATCTCCAACTAAATTGGCAAACCCAAAGGATAGACTGACTAACTCTGATTTAAGATTTAACCCTCTGGAGGTCCCAGATGATGATTCGAGACTACTTGCAAATGCAGATATTGACCCAGACTCAAACTATTATAATACCAGAAAATATGCTCAAGTGAATATATAAATGAAAGGCTTGGGACTTCTGGAGGAGGAGAGCCTCATCCCACCCTGTGTATAATGCATAGAAACTGTCGTAGCTTGGCAAATAAGATAAATGAGATACAGTCCCTTATAACACAATGTAGGCTAATGTAAATGTGTTAGCAGTAACTGAAACACGGTTGAGCAAAGAGGAGGCAGAGGGTGTGAGTATTCAGGGTTACCACTTTGTAAGCAAATGTAGAGAAACTGGTAGAGGTGGAGGAGTTGGAATTTTTATTAAAAATACACTGGATATGAAATAATAAAAAATGACAGGATATTTTCAAAATTGAATTCATTTGAGAGTATGATGGTAAAGATAAAACTGAACAGAGGTAGGACAGCTTCCATTGGAGTAATATATCGTCCCCCTGGGACAAGTATCGAAACGTTCTGCCAGGAATTTGATGAATTTTTGATGCACTGTAAGAATGAGAACTTGTTAGACTGGCCCATCTAAGGCTGCAGTTGTGGAGCCAATAAATAGTTTTGAGTGTATAACGATACTTTTGGAGCTGCGCCGTTGGACCAACGGTCGGTAAGAGATCGTCCTCATCACGAGGTGGATCTGTAGGGAGAAAGGAAGGAATGAGGTTAGTGAGATGAGCATAGCATAACCTCGCATGACATACCTTACACGATGACCTACGTACTTGCATACAGAGATAGACAGATAGAGAGAAACAGACAGGCAGACAGACAGAGACAGACAGATAATTGACAGACAGGCACAGCATCATTGTAATACTAATAATTTAGAATATTATTGCTTGGCTTCAGCTAACCTCAGTAATTATATCAAACGATTTGAGCTTCGCAATTGAAGCATTATTTACTCCAAGGTTTAACGTCGTCATATGACATCAAAGGCCGTTGACGACAATTTAAAACATATACAGTGCAGAGAAAATGAATTCATAGCGTTCAAAAGACACCATTTAAGATTGTCTAAACCTAACCTTAAAATGGCATTATTGTTCATTGTTTAAAGACATAACTAATACAGTTTATAACGTCTTTGATACGCGTAAAGTGGCATCTGATGAAAATTCAACAATATTTATCAGCAATTTTCATATTAAAAAAAATTCTCGATGACCATTCCTAGTGTATATTTGCTTCTTAATCTATTTATTTTAATAAAAATTAAATTTTAACCAATTGAAGCTTATTTATTTGTCCGTAGTTTAACGTCGTCTTATGACATCAAAGGCCGTTGACGACAATACAGAAAATATACAATACAATCAGAACAAGAAACTTATAGCATCCGAACAACACCACCAAAGGTGTCGAAACAGAGCTTTACAATTTCACCAATATTCAATATTTTTGCAGCATAAAGTATTTCATCTCATATTGTACGTGATCATTATGTCCTGACAAATTTCATTAACTAACAAAGCATACATGTATTACAATTGATTAAGGTATTCCTTTAAACTGTTCATGTACATTAACCAAGCCATATCATTATGCAATATTGAATAACTAAAATTGAATGATAGTAATATTGTAATATGAATATTCATTAACCAATAAGTAATGTTTATAATTTTCTAACATCGGGTTCTTATTATTATGACATAACATATTTTAAACAAAAATCAACAGTCGAAAATAAGTCATCCATGGATATTTCAGCAAACAGCACTGCAACACAGTACTGCAATATTATTATATAACACAGCAGCCACTCCGACACAGCAACCAAACCAAACCATCCGTAATATGTAATACTGAAGAACCAAAGTTAAATAATAGTAACCAGCATTGTAACCAACATTGCAACAACATTGCATGATAGTAATATGGCAATATAGATATTCATTAACCAATAATTATTCGCAAGTGACCTATAAATAGCGCCAGATTCCTACGTTTAAAAGGTGTTTAAAATGCGACCAAAAAATTATCGCTCATTGCGATAGTACGTTATATAATAATATATTTTGGTTTATTCAACAATCCGGTTGACACACCGCAACCGGTTACAGTGTACAATTATGCAATTCACAAGACACAAATCTTAACTACTAACAGAACAGACAGCCTGCAAACACAAAGCATATCCGCCCAACGGGGGCTCGAACTCGGTACGTCTCGGTCACTTAGCCAGATGTTATCCAATGCGCCACGGGCATGTCTAATCTTTGTCGACCATAACTTACCTTGTATGTTTGATACTAGTAATACATGCGCTTTTTGAAATTGCTTCATAATGCTCAGGCACCAGTCAGTGCCAGTCTTAGGCCTTGATAAAGGAGGGGGCGACGCTAATGATCTTTGTTATCACACAGTGTCGTTAAACTGAAACTACTAAAACTGCTGTTGTTTTAAAGGACTGGTCTTCTGGATGTTGACCTGATAACAGTTTGGTTTTGGTGTGCCATCGCCTCCTTGTGCATTAGACAACAGTTAGCTGTATTCCTAAGGAATCCCAATGGGCGCTTAATAATGTCAGCCATCGATTGGAAAACGTTGGTTTGCTATACGAGTGTGCGTGGGCCGCCGCTGGTGACTCTTCTACAAACTGATGTATAGCAGTCTAGTTCTTAAAGACAGTTAACATCGTATAGTATAGCGCAGAGATTTGGCAAAACATTAAATTGTGGTAACTTTAAAATATATGTTGACAAAAGACACCTTTAAAACGTTATCAACTGATAATATTATTTAAAATAAACGAATGCAGCATTTAATATTAACTCCGCCACTGTTCGCTTTCTGACAGTGCCAGTCCCAAGCCTGGATAAAGGAGGAGGGCGACGCTAATGGTCTTGTTACCACACAACCTAGTCGTTAAAAAGGAAACACACACACACACGCAGCATTTAATATGTGAGGCTGTGTTGTAACGATGTGGAAGAAGAGGTAATTCCGCATAATGTCAAATGTTCACTGACACCTTATGTAACATTGATGTGTGCTAGTATTCCAAAAATGGGGAGCACAGAAAGATTCTTGTTGCATCCAGAAATCATTGCAGAACTTAAAGCCGTGCCACAAGTGAAAATGATACAAGGAGATGTGCAAGCGAATGTAACGACGAGATTGCAGAGTCAGCGAAAGAAAGTGGTAGAAGTCGAAGAGGAAAGTGAAACTGAAAGTTCAAGTGAAGAGGAAAACGAAAGTGATGATCAACAAAGTTTAATGCAAGATGGAATAACAGCAGAAATGAGTGAACAAGAGATGGCTGCATGCGAGAATGGTAATCCAAATGAAACGAAAGAGGATAATGATTGTGATGTGGAAATAGCAGATTTGTTTGAAGAAGATGAGAAAGATGAAGAACAACAGATGCAGATTGCAGACGCAAAGAAATTCGAAGAACAGCAGAGACAAGATGAATCATTGAAAGCATGGTGGAATTTAGCGCCAGATAAAGAATCTGAATTCTGCGTGGTAAATGGCTTACTGTACAAGAGATATCGAATATTAGAGCAAACGATATATCAATTGGTGTTACCGAAAGAGCGACGAATTAAAGTGATGGAGTTGGCTCACGAATCAGTCTTTGGAGGACATCTTGGAGAAGAGAAAACTAGAGAACGAATAAAGTTGTCTTTTACGTGACCAAAGATGAGAAGAGATATAGTGAAATTTTGTAAATCATGTGAGAAATGTCAATTAAAGGCAAGAAGTTTGGTGATGGACAGGTTAGGTTTACGCTAGCATTCAATAGATTGAATGCTAGCGTAAACCTAAACTAACGAATAAATAACGTCCCTCGGTAACGTTTAAAAGGTGTCTGATTACTGTATTATATCATGAAGTGCTGTTTAACGACATCTTTGAGAGGGTAGTAGTAGTTTCAGTTTAACGTAGATGATTAGCTTTTCCCTCCTCCTTTATCGAGGCTTGTATATTGACATATTATTATTATTCAATTTTTTTCTTCTTCTTCAATATTACATATGGTTTGGTTTTATACTGTATAAGAGTAGCTACTATGTTGCATAATACTGCATTACTGTGTTGCAGTAATGAGTTCTATGATTATAATTTGAATCTACTGAAACTAAACTTTAATTTATATTACATTTTATGCTTTGTTGGTAAATGAAATTTTAATTATAGTGTATTAGATACATGAACAGTTTGAAAGAGTACTTCGTAAATTTTTTTGTGGAACAATTGCTGCATAATAATATTGTTTCATTTGCATAAATTCTCTTTGTTAGGATATGGAACTCATAGACAATGAGATGAACTATTTTATATTGAAAAATATTGAATATTAGTGAAATTGTAAAGCTCTGTTTCGACACCTTGAATGGTGTTGTTCGGAAGCTCTAAGGTTCTTGTACTTATTGAATTGTATATTGTCTGTATATTATTGTCGTCAACGGCCTTTGATGTCATAAGACGACGTAAAACTGTGGAATAATAAAATGCGCTAGCATTGACCAATAAACGTCTGTCCGCTACTTTAACTTATATGTCCAATATAAACTTAAAAGAGGTGTGTAGATATTTTGAACAGTTGTTAACGTTTCCCAGGGCATTAACATTATTTAGTTTAGTAAATGCATCAGTTACGTTAGTAAAACGGTTGTGAGAATAAAGTGACTTTGATTCCTGCCTTTTAAAGAAGTCAAAAAGTCGCTCCTTCTCGATTGTACTTTGAAATAATATATCCAAACTTTAACGACCGCATCTTTTTATTTTAATACATTGATACAATATAATAATAAATGCATATTAATATGAGAAAACAATAATACATGTTTTACAATATAAGTAAAGAAATACATCAAAAACCAAAAGGTTCACTTTTCATGTTGCGCGACAGTAATAACGGGTACATGAGTAATGGGCTACCATATACTGAAAAAACCCAGAAGGAAAGCCAGTATCAAACCTGGAAGCTGGAGGAGGGCAACGCTACCTACCTCTTATCACCTTAGACACCTTTAAAATGTGATCACCAAAGGCTATATAAGCGTGGGACACGTTAGACGATTAATGACAGGTTTTAATCGAATGTATATAAAATTATAAGAAGTTGGACATTGGGTACCTTGCGCTTGTCGTGTGTACAAATCAGCGTGATAGGCTTCGTTTTATCAGGATTCTGGAGGGATCTCACTGGCATCTCTCCGCTGCTTAAAGACCTTTCTCTTTTCTCGGGCCTGTCACACTGACCAGAGGCCCAATTCAACATGAGCAATGGGGTGGAATTAAGTGGAGAATGGCTTGTTCCACACAAGGAAGCTGTAATCAGTTATTTTAAAGTGATTTCTATTGCATGGGAATCGTCGAAACTATCTGCAATAAAGGATATACTTATTTGCTTACTTACTTCATCATTATCATGCATTAACTAAGCGTCGTTATTTTTACGATAAAAATTGCAAATATGGAATGCTGTCGGTATGCAACCGGATACATTTGAAAGCATAATTTATTTCGAAATTTAGACACCTTTAAAAAGCACTACTCAGACGCTTTTTATTCTTCACTTGTTTTTCGGACCTCGTTTGTCCTTGGATCCGTCGAAAGACAACGGAGTACGTTAGATGTCACAACGAAATTGCAATAATATTACGATTTATAATAGAAAGGAAGATGAAGTGGAAACCATCTCAGGGTCGAACCCGTACCCTACCCGTTACAAGCTAAGCGCTCTAACTAATCGGACACTGTGTCCACATGGTATTGTGTTGTATTTGACTATAGCAATGCACACCGATCAGAGGTGCTCCCATTGCTAAAGTTCCGGGAATAAAGAAAGAGTCACCAGTGGCAGGCCCACGCACACACGTGGAACCTAACAAACGATTCCGTTCGAAAGCTGACAGATGACAGATTTAATAATGGTTGCTCCTAAACACCTTTCTAACGTATTCACAGTTTAAGCTACGACGGCTTGCATTAATTGCTTTATTATAACCACAGTTTAACGTCGTCTTATGACATCAAAGGCCGTTGACGACAATGCAGAAAATATACAATACAATCATAACCAGAAACTTATAGCATCCGAACGACACCATTAAAGGTTTCAGACGGAGCTTTACAATTTCACTAATATTCAATATTTTTGCAACATAAACTAGTTCATCTCATACTATCTATGATTATTATGTACTGATTAATTGCTTATCTTGTCCCATCCTTATATATATACATTTTTTTAAATTGCTTATCTTGTCCCATCCTTGTATATTTTCGTTTCAAACCGTTTTAAAGGTGTCTAAGGCGTTCGATTTATAATGCGTAGGGTTAGGGTTCGATCCTGAGACGGTTACTGCGTAGAGACCATGCAGAAGTCCTTCACTCAGCGCCATCGATTGATGCTTCGTCATTAGATTGAGTCGAACAGATTCTGAATAGCATCAATGGACGTTGCTTAGCAACCAGTTTAATATTGACGTAATAGAATCTAAGGTTGAAGAGGCGCTATATAAATTTCAGGAGTTAATGAATAAATGATTTAATTAACTGTGGTTCGTTAGAAGCTGTAATTAAACTCAACGTTGTCGGCACAGTTTATATTATTAAGTTCTTCAGTAAATGAAGGTGTTTCAACTTTGTCTTAATGGATCGATCATCAAACCCAGCAATTATTAGCTACCATTTCCACATTTATATAGGATCTTCAGATGACGTTTTAAAGGTGTTTAAAGACAGCGAGGGCCGCTGCCAATTGGCAACCGTTTCTCAAGCTTATATTATTATTATTATATTCGTTTAATTGGTAACAAAAACTGATAGACACACCGCCATCAGGTACATTGCAATTTAACAAAAGTTATGAATGAATGCTACGCAAGATTGTACCATATACCATAACAAGAAGCCAATGTTAGAGCGACAATAAGGCAACAAATTGTTATCAACTATTACCTGATGAATTGTTAATTTAATTGAGAGAGTAACGTGGGATGAGTAATTTATCAGCATTAGTGATTTGAGGATGTAATTATTGAATATTGGTTGGTTCCTGTTTAACGACGCTGTATTATAGCAAAGATTATTAGCGCCGCCCTCCTCCTTTTCCCACGCTTTAGACTGGCACTCCCGGCGGCGGAATTCCTCTTGCTTTATAGTAGAAGCGGTACAAGCCAAATTTGGTCAGTATACTGCATTTTTGAAAACGGATTGCCGCTTTGCACAGTTGTAGTTGACACCTAAGAGAACATTTTAGGAAGGGGAGGCATTCGAAATTTCCCTTAGAATTCAAGATGGCGGCTTTTTCAAAATGGCCGAACGAAATTGAGATTTTAAAATATCTCGGCTTCTAGTTCACTTAGAATCGTTATTTTGGTGTCTAAACATACATATTCAGGGTCAATGATTCCACTAGGGCCATCGCAGAGTAGCCCCGGTCTTTCATCGGTCGGCCATTTTCCAAAATGGCCGACGAAAATTGAGATTTTCTAAATATCTCGGCTTTTATTTCGCTTAGAATCGTTATTTTGGTGTCTAAACATAGGGGCCTACATATTTAGGGGCAATGATTCCACTAGGGCCATCGCAGAGTAGCCCCGGTCTCATCGGTCGGCCATTTTTCAAAATGGCCGACGAAAATTGAGATTTTCAATATCTCTGCTTCTAGTTCACTTAGAATCGTTATTTTGATGTCCAAACATGCACATTTAAGGGCAATGTTTTGACTAGGGCCTTCGCAGATTAAACCATGGTCTCATCGGTCGGCAATTTTCCAAAATGGCCGACCGAAATTGAGATTTCTATTTTCCAAATAACACGAATCTAAGGTCTTTGTCCATCCCCAATGAGCTGAAGATGGCATATCAGTTATGATACTCTCTGCCTGACCACACACATGCCCACCTTGGTATATGGCTCGAAGAGTGTCTAAGACTAGAGCGCATCACATGTGGGAGGAAGACTTAGCAATGGTGTCACTTTAGTAGCGGACAGATAGGCGAGCGCCATGCCGCAACAAACAGTCCTGAAAATCTCTCTCACAATATTCTCCAAATGTTTTTCAGTGCTTTTCCATAGGCGACATCATACAGCACCTCTCCATAGGCGACATCATCCAGAGCCTCTCCATATATGTGACATCATCCAGAGCCTCTCCATAGGTGACATCATACAGAGCCTCTCCATAGGTGACATCATACAGAGCCTCTCCATAGGTGACATCATACAGAGCCTCTCCATAGGCGACATCATACAGAGCCTCTCCATAGGTGACATCATCCAGAGCCTCTCCATAGGCGACATCATCCAGAGCCTCTCAATAGGCGACAGCATACAGCCCCCTCTCCATAGGCGACATCATCCAGAGCCTCTCCATAGGCGACGTCATCCAGAGCCTTTACATAGGCGACAACATACAGCCCCTCTCCATAGGCGACATCATCCCAGAGCCTCTCCATAGGCGACGTCACTGGATGACGTCGCGGGCTGGTGTCGCCAGAGGCTGCTTGGCTCTGTATGCGCGGAAGGCGCTGCTGATACGCGGAAAAGGCCGCACTGCTGACAGGCTGGCAATTCAGAGACTGTTTGGGCATGGCCGCGCAAAGGCGACGCCATTACATGTGTTGCGCTTCCAGATATTCGGCCATACAGGCCAGGCGTATTATGATTATCGCCAACGATATGCCATCTTCCTTCGTGAGATGGACAAAACAGATTCTGTTGACGGAAGAAAAAACCTCTCCGTCGGGCATTTTGAAAAGAGCCGCCAATGAACATGGTGCAGCCTCAAAAACATTGCCCATGCATCAAGCTGCGATTCTAGGCTAGAAAGCAGAGATGTGGAATCTCAGGCCGTACGAAGCCAGCCGATCGTGCCCCTGGGCTTATTCGCAAGCGTCTCAATTTCATCGACCATTTGGAAAACTGCGACAACTGTGAGCTCGTGAATATATGTTTAGGCCGCAAAACGATTCAAAATGAGCTTTAAGCCAGTATTCAAAATGCGTTCAACAAAAAAAACCGCCATATTAAGAAGACAAATGATATAGTTGATGGAGCTGACTTCGTTCCGGGCAGGAATTGCGACGGTAACCTGCCCGGCGACGTACCCAGTCAATCGCCAGCAACCAACCGCCAGAGAAAACATTTTGCGGCTCTTTAATCTTTTAAGCGCACGTAAATGCGAATACGCTGCTTGATGGCCAGCAGCAGCCGCTTTGGTACGTGATCGTCTAAGACAAAGGATTATGATCCGAATAAATGATTATCCTTGATAAGAATATCCACGACCGGAATCGTTTAAGTGCCCAAATTACTGCAAAAGCTTCTCTCTCAATTGTAGACCAATGCATCTGTGTGTCCGTGAGTTTAAGACTAGCAAAAGCAATTGGTTTTTCATGACCTTCTTCGGTCCACTGAAACAAGCAACACCCGACCGCGGTGGCACTTGCATCTACACTTAAACCAAATTCCTTAGTGAAATCAATGGTATGTAATTGTGTAGCTTTACTGAGATCATCCTTTAACTTATCTAGTGCCTCTTGATGCTTTTGCTCCCAAGGCACTTTCGTAGGCACGTTATCTCGTGTCAAGTCAGTTATTACTCGTGCTTTCTCAGCGAGAGCAGGTATAAAATTTCTAAAGTAACTGAAAAAACCCATAATCCTTCTAACGT
Organism: Aporrectodea caliginosa; assembly: GCA_020284085.1. Lineage (NCBI taxonomy): Eukaryota > Metazoa > Annelida > Clitellata > Crassiclitellata > Lumbricidae > Aporrectodea > Aporrectodea caliginosa. Next base: position 28,665 of record JACEVL010000448.1, on the reverse strand, counting down.
CCTTTTTTGTCGTCGGAGGTTGGATATCATTGATCGTAGCGATCTTGCCTGGATCAGGTTCGATACAACCTGACCCTACTATATGGCCAACAAACTTTATTTTGTTCTGTGCAAAATTACATTTCCTTAAATTCAAAGTAAGTCCTGTCTCCTCAACAGTTTGCAAGAATTTCTCTAGATGTTCCAAATGGTCATTCCAATTCATTGAAACCACTGCCATGTCATCAACGAATGGTTCGGTAAAACTTCGGACTGGATGTAAAACTTGGGTCATAGCACGAATAAAAGTATTGCTAGCGGATTTGAGTCCAAACGGCATTCTTGTGAACTCAAAAAGTCCTGCATCACATACGAATGCTGTAAGCCATTGATGTTCCTTCCGAACCGGGATTTGCCAATATCCTGATTTTGCATCGAAAACACTAATGAACTTTGCCCGTCCCACCTTCTGTAAGACGTCAGCAATGTCTGGAGTCGGATAACAATCACCTAGAGAATACTTGTTAACATGGCGATAATCGATTGCTAAACGAACGCCATTTTGACCCTTGGGTCCCTTTAAAACACAAACTACCGGACTGGCCATTTCACTTTTCGATGGTCGAATTATGCCTAAGGACAACATTTCTTCTATCTGGCGTTGCACTTCAGGTTTAAGTAGCTCCGGGACCTTATATGCCTTTAAACGCTTAGGAGTGAAATCAGGAGTTATTTTGATTTCATGTTCTAATACTGGACAGTACCCAGGTTTATCCACGAATACTGCCGAATGTCGATCCAAAACCTCAAAGAGTTGCTTTTGTTCCTCTTCTGACAGATGCGCCATGATCAAAGGATCAATACGCTTACTCGGGCTCACTTGTTCACGTTCTTCCTGATCTACAACCTCTACTACACCAAATTCCTCATCTTGATCAACAATTATTGAACAGCTATTAATCATTGCTTGTTCGAGTCGTTCATGGTACCGCTTGATCTTATTAGCGTGTAAATGTCTTTGTTTTCCCTCTATTTCTACTATATAGGAATACGGGGATTTAACTCTGACCACGGTTGCAGGTCCTTGCCATCGACTATAAAATTTAGAACTACCAAAATCTGGTGCTAATACTGCTACTTTATCTCCAACTTCGTATTTTCTGTCAGTACTGCGCAAGTTATAATAATCTGCATACCGTTTCAATTCTATATCACTATAGTAATCCGCATAAGCTTTCGCAAATTCGAGGTTTTCTTTCAGTGATTGGAGGTACTCTTCAGGTGATTTACCTAAGTTAAGAGGTAATTTCCGTTCGCCCGCCCATGATTCCTTCAATACACTAAGTGGACCACGAGGAAGAGTTCCATAAACCATAGTGAAAGGCGAGATATGAGTCGTGCCTGAGGGTTTTTCTCTAAGGCTCCAGAGAACGAAGGGTAGCAATTGGTGCCATCCACGAGGATCAGATTGAGCGAGTTTAAAGATCATGGTTTTCAAGCTCTGGTTGCATCTTTCAACCAATCCGGCTGCCTCGGGATGTCCAGGGGTATTGAATCTGGGACTACAACCCATTCGCTGCAAGAATTCCTTCGTCAAACGGCTAGTAAAGTTGGTGCCACAATCCGAACTAATGATTCTTGGAATAGAAAAAGTTGTGAAAACTTGCAACAGAGCTTCACAGACTCCCTTTGCGTTCAACGATCTAAGGGGATAAGCCATCGGCCAACGAGAAAATTTGTCCACCAGAACTAAAGCATAATTGTACTTAGGTTTCGATTTATTAGATTCTCCAGTCACTACCATAGGGCCAATACAATCCATATTTAGATGGTTAAAACAGAGTTCATCCGCCCTCGGAATAGGAGTAATCGGGACTCGATCTGCAACTTTAACTGGAGTTCTAAGTTGACAAATTTGACAAGATGCACAATACTCGCGAATTCTCTCATCCATTCTCGGAAACCAAAAGTTTAATTTGATCCGGGCTCTCGTTGCCTTAAAAGCCATATGCCCAGCACATGGGGCATCGTGTGCTACTCGCAAGACAACCCCAATTCTATCCTCCGGTAGACACAATTGATTTACCTTATGTCCCATAATCTCCCCTTTATGGTACAAGAGATTATTGTCTGTAAAGAAATTATTTTTATTCTGATTCGCTTGTTGCCAGCAAGGTTTAAGATTGTGACAATTTTGTTGCTCTCGCAACAAAGTATCATTATCCGCTTTTTCCTCACCAGATTTAAACTCTGTCGACTCAACATCGAGGAAATTATCTGAATCATCAACTGGTTGCTCCTGGGAAGATTCATTCACTTCCTCATCCTTAACGTCTGACTGCAGGGATTCGTTGTTGTTATCCTTCTCAATTTTATCTTCCTTTACCTCTTCATTTACCTGTACTGATCGATCTACACCAACCGCCATCACTACATATTCCGAACTCTCCATTAATAGGTCTACAATATGGGGTGTTAGAATAACCCGTTCATTTAGTTCAGGGACTACAGCAAACATGACGCACAAAGATGGCGCAATATTCGTCGTTCCTTCCGATGGATTAGCTAATTTCAATTGTAGGTATACTACATCTGCCTTACATCCTTCTCCCTGAAAACCAATTATGTTAATCCGTTTAATCACAGGCAAGTTTAGTGACTCAATTAACTTCTTATCAATACAACAAATTTCTGCTCCTGAATCAGATAACGCTGGTTGAGAAGGGAGATCTTCAATCTGTACATGGATATACGACCTCTCGTGTAGTCCATCAATACTATTATCGTATACTCTTACAGCAATTTCCGATTTTACTGGTTCGAGGTTGTCCAATAAATTCCCTTGCCTTACCTGTTCAGATACCTCATGTGCCACGTTGACCTTCTCCACCAATGAGTCGATCACCTCCTTAGTTGGGTTCCCAACCATACAAGCACCCACCTTTTTATAACTTCGATTGGTCGGGCACTCCTTTGCCCTATGACCCTTCTGATGACACAAGAAACAGAGACCCTTCACCTTGGCCTCCTCCTGAGACATCTTCGCACCTATCTTGGCTTCACCCCTTACTTCCGGTTTGAAAGACTTGGGTTGAGCTGTCTGGTTATTGACTTGGACTTGTGGTTGACTTCTCGTCCAATTGTTATACTTCGGTGTCGGATGACTACGGTACACCAAGTCACTCCCACCATCATGCGACGCTACATAAATGTCAGCTGCATTAGCTATATCTTCACAGTTCAACCACTCCTCTTTTTCTTGGGCCAAGATATAATCCAAGCAAGCCTTCGACAAGGACTCCTTGAGCCGATCCGCCACCAGTAAACTTACAAGTTTATCAAACTCGTCAGTTATCTTTCTGCTTTTCAGATAATACATAAGAGCAACACGCAATTTGGATGAATAGATCGTAAAAGATTCGTCCGATGCTTTATGCATCGTCCAAAATCGGGCTCTAAGGGTTGAAGGGCTTATCTTAAATTCCCTTAGCAAAAACTCCTTCAAGAATTTGTAATCATTGAGCTGTTCCTTAGTTAGGCGCATAGTTAATGCCTTAGCTCTTTCACTCAAATTAGCCAACAATAATTTTGCTCTAACATCTTCATCCACCTCATACACATTAAACAAACCATCCAAGTGATCAAAGAAACCTGGAATTTCTATAGGGTCGGAGGGGAATTTCCAAAGAACATTCTTAAGTGCATCACTATAACGCTTAGTGCGGCTTGCTAAAGAATTTCTAATAGTTTGTTCTTCCATCTTTTCCTTCTTCTCCCTTTCTTCCTTCTCTTTCCGTTCCTTCTTTTCTCTTTCATCCTTCTCCTTCTGTTCCTTCCTGTCTCTTTCTTCCTTCTCCTTCTGTTCCTTCCTTTCTTCCTCTCTCCTCCTTTCCTCCCTTTCTTCCTTCTCCTTCTGTTCTTCTTTCTCTCCCTTCTCCTTCTGTTCCTTCCTTTCTTCTTCTTCTCTTCCTCCTTTCCTCCTCCTTTCTCCCTTTCTTCCTTCTCCTTCTGTTCCTTCCTTTCTTCTTCTCCTCCTTTCCTCCCTTTCTTCCTTCTCCTTCTGTTCCTTCCTTTCTCTTTCTTCCTTCTCCTTCTGTTCTTTCTTTTCTTCCTCTCTCCTCCTTTCCTCCCTTTCTTCCTTCTCCTTCTGTTCCTTCCTTTCTTCCTCTCTCCTCCTTTCCTCCCTTTCTTCCTTCTCCTTCTGTTCCTTCCTTTCTCTTTCTTCCTTCTCCTTCTGTTCTTTCTTTTCTTCCTCTTCCTCCTTTCCTTCTTCCTTCTCCTTCTGTTCCTCATATTTACGGATTTCGAACTCCAGACGGCGCTTCTGCAGTTCGTAAGCGGTCTCTTCTGGAGATGCTGGACTAGCCTTGAATTCTTCTTCCTTCTTTCCTATCTCCAAGGCCCATTCTTCCATCAATGTATTCCTATCCCAAGTCATAACCTCATCTTCGTCCCTTCCTGCCTTTATAAGATATATCCTAAGGCGCTCAGACGACCTTTTATGAATATTCGCCTGCATCTCTGCTGTCAACGCTTCCATTTTTACAAACAGTCAATCAACAGTAGACAACCAGGAAACAGACACCACGCAGGAGACACGCCACACAAAAGGAAAATTCCACACAAAACAAAGTGTGACTACGCAGTAGCCAAGTAGAAAGTGCACTCGCCAAGTACGCAAAAGCTACACAAGCTCGCGCAAGCCTGGCCTCGATCCTTACGATGGATCAAACTACAAAGAAACAATCAGCAGAAAATAGGAAAGAAAGACAATAGCCGCCCCCAACTCGGTTGCAACTCCACTCTCTTCTCTCCTTCCCAGCCCCGACAACACCCAGGATCTTACCCGTATGTTGACTGCTGTCTTCTGCCGTCTCAGCCGAACGACGCGCTTCGTCCGTCAGCTGTCGTCTGCCGATCACCCGTCTTTCACGGTAGAAAGGCGTCTCGATCCGTTCACTGTCTGAACAGACCGTCTCTCGATCCGCCCGTTGCCTGAGCAGACCGTCTCTTCGGGTTGACTCCTTCCTCCGCCGGTTCGTTTCTTCTTCTTCACCGGATCCAACACCGATGATCCCACTTCTGACACCAGAAATGTCGCGGTCGAGCCTCTCGAACACGACGACGAACAAACGAAGGAAACTTAAAAGATCTTTATTAACAGAAAGAATCAAATAAGTTAAATTTAAGTCAGCCCGTCAAATATCACAATCGCAGACAGCACACAGGTTGGCTGGTCTCGATTGAACTTCAATCAAATATCGTTACAAGAGCACTTTATCAACGTGCATAAATCTTCGTCAACTGGCTTCTTTGTACAGACGCTGCACCTTATATATAGGGTTCTGATGGATTCTAGAAAGTTCTATGACGTCATCGTACTTTTCCCTGGAAAGTCCTGTAGAACGCGTAGATTATTGATACATGCATTGGTCCGCTGTTGACAGTCCGTGGCGGAATTTTCCCTTAGCTGTAAACAATGTTGTTGACGCACAGCGGGTATTTTCCATAGCTGCACGTATCAGCGTAGACCACGACATTCCCTCCGCCCTCAGATGATTTAAAGGTGTTTAATGCTTAGAAACCTCACTTCTGGAAACGAAGGCCGTTGACGTCGATAATAAGCAACTTTCTGCAGATGGAACCCAAGATTCAGTCTACTTGCAAGCAACTGGATTGGATCCACAGTTTAACGGCAGCTTATGGATGGATGAATGAATGAATGAATGAATGAATTAATTAATTAATTAATTAATTAATGATATAATCAATAAGCTTTTTAAGATAAGTAATGGCGGGAAAGTAATAGTCTTTAAAGGATTTGTGTCTGAATTAAAGTTAGAGGTATTCCGGTGCTGGTATTGCTAGTCCAAAACGTGGAAAAAGGAGGAGGGCGGCGCCCGTGATCTTTACTATAATACAGCATCGTTAAAGCGAAGGTAACAAAAATCAATTTAAGCTTGGGACACGTAAGCCAATTGGTTGGAACGTGTGTTCTCCTTAAACACCTTTAAAATGATCTGTACCGATACGATATATAAATGGGACATGATATCAAACGACAGTATTTTTTGGGAATTGTAGAGTGTGAAGGTCTAGCCTATAAAAAAAACTGTACCGATAAAAATTATTAAGGAATATATCGGTGTACTCGACGTGAAGTTTATACTGTACGGAGCATATTATGGATAAGTTGTACGCCGTTAAATAATGCCTGGAAACAAAGATAATTTAAAGTATCTGTTCATGAGTGTTAGTTAGAGAAAGTTCGCGGCTGGTAGTGCCAGTCCATTAACTTGGAAAAGGAGGAGGGTGGCGCTAGTAATTTTAGAAATAACATAGCGCAGTTAAACAGCGACTAACCAATAATCAATATTAACACGATAGCCGATTGACATTTTCGCACGCTGTCTTTAAACACCTTTAAAACGGGACCAACCTTTCATATAATAATGGAATTGGTCGGTAATTTTCCGTACAGTATAAAAAAAACACCCATAGATAACATCTTTTTATTGTTAATTTTTAAAGATGCTATGTTATATAACATTTATAATAAAGTTCTGATGTTGGAAAATTATAAATATTAATTATTGGTTAATGAATATCTATATTGCCATATTATTATTATTATTCAATTTCGTTTCTTCAATATTACATATGGTTTGGTTTTATTACTGTATAAGAGTAGCTACTATGTTGTATTATACTGCATTACTGTGTTGCAGTAATGAGTTCTATGATTATAATTTGAATCTATTGAAACTAAACTTTAAATTATATTACATTTATGCTTTGTTGGTAAATGAAATTTTAATTATAGTGTATTAGATACATGAACAGTTTGAAAGAGTACTTCGTAAATTTCTTTTGTGGAACAATTGCTGCATAATAATATTGTTTAATTTGAATAAATAATTCTCTTTGTTAGGATATGGAACTCATAGACAATGAGATGAACTACTTTATATTGAAAAGTATTGAATATTAGTGAAATTGTGGGGCTCCGTTTCGGCACCTTGAATGGTGTTGTTCGGACGCTCTAAGGTTCTTGTACTTATTGATTTGTATATTGTCTGTATATTATTGTCGTCAACGGCCTTTGATGTCATAAGACGACGTAAAACTGTGGAATAATAATAATAATTTTCCGTCCACTTTTCTACGAGAAAGTTGAAAACACCTTCATTTGCTAAAGAAGTCTTTGAATGATTATAAACTGCGCCCACAAAATAGAGTTTCATTAACACCGTCACTACTCCAACAGAGGTAGTACCAGTCCCGAGCCTGGAAATAGGTGGAGGGCGACGCTGATCATCTATGTGATGACACAAAGCCGTTACACAGCTACTAACGGACTAGAGTTTAATTAATTAATTAATTAAATCGTTTATTTCGACAATTTATATAGCACCTCTTCAAGGATCCTACTCAACCCAGCGACGGTTAAACAGAGAAGGCTTCAGGCAGTTGGCAGAAAGCAGACATATTCCGTTTTTATTGCAACAGCATTGACTACTGCATCACAGCTGACGTCTAACAAAAGCTACTAAAAAGAAATGAACATAATAAATGTTGAATGGAAAGGCTCTATATAATTCGGTGATTTTTAGGTCGAAAGAGCCTCTGACGAGACTCTCTTGAACACGTGTTATATAAATCGATGGAGACGTATCACAATCATAAATAAAGTGGCGGAAAATCAGCATCTATAAGTGTCATGACATTTATTACCATATATTCTATTACGTCATTGTTAGGCAACGTCCATTGTTGTATTTTATTGTGAGTCGTATCCTAAAAGCGATATTATTGCGAAATTCTTCGTTGTGGAAGACACGCTGACATCTTATAGAATTTGGGCCACTGACATAGCCCTTCTCATTTCTCCAGCCTTGGGACTGGCACCGCAGAGTACGGGCAGCGACAGACTTTGTCACTTTGAGAGTACTAATACTTTAAAAGGTTGCAAAAAATTAAGTGTCGTTGTCTGTATGTCTGATTTTTTATGGCACGGCGTCGTTAAACAAAAGTTGAGAACAATTGTCAAATAAGAGCATTTTTAATGAACGAAGTAATTAACTAATTAATTAGCTAATTAATTAATTAATTAACAGTAATTATCCTTGACTTTGGAAGTCAAGTAAAATTGTCATTTTATACCATATTGCGAAGGTCCAAAACAGGAAAAAATTAACGAAATGCAAATCAATTGTTTATAATTGAATATTTTCGTAATTATTAATTTCATTAACATACCTTTCCTTTGGCGCCAATGTCTAATTTACAAGGAATTTATTAATGTATTTTTAAACTCCGCCACTGTTCGCTTTCTGACAGTGCCAGTCCCAAGCCTGGATAAAGGAGGAGGGGCGACGCTAATGGTCTTTGTTACCACACAGCTAGTCGTTAAAAGGAAACACACACATGTATTACTAACTCCGCCACTGATCGTACTTTGTCAGTGCCAGTCCCAAGCCTGGATGAAGGAGGGGCGACGCTAATGGTTTTTGCTACCACACAGCTAGTCGTTTAACAGAAAAAAAACCAACCATGTATTGCTTGGATCAAACTTGCAAAGTAACATGTTGTCGATAAAGGTTGGACATAAAAAAAGAGCGAAAATATTTTTGTAGAATTTTAAACACCTTTAAAACGTACGAAACTCACTTTATTTATAGGTCACTTGCAGATACACTTCAATCGCATGATACTGTTAGCCGAAGACGAAACATGAAGCCAAGCAATTATAAATTATCAGTATTGCAATGATACTGTGCCTGTCTGTCTGTATGTCTCTCCTTTTCCGTCTGCCTGTCTGGCATAGTGAATAACCGTTTTAAGGATGTTTTATATGAACGGCTAATTAAAGTTAATTCGCGTACTGTAGTAACCGTTTAGCCATCGGAGGGGGCCGTGGCGCATTGGATAACATCTGGCTAAGTGACCGAGAGGTACCGAGTTCGAGCCCCCGTTGGGCGGATATGCTTTGTGTTTGCAGGCTGTCTGTTCTGTTAGTAGTTAAGATTTGTGTCTTGTGAATTGCATAATTGTACACTGTAACCGGTTGCGGTGTGTCAACCGGATTGTTGAATAAACGAAAATATATATATCATAATCGGAAACCGAAAATTTTCAAAGCGCCAATTAATAGTAAAGCGCAGACCACCAGCTTATTCATAAATGCTGCGTCTAGTCAGTTGGGTTGTCGAGAAATATAAAACGATTGCCATGGAGACCAGGTTTGGCATAGCGACATCTATTGGAAAACATAACCATAATTATGGAAGTTTACAATTAAACATACTAAATCTGATTTTAACTTCTTATTCATACCACGCCTGCATAAAATAGGAGTCGGGTTTATTCGGCCCAGGGTGTAAAAAAGATGTGGCTTATTAATTACAAGATTATACGGTCCAGAAAGTCAAAAGATGTCACTAATTAGTAAATGCGTGTTGTAACGTTAACTTTGCACGCAGGTCGTTTAAAATAAGAATGTTATACTCTGTATAAATGTATGTACACCGACACCAAAGATCGGATATGCAGTTGCTACAATAAAGACTTGCTTACTTATTGACAAGATCGATCTCAGAATAATTATTATTTTCGGTGATCAGAGATATCTTGTGGCAACAGAGCCTTTTATTTTATGTCGATGAGAAACAAGTTTCTGCATTTCAATCCAAAGGGTCTTACCGTAAAATTGGTATAAGGCGAGCGTGTTGAATTTAATATAGCGTTAGTTAAAACCGTTTTAAGGGTGTTTTATATGGACGGCTAATTAAAGTTAACACGCCTGTTTAGTCTTTAGCCGTCGTAATCGGAAACCGAATATTTCTAAATCGCCAGTTAATATCTCAGCGCAGGGCACCAGTATATTCGCGAGTGCTGCGTCTAATCAGTGGGATTTTTCAGGATAGCAATTGGTTAATAAAGAATATACTTACTTACTTACTTATATCCGGTTTCAACGGAGACCAGATGTGGCTATAGAAGACCATGTGGATCCGAAGTTTACAATCGAAATAACAAAAGCTGATCTTAACTTCGGATTCATGCCAGGCCACCACGACAGCATTTAATTAGGAAAAGGTTAAGTCGGGTTCATGTGGCTTAAGGTGTCAAAAGATGTAGCTTATCAGTAAATACGTATTGTAACGCCAAAATTGCAGTGGATAAATTGGAGGTCGGCGCAATTCATCTTTACTTTAATACAGCGTCGTTAAAGAGCACGTTACCAATAATCAATATAAGCTTGGAACACCATAAGGTTTGATACATTGTTGGTTCTCTTAAACACCTTTAAAATGGTATCAACCGATACCACAATAATTATAGGCATGGGACACGACAACTACACAACTCCGCCACTGTTCGCTTTCTGACAGTGCCAGTCCCAAGCCTGGATAAAGGAGGAGGGCGATGCTAATGGTCTTTGTTACCACACAGCTAGTCGTTAAAAAGGAAACACACACACGACAACTACAGCCAGTTACGCCTCCAGAAGCACTCGCTTATAGAAATCGCCAAAATAAAGAACTCTGCCTAACTGTCGTATAGTGCCAGTCCAAAGCGTGTAGAAAGGAGCAGCAACTAACCTAGAACTTAATTATCACGAACCTCCTTATGGCGATAAACCTTGAGCTAAACTATGGCCGCGTGTCGGACATTGGTAACTTACTTTAGACATATTCATAGCTGTCTTGAAACCTCGTTCATTAATAATGGTTGGCGTTATAGAAGTTATCCGACCGTCGATCGAAACCTAGTGTATTGCTACGTAAGCGCGTAAGAAGATATAGGCAAAGAGAGTGACAGTAAGATACAAATAATGATGATGATGATGATGATAACGATTATGATTTAAAATTGCTTGCCTTCAGCTTACATCTTCGGCTAACGTCATCAATATTCCAAACACATTACCACCGGTTATAATTGTAGTTTGGCTGCAAATGACAAATAAATAGTTTCGGATAGCTGCGTTTTGAAGGTGTCTTAAAATCTTCAAACATAATTATCGCTCCTAACAATTGAGCGTAATAATGTATTATATTCAGTTTTAATCGACCTCTTTCACATAGGCTAGAAGATGAGAACCAACATAATGTCGCTCCCTTACATTTACATATACTTATAGGCAAATATTACACTTTAAAAGAGGTGTATAATAGTTATAAACAGATAGCATGGAGACAAAATTGATACTAATTAAGTAAGTTACTCAGTAAGGTTTAGCTGATACTGTCAGTTGGTTATGAGATCGTCTTGTAACGCGAAGAGTACGGGGTTCGATCCTCCTCTCCTGAGTTTGTCTCTGTGTGAGTACCTTGAGTATGTCGGTCAGCCACAATTGCTTAACGTCATCGATTGATGCTTTGTCTTTAGATACAATACAATGTCATATGTAAATATAATCGTGCATTCGTGCGGACACTGGGCGGCAGAGGTTGCGCAGGTAAGATGGAGCACAGCCAAGGATGCTTCGTGAAACCAAAGAAGCAATCCGGTATGAGATCCGTTGGGTTTCAGGCAGCCAGCGCAAGACATCGCGCATATAGGCAGAGACAGAGCCGAATTTGGGAATTCGCCCAATAAGCCGATCAGCTGAGCGCAGAACTCGATCTAGTCGCCCCAGAACCCCGAGAGGGAGGCCAACGAGGATCGAGCAAAAGTGGTCAATTCGACTAGTAACGAAGGCATGCACAAGATCCACTAGTGCGTCATGAGAAAGAAAGAAGGCGAGTCAACCTGATGGAGCTAGCTGTGCTTAATCCCTACGTATTACCATTCAACCATCAAGCTATCTAAATGTATGGGCCAGAAATAAGCATCTATAAGTCACGTGATGCACCTATAACCATCCACCAGATTATATTACGTCAATGTTAAACTGGTTGCTAGGCAACGTCCATTGTTGAGTTTTATTGTAAGTCGTATGCCCATAAAAAATATATTAATGCGAAGGGAGACACAGAGCTATTCAGGATTTCGGGATGCATATGCTATTCGACTCTGACTCGATTTCGAGTCTTCAAGTATACGCACTACGCAGACATAGGGCCAGACATCAATGGTGAGCAACAACAACTAGTAGTAGTTGTTGTTGTTGTTGTAGAAGCAGCAGAAGTAGCTGTTCAAAATTGCTTGATTTCAGCCCTTTACAAGTATCAACCCTAATTGGCTTTCGATAATTAAAGTTTGTTTTATTTATTTACTCCAAGGTTTAACGTCTTCATATGATATCAAATGCCGTTGACTACAATTTAAAACATATACATATATACTGTACAGTGCAGTGAAAATGAATTCATAGCGTCCAAAAGACACCATTTAAGACTGTCCAAACATAACCTTAAAATGGCATTAGTGTTCATGTTTTATGACATAAAAAATATAGTTCATAACGTCTTTGATACAGGCAATGTAGTATCTGATGCATATTCAACAATAATATTATGTAGCAGAAATTGTCGTATACAAGAAATGTTTCTTAACATTATTTCTTGATCACCATTCCTAATGTACATTTACTTCTTAATCTTTTTATTTAAGTAACAATTATTTATTTTACAAATTTACTAAATTAAAGTTTGGATGGATCCTCAGTTTAACGTCAGCTTATGACAACGTAGGCCGTTGCCGCCGACAAGACTTTTTTGACATATTACTGCTGTCTCTGTGAACTGACTACTAACTAAACCTGCTGGGAAATTAAAGTTTAGGTACAAGTATTATTAATTTCTTTAATATGCGACTTCTCTGGCGACATTGTCTAATAGATGTGGCATTTATGAGGCGCATGTATTTCTGAGATCAAACTACTTGTACCTAAATTTAAGTTTAGGTACAAGTAGTTTTATAAATAGCGCCAAATGAATCCGTTTTAAAGGTGTCTAAAAATCAACCAAAAATCTCGCTATTGCGTTGGTAAAGTTACGTCCAATAATTATTTTTATCGACCTTGTCAGTTTGATCTCAGAAATACATGCGCCTCATAAATAATTAATAATTTCAACTACAGTCAGTAATGGCAAAAGACTAGATGGGGGTCGCCATAATACTGTGGTCCAGAGGTCGTTGCTTGGCGTGGGATGCCACGGTGCCAGATATCTTCGCAGCATCATACACACATTTAACATCGCCAAACGGAGATGCCGCAGCGGAGAATGCAGCTCATAATAAGGAAGGCGAATATGCTGCAATCTTACAGTCACACCATTTCAATCCTGTTTCAGTCGAAACCGCAGAAAACTGGCATACAGAATCACTGGAATTTTTCAACAGCTAGGAGTCAAGATCTCAGCAGCGACGGGAGACCATGCAGCGCGAGACTTGCCATCTGCTGCAGCGCTTATCAGTAGCCCTCCAAACTGGAAACTCGTTGTCTGTTTTAGGCACAACTTGTATTCGAACAAGGAGGAGACCGAAAGACCAAGAACTGAATAACGACGGCTTTATATACTGTTGGAAACGGTCAATTTAATTAGTCTGTATATGAGTCTGTCGGCTCCATGAAAAAATAAATTTGTCTCATTATTATTATTATTATTTTTAAATTTATTGTGTTCAGTTTACGCTTTCCGATGATTTAAGTAATAGAGCAGCGGACATTATCTTCATCGCCATTTGTGTGTATTTCCTTTTTAACGACTAGCTGTGTGGTAACAAAAACCATTAGCGTCGCCCTCCCCCTTTATCCAGGCTTGGGACTGGCACTGTCAGAAAGCAAACAGTGGCGGAGTTCATCATCGCCATTTATTTTTTATTTGTCCACAGTTTAACGTCGTCTTATGACATCAAAGGCCGTTGACGACAATACAGAAAATATAGAATACAATCAGAACCAGAAACTTATAGCATCCGAACGACACCATTAAAGGTGTCAAACGGAGCTTTACAATTTCACTAATATTCAATATTTTTGAAACATAAAGCAGTTCATCTCATACTGTCTGTGATCATTATGTACTGACAATTTTCATTAACTAAAAAAGCATACATGCATTATAATTTATTAAGGTATTCTTTTAAAATGTTCATGCATCTAAAAAAAACACTATAATAAAAATGTTCATTAACCAAAGAAGTATACATGTTTTATAATTATTTAAAGAACTCTTTTAAACTGTTCATGTATCTAACACACATAATAAAAATTCCATTAATTAAAATTCCACTAATATTCATCTGCATGTGACGTATATATAGCTTCATATAAATCCGTTTAAAAGGTGTCTCAATATCGAACTGCAATCTATAATCTTACCTTGCAAATTTGTTCATCTAAATGACACCACTGGTCATATGCGCTTAACCTATTAGACATTGAGCCAAGAAAGTCGTAGATTAAAGCAATCCGAGGTTAGAATAATATTCACAAATATGTTTGATTGAAATTTCATCAGAATCTTCGTGTCATGTTTGCCAGCAGTTGTCGCCATGCAGCTGTTTAAGCAGTAGCGTCGTTAAATAGTGACTAGACGGGATAATTATAAGACCCACTGATACTGTACAAAAAGAAAGAAGGCAAGAAAAAATAACAGACGCATTTTGATTCAATGAATAGGCCATAACACGTTTTGTGTGTCCTTTTGTTGTGATTCTGTGGGCTGGGCCCCACAGTTTTACTGAACAGGGCCACCACATTTGCTAATCCGGCCAAGCACCGTCAGCACGCGATTGTAGGCAATTAGTAAAATGATAGCTTACATTGGAGATGTTTAATTCAGATGTTCAATTGTAGCTATCTATATGCGTAGTAGCATGTACCAGAGTCTGAAGTCGAAGTTTTCATTAATAACTTTTCACCTAAGGTTATTTCAACCGCGTATTCTTATTCGATTTAGCCCTAGACCAGATCATTAACGTCATTTATTGTTATAATTTAACATCAGAATTATTTCTAGTTGGATTGAGTTTTTATAACGTGAACGAGTGTATACATTCTGTTGTCATTTTAACATTTTATGTTCGATTTGACGCCTGGATAACAAAGGTTGTTCATTTTGTTATTCCTCTTTGTAAAGTGTAGCCATATAAAACTTGGCAAACTCAGAGAATAAAACATAATGCATGTTAAAGTAAAGTATGGGTATGGTTACTACAGTATGGTAAGAAATGTATCGACGCCAATGGTCTCTCGAGCCATGAGCCACAATGACGTCGTTGAAGATCAGAGAATATAAAGCATGTATCAAAGATCGAACAGTTTAATTTGTGTGCAACTATATTATTATTTGACGTATGATTGACGATGGTTAAACACTAACTTTAACCAGGCCGTTGCCATAAACACCTTTTAAACGGTTATAGACTACGCTATATATATTTCAAAGGCGCGCTTGGTATTATTTCAAACTCCGCCACTGATTGCACTCTGTCAGTGCCAGTCCCAAGCCTGAATAAAGGAGGAGGGCGACGCTAATGGTCTTTGTTACCACACAGTGTCGTTAAACTGAAACTACTACTGCTATATATTTCAAACGCGCGCTTAATGTAATTAGCAACTTCTATTGCGCCGGTGTCTAATGCACAAGGCATCAACCGATGGCACACCAAAACCAAGCCCTAATCAGGTCAACATCCAAAAGATCAGTCCGTAAGAGACAGAGAGACAGCCTACGGTGGATAAGCAATTTGAAAGAGGTAAGTTTTCAGCCGCGAACGAAAAAATATTTATTTATTTATTTATTTATTAAGGTCACTTGTTATAGCGCCCCTTCAAGATTTCTACTCAGAGGCGCTCCCGACTACAGCGCGAACACTGAATCGGAGTTTCGCGCCAAAGCGCATGAGCAATTGCGAGTGAATGACCTGCCCAGGGTCCCTACGCGGCGTCTTGAGGTGGATTCCAACCCGCAACCCTCCGGTTGCAAGGCACCGAACATACCCCTACACCTCCACGTCCAACAAAAAATGACCAAAGCGACTGAGCACAGCGTACAGACACAGGAAGTGAGTTCCAAAACGTAGTTCCAGATACTGAAAAGCTCGTTTGTCAAGAACAGTTCTTGATTTTGGTATGACCAGACAAAGATGATCAGATGACCTCATTGAATAATGATAAGTCTGGGGAATAAGAACTGATTTTAAATATTGTGGTTGGCCAGAATTTACAGTTTTATATACTATGAGCCCCAGTTTGAAACGAATTCTCTGCTGAACAGGAAGCCAATGCAAAGATTTAAGCACAGGAGTTATATGTTCATATTCAGACTATTTCTTACAGACTTAGCTGTAATATGCCAAAAAATAATCTTTGTTTTCGGAAACGGCCTATGTTGTCAAAAGCTGCCGTTAAACTATGGATCCATCCATCAAACACTCCGCAACTGATCGTACTAAGTCAACGCCAGTCACTAGCCTGGATGAAAGAGGAGGGCGACGCTAATGGTCTTTGTTATCACACAGTGTCGTTAAACTGAAAATACTACTACTGTTCGCTATCAACTTCAACGATATTTTGCTACGAGATGCAGTCTGAAAGAAGGAAGTCTATTCCTCAAGTTGGCTCAACCACTGAAAAGGCACGACATTGCATCTTCGAATTACGTGCAAAGTGAACAACAAGTTGAACTCGAGAGGCAGAACGAAGATCTCCATGGCCAGCCAAACCTGAGGTGGGGCAGCAGAGCTCCCGCAAGTAGATGTGGGCGTTCCCTAACTGGCACCGCCAGACCAAGACTAGGACCTATACGCTGGAAAATACGCAGCCAATGGAATGAATGAATGAATGAATGAACGTGCGGCCATGTTCTTACAGCGCCGTAACACGGCAAATGCCGTTCACAGCGGGCGCTTTAACAAGTTCAACACTGAATCAGAGATACGCCTTTCCAAAGTAATGGAACACATAATCAACTTTTGAAATACCACCAGCAAGCATGAGCTGCATCTATGGGTAATTGGACTGATCTTCCGGATATCAATATAATAATAAAATTTATTCTTTAATGAAGCGTAGAAAAAGCTAACCAGTTTAAGGCAATTCCAGAGACGCTTGACAAATGCACTTGCGCTGTACAGGTACATGTTATGACGATTAAACAATTCACATGAACACAAATTACAGAAGACAAATAAACAAAGTAGCAGCCATGCAAGGCGCAAGTTCATTGTACTTTTGCTGCCATCAGGGGAATGAAAGCATGAGCTAAACCCTGGGGCCTTACGGGAATCGAACCGGGTCAGTGAAAGCTTCATACAAGAGTGTTTTCTTTGATGCTGACTTCACTACGGATTGGTTTCAGAGCGTTTGTCAGATGCAAATGAAGCCTACTTTCTTTATTAATTAATCACTTATTTGCTCACATAGGCCTATTCAATCATTGATTCACTCACTCACTGTTTCAATCACTTACATGCTTATGTTGTTTGTAGCAGCTCCAAAACCGGTTGACAAAATACACCTTTAAAGCATTTCCAAAGGACATTATGTGAAACAATCGCATCCAATCGCCAATTATTCGCTAACTTGGGGTAGAGCCAGACCAAAGCGTGAGAAAGGAGCGGGTGCAGCTAATCATCTTTGCATTGGAACATTGTCGCTAAATAGTAAGCAAAAAACGGACCAATGGCAAGCTCTTTCGCGATAGCTAATTTTTGTTCTACGCCTGGTTACTTTAAAATATCCGACGACATAAGACACCTTTATAACGTGTATAGGTTATGCTATATACAATAAGCTGATGACTGTTGTTATCTTTAAAGTGGCGCTTTAGAAATTTTCTGTTTGCGATAACGATGGCTAAACATTAATTGTATATAATACCCGTGGTAACTTTAAAATATTCGTTGACATAAGACACCTTTATAAATTATAGCACGGGCGTTAGCCAATTCAACTAGATCTTTGATGCAAAAGACGTCGCTAAACAATGAAAACTAATAATTACACTGAGATTAAAATTGTTAATAAAGCTCAATTGACGTCGATAGAGCAAACATTCTTTTCAACAGTTCTCACTGGTTGTTTTTAAACGCAGTTAAACTTGCTCTGTTTTTAGTCACTGATTAAGTGTGAAGGACTGCAATATTATTAAGAATATCGCTTTTTGTCATTTTGCTCTCTACTTCATTCTTTAATCAGAGAACTTGTATAGCGCTTCTCCAAAATAACTTCTCAGAAGCGCCGTTCAAACGTTTCCAGATGACGCTATGTATAAAATAAAGAGGTCCACTCGCAAATATTTTTAAACACAGACAAGTCTTGCTCTGCGCGTGGTAACTCTAAAAATAAAGTCGACATAAAACACCTTTAAAACGATTATGGGTTACGCTATATATTCAAGAGTTGCGCTCAATCAAATATCTTTTTCTCGAGATCATTCTTACAATGGTACACTGAGAACTATGGAAAGTTATTTCCTATCGACGTCAACGGCCTTTGATGCTACAATATGTCGTTAATTAAAGAATGGAAACTTCTGAGACTCGAGACTTCCAAAGAGATGAGCAAGCAATGGAAATTGGCTCCTTAGTCAAGAAAAGTTTTACTCTTATTACTTATTACTAGGGGTGGGCAACGATTAAAAATTTTAATCGAAGTTAATCACACGATTAA
Source organism: Aporrectodea caliginosa (assembly GCA_020284085.1). NCBI lineage: Eukaryota > Metazoa > Annelida > Clitellata > Crassiclitellata > Lumbricidae > Aporrectodea > Aporrectodea caliginosa. The sequence goes on along the minus strand of JACEVL010000448.1, from coordinate 10,115 downwards.
ATATTTTAAAAACGCGATTAATTTTTAACGCATGTAGCAATAGATGACAAGTACAACTACTCTACCGACTCTTAGTAGTTACGTTGAATATGCGTTTTTACTTGTTAGTTTTTACTTTAAAGTTAAAAGTTTAAACTGAGCGGTTTTATCAAGAATTGTTTTAGGGCTTTCTAGAAATAATTGGGCGTAGTGACAATCGCGTTAACTGCGTTAAAAAATTTAATCGCGTTAATTAATTAACGCATTAATCGCGTTAATAATATGCCCAGCCCTACTTACTACTCCCAGTCCAATTCCGGTGATAAAAAAAACAGCTGTCGAATGCTTGCAAAAGGCTTCTTGCTAAAAGAACACGCAGATCTGAAAGGAAGGTTACTCCACGTGGTCGGCGAAACAATACTGAAAAGGCAAGACGTTGCGCCATTGCAAGTGCGTCCAAAGAAAACAGGAATTTCACTTCAAGATGAGGTTGGGCAACCGAGCTCCCACAAGTATAGCCAGGGTCAATCACTAACTGGTATCGCCAGACCATGACTGATATCGTGACTTAATGCGCTGAGAAATTGAAAGCAGCACGCGTTAAATTAATATTCATTTCACCATCGGCTGCGTCTTTCTGTCTTGCGGAATTGATCTTCTGGATGATGATTTGATTACGCACTAATCAGATGCAAATAAAGCATAGCCTACTTTTTAAATTAATAACTCATTCAATTAGTCACTCACTCATTTATCCACTCACTCACTCACTGACCCAAAAATTCACACTCACTTACTAACTCACTAACTTACTCACTCACACAGCTGATTACGGTATGAACCAACTTCAAGATAGGTTAGCATAGGACACCTTTAAACGTTTTGAAAAGACACAATATATAAAAACCGCATTCGGCGGTAACTCTCATTCCTCCACTGCTACTACTCTGCCAGTTCCAGTCCCAAGTCCGGAAAAGAAGGAGGGCGACGCTAACGCTCTTTGTTATGACAGCAACTTAGCAAATGATCGCAAAACCTTGCACAATAGATATAACACTTGCTCTACGCGTGATAACTTTAAAATAGACGTCGCCGTAAGACACCTTTAGAACTGAATAGAGTTGTGTTATATATAATGAACACATACCACTTTTGGATATTCGTCATATTCGCCTAGCGTCTACCGCTGGCAATAGTGCAGTAAGAAATATTTGAAGTTAATTCCTATAAGCGCAATGGCCTTTGATGCCACAAGATGTCTCAAAACCATGAAAATTATTATTTTTTAAATTAATTAAAGTTAATTAAACTAAGATTGAGCTCGTTAATATAGCACAATAGGAAATATAATTTTATTGTATAGTTCTCACTGTTAGTTTTTAACAATCGATTAAGATTGAAGGATAGCGATGCTAACAATATAGCATATGTTATATCGCTGAACACTTAGAGAGAGCAGCAGAGAACTCCGGCAAGTTGGCAGGGTCAATCCTTGACTGGCACCTTCAGACTCTTATATCCTGAATTCAAAGCGCTAGCCAGCCAATGGAACATATCATCAACTATTTAAATACCATCAATAAGCCTGGCAGATGCACGTAGCACGCGCTCAAAATCTTCAAATTGCTCTTCACCATGGGCTATCTTACGTTTAACAATCGACACCTTTATAACGTTTCCAACAAATGCTATATAAACGATAAACTGCCAACTCCGCAATTGGATGTTCTCGTTGTTATTGCATGGTATACATTGTGAATTGTCGTCAACGGCCTTTGATGTCATAAGGCGACGTTAAACCTTTGAGTAATAATAAAATCCGCAATTGTCACTGTGTAGGCAGGTATCACTGTGTAGGCAGGTATTGTTCTGGCTAATAAAGCAGACACTTCACTCTTTAAGGCCGTCCTCTTAAATGAGAATCATTCATTCACTCATATGCCTTTTTCCTAACCAACATTTTACGCCCTATTTTCTTAGGGTCAGACCACATGACTTTAACCTTCCTGACAAAGACTCACGAAATTTTATATCTCGTATGTTATTCCTGAACTCTTACTAAGCTATTGTTAATTCATATACTATAATATCTAGATGTATTTTTTTCTATGTACACCTATGTCTATTGTTAACACATTAAACTAATAAATTATATGATGATATATGACGATGATGTATCGATTAAGGCGTTTTAACTTTATAATAGAACGTTGAGTAAGACACATTTAAAACGTTGACAAACGACGTTATAATTAATTGAAATAAACATGTAAAAGCACAAATTTGGAACCATGTGGCAGTGCTAGTCCAAATCCTGGCGAAAGGAGGAGGGTTGTGCTAATCATCTTTGTTATCACACAGTGTCGTTAAACAGCAACAAAGAAAACAACTAATCGCAAATACTTTCGCCATAGCTAAGTCTTGCTCTACCCCGGGTAACTTTAAAATGGCCGTTGACATAAGACACCTTTAAAACAGTTACCAACTATGTTATATAATTGAACAAACGAGGATTGTCCCAGATTCGTGTTTCCTTTGCCAACTATCGAGACTTAACTCCTAGCGACTTAAACTAAGTATGTGGATTATAAGAGCATGGCTTTGTCTAACAATGGCACAGTGAGAATATGGAAACTTAATTCCTATCAACGCCAACAACCTTTGATGCCACAAGATATAGCGCATTGCATCGCGTCCACTTACGTATTACATTTAGGGGTCGGCCACTCTTACTTTCTGTCTCAGCACCCATCGTCTGTATCCTAGCAACCGTTTCCAAGACGACGGTCACCATGCACGCGTTGCTGTGGCAACGCGATTGTCGCGCGATGACGTCAGCGATGACAAACGCCACGGACATCATCGTCGTAACCATGACAACCGACAGCGTCGTATTCACCATGACAACGAACTTGGGCGGACACTACCATGGCAGAGGTGCCCGAGTTCTTCTACCCTGTCGCGGTTGCCTAGCAACGGTCGTCAAGGTTTTCGGGATCGTTGCTAACGTACTGAATATCGTTGCGTTGACATGATCTCCCCCACCAACTGCATACTGACGGTCCTGGCCCCACTCTCCGATGGCCTCTTGACGATGGTCGCCTCCTATCTGCCCTTTGCCCTGCTGCCATGCTACGCGTGCTCTGTATGGAAGGGAAATGTCAGCAACGGAGAGGAACAGCCACGAATGCCTTTTCTGTGCACTCCTTCGATTGGTAATAGCGCTCGCTTTAGACACCTTTAAAACGGTTTCAACCGATGCTATATAAGGATCCGACAAGATAGTCGATTAGTCTTTTCGTTCTTCAAACGGTCTCCATTTGGATCACAGTCACACTCAGGCCACATTCAGTTATACCACGTGGCAGCATCTGTACTTTCGTTTATTCATTTGTTCACTCGTTCAGTCAGTTTGTCAGCCAGTTACTCAGTTTGTCAGCTATTCAGTCAGTAAACTACATCGCTCATCGAAGCACCAACTCGCAATCAATCAACCAATCGAGTCCAATTCAGCAACTGTACCCCATATATTAGATGTGTCTGCCTTTTCATTATGTAACTCACTGCGGTTTGTCAGTCTGTTTTATTAAACGAAGATATATATAATTCGATCAGCAACCTACCATTCAGGAAAATGATCGATGCCATCATTTCATCATAAAATTCGAAAAGCGTTACAAAGTAAAGGTGGGAGGATGGGATCCGCAATAAAAAAAACTCGCATTAAGTACAACTTTCCAAAATGATGGATGGATAGATGGATGGATGGACTGAGGCACGGATGGATGGATGGATGGTTTGGAACATGATAGACGATTAATTATAACGCTTGTTTGGACACCTTTTAAATGCTGCAAACCGCGCTATATAAGCGTTATGCTTGACCTGAAAATCGCATTCTTCGGATTCGACGACGGCAGTTAGTCCCGTCTTGAAAATGTATTCATGTAATACTCGAATGCGCTATAACCTTTTGGTTAGAGCGTTCTGCTTGTAACGCGGGTTCTAAGACGGTACCTTGAGCAAGTCCTTCACTTACAATTGTCTTTCTTTACTCATTCTATCAAGTCCTCCGCTAAGAATTGCTCAAGGCAAAAAATTATAATAACAATAAGTATTAGAAGAACTCTTCCTCTGTCTAAGAGACACGGTTCCATCTAGGTCAGCGCAATCCAGTACTTGGTTAGGGCAATGCATACTCGAGTCAGGACAGTTCAGTTTACTTGGTTAGGGTAGTGCATACCCAGGTCAATGCAAACCAGTTCAAACTCATTCCGGATGAGGGCAATCGAGTTCAGCAAACTTCGGTTAAAGAGAAATTAAATGGTAGATTTAGCTACGACTCTTTGCATTGTATATTGGTTGTATTAAAGTGCATCGTTGGACATGTTTTAAATGGTACCCCGTCAGAACGGCCCAGGACAAATCGGCCCTGACAAAACGGCCCCCGACAAATGGGCCCCGACAAAACGGCCCTCGTGAAAATGGCCTCGACAAAACAGCCCCGTCATTTCAGCCCCCGTCATAACGGCCCCCGTCATATCGACCCCCGTCAAATCATTAAATAAATTCATACATAGATATATACATATATACATACAAGCATACATACATACATACAAGCATACATAAATACATGCAGTTATTTGCATAATACATATATGCATACATAGAAACATAAAGACATACAAACATACACACATACACACATACATACGTAGACAAATAATTACATACAGAAACGAAAATAATAATAATGGACTCAAACGCAGCAAGGCATAGAAACACGCAGAGGGAGACAGAGACAGAGACAAAGACGATGACAACACACAAACTTAAACTTGACCTCCCACTGCTTACTGATAAGTTTACTGCTTACTGATAAGTTTCCCTCTTTTACTTACTCTTCCAGTGTTCGAGATTTGGGTGTCTGCTTACTGATAAGTTTCCCTCTTTTACTTACTCTTCCAGTGTTCGAGATTTGGGTGTCACCCTCGACTCCTTTCTTACCTTCACTGAGCATATCTCGAATTTGACTCGCTCATGCTTTTTTCATTTGAGGCGACTGAGAGCCATCAGACGATCAGTCGCTCCCGCCGTCTTTACCACCATTGTGCATGCATTCATCTGCTCTCGTGTGGATTACTGCAACTCGCTCCTCATGGGTCTCCCCAAGCTGCGACTCTCCCCCCTCCAGTCAGCTAGACTCATAGCACGCCTCCCTCGGTTCTCTCATATCTCAGCTTATATTACTGAAGTGCTGCACTGGCTCCCAACCACCTCACGTATCCATTATAAGATCCTCCTCTTGGTCTCCAAATCTCAACTTGGCCTTGCACCAAAATATCTCTCGGATTTTATGCATAAGCCTCTCTCTGCAACATCTGCTCGCCCTTTGCGCTCTACTGACCGTCTGGACCTCTTTGTCCCTCGTGTTAGATCTGCCTTGGCTCAATGCCGGGCATTTGCTGTGACAGGTCCCTCCACTTGGAATGGCCTCCCCCCCTCTTCTACGGGCTAAGCTCATGTCTGGGATTTCTCACGCATCCTCTGGCTCTCTTAAAGCGTTTCTTTTCCCCGCCTGCCAACAACTGGCCTAGACCGGTTTTGTAAACAAACAAGCAGATGGCGGCTGTTGCGATTCGTCGGATTAACAGAATTTCAAGACGCAAAAGAGCGTTTAGGGATCGCCGAAATCCACCCGAATCGTTCTCGGCCGATGAACTTTACGACACTTTCACGAATTGTTAATAATTTGTGACGAATTTAGCCACAAGATAGGCCTACTGTTTAAAGTTAGCGTGTCACAACGGCAAGGCCTCTAGCTTGCCATGGTTCAAAATTAAATTTTCGCAGCTGCAAGTTAAATAACAGTTGAATATGTTTTTCGAAAGACAACCTTAATCTTTTCATTAGCTATTTTTAGCGGGATAGTAATATTGTGATGAAACATTTGTGATTAATAAATTGCAATTTCTGTGCGACATCTTACGTCTGACGATACACTTTATCATGTGGACACCTCTTATTACAGACCTTATATGTCCTATCCTTATATAACGCCAGTGAACGATGTTTTAGTGGTGTCTAAGGCGACCGCCCAAAATCGTATTTATTCATTGTATTACGACACCAAAAATACAATTAACAATGTCCATGGTTAACCTATTATGATAAGAACGCATTTCATGCTAATTAAACAACATTTCGCAGTAGCAGTTGTTATACACAAAATGTTGTAAATGTAAACAAATTGGTGAACAGTCTTAAGGTACATGAGACTCTTAATCTAGTTATTAAAATTGTAAAACAGCATCTATTAAAGTTTGCAACATCTCTAATTTTCATATTCTTTTTCTACTTTTGCGTTATGAAGTTATCGGTCAAATTGCCCTACCAACCTATTGGAAGGATTGGTGAATGTGGCTTATAAAATGTATCTGAACAATGCTTGTTAAAGGTGTCTAAACTACAAAAGAAATTGTCGTTTTGGCGCTTGTACTTTGCAATGCATCGGCTGTTTAGCGACTCTATCTTATCTTTGCAATTGTTATTTCAATACAACATTTTCCGTAGTTCGCTCCTGCCATCAAAACTTGTCTTTATTATTCCCGGTGACTTTCGCACTTTATAAATGTTTTTGTATGTATTTATGTATGTATGTATGTATGTATGTATGTATGTATGTATGTATGTATGTATGTATGTATGTATGTATGTATGTATGTATGTATGTATGTATGTATGTATGTATGAGCACTTGTTATAGCGCCCCTTCAAGATTTCTACTCAGAGGCGCTCCCGACTACAGCGCGGACACTGAATCGGAGATTCACGCCGAAGCGCATGAGCAATTGCGAGTGAAGGACTTGCCCAGGGTCCCTACGCGGCGGCTTTGAGGTGGATTCGAACCCCAACCCTCCGGCTGCAAGGCATTGAACATACCCCTACACCACCGCGCCCCACGATAATATTTAAATACAATGCAAAATATTGTAAATGTAAAATATATTTTTGGTGAACAATTTTAACGTACATGAGACTCTATCTAGTTGTTAAAACTGCAAACACTTCTTCAATTAAAAGATGTAATTTTTATATTCTTGTTCAACTTTTGAGTTATGAAGTAATCAGAAATTGGCCCACCCGTCCAATGGAACAATTGGTTAATGTGGTTTATAAATAGTTACTGAACCATGCTTGTAAAAGGTGTCTAAACTCAAAATAAAAATGTCGTTTTAGCTATTGTACTTTATAATATATCGGTTCTTTAACGACCGTATCTTATCTTTAAATTTTTTTCTCTTAATATAACAATTTTCTTAGTTCGCTCCACCATACTATCCAGTGGTCCTGCCTCATCTTTTCGCTACCTCAAAACTTGTCTTTATTCTCGAGGACTTTCGCACCTCTGATCGGTGTGTACTGTTATAGGCTATTATAAATATTTAAATACAATACAATACAATACCATGTGGGCATAGAGACCGATTGGTCAGAGCGCTCACCTTTTAATACGGATGGTACGGGTTACATCCTCCACCCCTGAGATGGTTTCCACTTCTTCTTCGTATAGTATTAGTGTAATTTCGTTGTGACATCTTACGTACTCCGTTGTCTTTCGACAGATCCAACTGGTGAACGAGGACCGAAAGACAGTGAAGAATGCTTTTTAAAGGTGTCTAATTTTCGAAATAAATTGTCGCTTTTGGGATTGTTATTTCAAATGTATCCAGTTCTTTAATGACTACATCTCAAACTTGAAATTTTTGTCTTAATACAACGATGTGGTTAGATCGGTCGCCTCTTAATGCAGAGAGTGAAACACTGTACAGGATTGGTTAAAGTGGTCGCTTTAGACACCTTTAAAAAGTAGTCAACAGACTCTATATAAAAAAGGAGCAAGCAACGTATTTTAATTACTGTGACGTTTAAAGCAAATAGTACGGAGTGTACGGGTTCGATCCTCCTCCACTGAGACGGTTACTGTGTAGGAACCTTGAGCAAGTCATTCACTCACAATTATGGCTCAAATGCCATCGATTGATGCTTCGTCATTAGATAGTGGCGCTTAATAAATGAATAGGACTAATAATGTCTGTTGTCAGCGTGTAAGTATCATCAGATGTCTGCGTTGATATGTGCGTATCTCTGCCTGGATGTCCGTCTCCACATATATGTGACGCAGGGGGTCAAAATCCGTCACATGTTGATTTCTTACGTTTTAATTAAGGCGTAACCTACAATAAATTTGCTTCAAAATACTTTTTACAGAATGAAAGCATCTTTTTTCTAACTGAAGTTATTCTCGTTTGATTCGTTCATTAGCATAGAGTGAGAAAATCGAAATAAAAATAATGATCCATTACTTGACTAAGCTGCAATTTTTCTGGGCAATACAGGGCTACATTGTATATCAAATAAAGTAAACGGCATCAAAATCGGATAACTCCTTTGCAAATTAAGGCAAATTCATAGGCAGTTACTGCTGAATTGAAGAATATTCTATATTTCTGACACCTCTCGCCTATTTTAGCTTCTAGCTTCTACCTCAATATCTAGGAATCGACAAGCGACGGATTTTGAGCCCTGGCGTCACATATAGCATTATATCCATCCGTATAGCACAACAAGGGGTTCCAGTTTACAGATGTTCAGATTGCCTGGACCAAGTTAGGTTAGAGCGCTCGCCTTAGACACCTTTATAACGAAGTCACTCGATGGTATATAAGGACGGAATCGGACAGCTGACTAATGAGATCATTGTTCTCGTGAAAAGCTTACGATTATGATAATGAATTGTGCGCATTGGGATTACTTACATAATTGCAATAAGTAACTTCTATTACGCCGGGGTCAACCGGGGTCGCATCAAAAATTCAAGCCGTGATGAAGTCAGCATCCAAAATATCTGTCCGCTAAGAGAGTGAGGCAGCCTTTGCTCGATACGCAATTTCAAAATTTCTTATATTTTTTAGAGCACGTAATGCCATTGTTAATAAATTCGTCCTTTACGCTTAATCGGCTGTTAAAAATTAATAGTGGGAATTGTAGAAAAGAATTGTGCTATATTAACAGTAGATAGGTCGGAGCATAACCAAGTGGCAGCGCCAAACCAGCGCAGCGATTCTGTACTCGCCAACCCCTGTAACCGATCCATCTTCAACCAATCGATGATCAATCAATCAATCAATCAATCAATCAGCCATTTATTGAATCAACAACAGCACAATTAATTAACAATCAGTCATTTAAAAAAAGAGTTAATCTGCTGATGCCGTCAACAGGACAGCCCTAAAGGATAAAATAATCCGCTATTGCAGGGCTGCCCCTTTTCCACATTACATTTACTGATGGCAAGACGATTTTTATGATCATATACTTATAGAAAATTCAACTTAAATAACAATGTTAGTCTAAATCATAGCCAAACAACTAAATGATGATGATGCCAAATACAGCGTCATGCTTCGCTAAAGAAATCGCTTCAGATAACAGTTGGTTTTTTATAATGTTGCAATTGAATATTTATAATTCTAATCGAACATTTATATTGCGCCGCTCAAAAATTAAAACAAATCTTTGCGCTAGACTACAGTATGTGGTAATCAGTTTGAGGTACTACTCATGTAGACGCCACTCTTGCCTCCTGTGCCGGGTCTCTTCATGCCTTAAGAACGTTAAGGACACATGGATTACCACCTGAGGCTCTACATGTAGTGACCAGAGCTACTACTGTCTCCAGGATGATGTACGCTGCCCCGGCCTGGTGGGGGTTTACAACCTCCACGGAACGGGCCAGGTTTGAGCGTCTTTTGGCAAGGTGCCGCCGATCTGGTTACCTAAGGGAAGACTCGCTAACTGCTGCTGAAATGGTGGACCAGGCTGATGATCGCCTCCTGGCTGCTGTCTCCAGAAACGACTTCCATGTTCTTCGGCCGCTTTTTCCTCCGATTATTGATCGTCATTACAAAATGAGACCACGCCCTCACAACTTTGTGTTGCCCACTAAAGATGATAAACTTTTTATCTCACGAGTCCTGTATAAAAAGCCATCCTCAAACCACTAATGCGGATAAATTACTCATCCCACGTTACTCTCTCAATTAACTTAACAATTCATCAGGTAATAGTTG
>JACEVL010000447.1:645000-650000 GCA_020284085.1 Aporrectodea caliginosa | reverse complement strand
AATCTCATTCCCAATCCTTTCCCATCTTCCACCCAATTCTTAATCGTATCCCAACTTTCATCCGTTCTCCATCGAAACCAAACCCTCAAACAAACGATCCACAAAGTCTATTTTCCACAGGTCTGCCCGCGCAACAAAATGGCGACGTTTCGACCGCAACAAAATGGCGACATTTCGTCCATCCGTATTAAACGAATCTCGCGAACACACAACCCTGTCGTCTGCGAACCATGTACCTATGATACGCAACAAAGCGACCGGCAATATTAGATTATCCTACCAAGCCTGTCATGGCTAAGACGACGTCGAAACTCCAATGCGCACGCCTCGTTTAATGTCCCATTCGAAGTAACGTTGTTATCTCTTTCGCAACGAATGCGATCATATATCGGTTTGTAGCGAAATTGAGTTCCTAATACAGTGTCAGGATTTTTCAACGCGGCCGCCTCGTATTAACCCGACCCGCGCGTCGCTAAGTGAATTACGCGTAATTGTCTGCGTTACGGGTCCGGAAAATATGAGCTTAGTTATACAGTGCAGAATTGGCGAGAGGAACGTCTGAGCGCGACGCGTAATGAAAATGAATACCTTGGGTCGGGTCGGGAATTTGATTACGAAGTGTTTGGTAAGATTGTCGAGCGGGTAGATTGGGTGGGAACATGATCCGGGTATGATGGGAGGGGAAGGGAGGGAGGGAGGGTATAGGCGATTGGTTAGGGCGAACGTAGCGTTGTGTGGGGGGTATACGTTCGAGACTTCTTCTGTGAGAGGGTGACTGTGGAGGGACTTTGAGCGAGTCCTTCACTCACAATTGTTCAGCGCCATCGATTGATGATTTGTATTAAGATAGTGGCGCTTGATAAACGATAATAATAATAGTTTTAATAATAATGATAATAATATTATGTCAAAAGCTACATTGTGAGCGTCAGGTCTGGAATCGTTGACTTATTGTGCTGTCCTTACACACCTTTAAAACAGCGTTCACTGCTCTATATATATAAGAATTAGGCTTGGTAGACATTGCATGTTGCGCCTAAATAATAATGTGTAGAAAAGGAAAACGTATAATTAATACTGGACACTGTAGCTTAGAGGTCTGCGGGTAGTGCATTTTTGCTACCCGACCCGTACCCGTAACACAGAGACTGCTACACGTACCCGTACCAGACCCGTAGTCAAAATTGCTACCCAACCCGACCCGTACCCGCGGGTATACCCGTACCCGTACCGCACAAGCCACGTAATTAATAGGCATTCCCATAATCCGAGCCCCAACAGTCCAATAGTCTCACAAAGCATGCAGCAGTAATAATAATAGTCTGATGGTGATGATCACAGTAATAATAAAATAATAATAATATTAATAGTAGTAATAATAATAATAATAATAATAATAATAATAATAATAATAATAATAATAATAATAATAATAATAATAATAATAATAATAATAATAATAATAATAATAATAATAGTAATAATAATAATCTTAAACTTAATCGTAATGAGAATCATGATGATGACAATGACCGTGTTTCATGGATAATCGTACTGCCCAACTGAATTTCTTAATGATCGGAGTATGGCTTTTCAGATTTATGGCCCAAAATGAAACGATTTACCAATATTGGTGCAATATAAGAAGGTTATGGTAACACCCGATGCAGCTATGTCATCCACCATAATTTGATGCCAGAATAAAAAGAACCAATAGTAAAAACAAAGTTTTTTACTATATCCATCTAGTATCCTTTAATGCGTCTTATGAAGCAGTTACCTCTACAAATATATAGTCCGCGTTCATTTTACAACATAGCGTCCGTTTAATCAAGCACCGCACCCGTTTCTGTTGCAGCCAATGGCAACGCTGGCCAATCACAACGCTGCGTGTCGGAAAAGGGGATTCCCCGATTCGAAAAGTTGAGTCCCCGATTCTATAAGCTAGCCTTTTTGGGGAGCTGAAATTTTGATAGAATGAAGTGTGTGCGAGGGCGAGTCTGTCTGCCAAGTTTCACGACGATTGAATGATTGTAAGTGATCGAACTAGTCGTCGCAAGATTTGACTTTTTAGCCTGTGACTCAAGCAAGCAAGCAATCAATCAATCAAGCAAGCAAGCAAGATTCCCGCAAGTTAAACTAGATGGATAAAAACTCAGAATTAACAATATTATCGTCGAACTTTCAAACTTCCACGGCCGATTACAAAAGGGTACAGATATGACGTTAAGTACCGCCAGCTATAGTAAGTCTGTCTGACTCACCATTACGTGTAACCCCAAAACTTCAGTTCGATACGGGTAAAACCGGGTATACCCGTACCCGTAAAGCTCCTACCCGTACCCGACCCGACCCGTAAAATGTCTACCCGACCCGTACCCGACCCGCGGGTACGGGTCGGGTACGGGTAAACCCGCGGGTACGGGTATACCCGCAGACCCTGTAGCTGATTGGTTAGAGTGTTTGCCTTGTAACGTGTTTAGTACGGGTTCGATCCTCTTCTCCTGAGACGGTTACTGTGTAGGGACTTTGAGAAAGTCCTTCACTCACAATTGCTCAGCGCCATCGATTGATACTTTGTATTAAAATAGTGACGCCTAATAAACGATAATAATAAAATAATGATAACAATAAAATAATGATAATACTGATGATAATGATGATGATGATGATGATGATAATGATGATGATGATGATGATGCTGCTGCTGCTGCTGCTGAAGATGATGATGATGATGATGATGATGATGATGATGATGATGATGATGATGATGATGATGATGATGATGATGATGATGATGATGATGATGATGATGATGATGATGATGATGATGAGAATGATAATGATAATAATAAATAAAATAATAATAATAGTAATGATAAAAATAATAATGTCAATAATAATTAAAATAATGGACAGATATATGATGACAGATAGCTTCACAGACAGTAGGATTGTCAAATACATAATATCCTACTATTACCAATTATTATTAAAATTGCTTGGCGTTTTCAGACGCCTTCAGCGAAAGTCAGTACTCAGTAATATTTCAACATAAACGCGGAATTTTACCAGTTATTGAAGCATAGCGGCAAGAGAAGAATAAAATATAGCTTCAGTTACTGGCGTTTCAAGGGTGTCGAAAATCGACCAAAAATCTCGTTATTATTATTAATCCAATATTTAACGACATCCTATAGCTACAAAGGCTGTTGACGTCTTTAAGTTTTTGGTGTATTTCAGTTCATTTTAGTGTAATGTTCTCATAAGTTTTCTTTCTCTTTTCTCGTCTTTGATTCCGTTTCTGATAGGATGTTGACGTATTTAAAGTTTCTGACGGATTAAGTTCATTTTCGTATACTGTCTATCATCAGTTTGCTTTCTCTCTTCTTGGCTTGGATTCCATTTCTGACAGGATGCTGTGATTTGACAGGTGATTGTTTTCGATCTCTTATTCATATAAATCATTATATACTGTTTTCTCGTCAATCTTATTAACAATATTTTATAGAATATCACATTGATCTATCTAAATTACCATCAAAAATCTCGTTCTTAGTGATTATACTTTATATATAAAATACTAATGGTTGGAGATGACAGGGGCAGTTTGGAGAGAGTTTGAAAGGCGCACCCTCCCCCAATTAACCCATTAATGCGCAACTTTTTTTTCTTCAAAAATTTTATGTCTATTGTATAGTTTTGTACGTATGTACACCCATATCAGTTCAATTTCGCTAAAATTGTGTTCCGTTCCACTTGGAGCACACCTGAAAGTTACCGTCCCACTAGTGGGACGCTATGCACTACAGGGTACAGGTTGTTACCATATGCTGCAATGCATTTAGTTTCTGATTAATTTATCGGAATTTGAACTCTACATATTTAATGATTGTTCAAAGACCAATAACTTTCAGTTTACGTAATGCTAGGCTTGTTATTTGGGGTGAAATGCACCATTCAAAGCATTTATATAGCGCCCCTTCAAGAACCTACTCAGAAGTGCTCCAAAGCAACGGTTGTGCAGGGACACTGAATACTTTGAACACACTCTTTTCTGTTGACGTAGCAAGACAGGCCGGTCCCGGGGGACCCTAAGCCGGTACCTGGGGGACCCTAGACCGGTCCCCGTGGACCCTAGGCCGGTCCCGGGGACCCTGGGCAGGTCCCCGGGGGACCCTAGGCCGGTCCGGGGAGACTCTGGACATGTCCCCGGAGGACCCTAGGGCGGTCTTGGGGACCCTGAGCAGGTCAACGGGGGACCCTAGGCAGGCCCCCGGGAGAACCTAGGCAGGTCCCCGGGACCCTAGGCCGGTCCCGGGGACCCTAGGCTGGTCCCTGGGACCCTAGGCCGGTCCGGGAAGACCCTAGGCCGGTCCGGGGGAGACTCTGGACATGTCCCCGGAGGACCCTAGGGCGGTCTTGGGGACCCTGAGCAGGTCAACGGGGGACCCTAGGCAGGCCCCCGGGAGAACCTAGGCAGGTCCCCGGGACCCTAGGCCGGTCCCGGGGACCCTAGGCTGGTCCCTGGGACCCTAGGCCGGTCCGGGAAGACTCTGGACAGACAGGACCCTCCCGGGGGACCCTAGGGCGGTCTCGGGGACCCTGAGCAGGTAAACGGGGGAGCCTAGGCAGGTTTCCGGAACCTAGGCCGGTCCCAGGGGACCCTAGGCCGGTCCCGATGGACCCTAGGCAGTTCCACCTCCAGGCGGGTCTCAAGGGACCCAAGCGGTCCCCTCTCCAGGCGGGTCCCGGGGGACCCAGGCAGGTCAACGGGGGACCCTAGGCAGGTTCACGGGGGACCATAGGCAGGTCTCCGGGACCCTAGGCCGGTCCCAGGGGACCCTAGGCCGGTCCCAGGGGACCCTAGGCCGGTCCCGATGGACCCTAGGCAGTTCCACCTCCAGGCGGGTCCCAAGGGACCCAAGCGGTCCCCTCTCCAGGCGGGTCCCGGGGGACCCAGGCAGGTCCCCTCCAGGGCATTCAAGGGTAAGGCCCCC
>JACEVL010000447.1:620000-640000 GCA_020284085.1 Aporrectodea caliginosa | reverse complement strand
ATCAATAATACACATCCACCCAATCCTCCTCCTCCGCCGTCCAAGCTTTCTCGTCCTCAACGAAACCCGCAATACCGAACGACAGCTTTCCCCCTTTCTCTCTGGCAACCGGACTCGGACCTCCACCAGACATCGACTTCTCCATAGCCTATCTGATACGACGCAGAGCTCGTGAATAAGCTGGTGCCCCGCGGTTAGCTTTAGGCTAACGATTTTAGAATTGTGCGTTTAGAGTGATTTTAATTAGCGTAAGATATTCAGCATTAACTATTAAGCTTATTATAATCTTTAACCCCTCACGATTGAAATTGTAATTGTAATCGAACATTTATATATCGCCGCTCAAAAATCAGCAGCGCTCTCGACCTGAGTCAGTGCCTGCATCAGGAATTTATTATTTTATTAAAATTATTATTATTATTATTATTATTATTATTATTATTATTATTATTATTATTATTATTATTATTATTATTATTATTATTATTATTATTTTTTTTTTTTTTATTTTTTTTTTTTATTATGAGACAAATTTATTTCTTTATAAAACCAACAAACTTATTACAGACTGATCAAAAATGGCTGTTTCAATAATTTTAAAAGCCGTCATTCAGTCCTGGGCTACTGTTGTTGCAGTCCGCGGTGGCTAAAACAGACAGAGAGTTTCCAATCTGTAGGGCGACCGATAGGCGTTGCAGCAGATGACTGGTCTCACGCTGGTCGCCTGTCGCTGCTGAGATCTTGCGTCCTAGTTCTTGAACAAACTGCAGTGATTCTGTGTGCCAGCTTCCTGCAGTTTCGACTGCAACAGGGACGAAATGATGTGATTGTGTGATAGCAGCGTACTTGGTTTCCTTGTTGCGAGCTGCCTTTTCCGCTGCCGCACCTGCGTTTTGCGATGTTATATGTTCGTAGGATGCAGCGAAAGTATCTGGCACCGTGACATCCCATGCCAAGCAACGACCTCTGTACCAAGGTATGATGGTGACTCCGTCAGGCCTTTTGCCGTCTGATCTGGAGAGGCCATTGGGCTCTTTGATGGCCGGTATTTTGGCTCTGGTGAAAGCTCGCCAAATAACGTCGTTGAGCATGCCATGTCGATGTTGTCTACCTGCTCCTTTGATGCACGAGAATCCATGATGACCGTTGGGTTCCACTATGACACCACATTTGCAAGTGTGTTTTTCACACAAAGCAGTGCCCAGCCGGATACCAGATGCGATTCTTATTATTATTATTATTATTATTATTATTATTATTATCATTATTATCATTATTATCATTATTACTATTACTAAGTCTTATAATATTATTATTATTATTATTATTATTGTTGTTGTTGTTGTTGTTGTTGTTGTTGTTGTTGTTATTTTCATGCACTTATTTGATGAACAACCTTTAAATCGTTTGCCACAGACGCATTCTATTCGTCCTTTAATTGAGTTTGACCCTGATAGTGCCAGTCCCAAACCTGGAGAAAGGAGGAGGGCGACACTAGTCATCTCTGTTATTGTACAGTGTCGTTAAACAACAACTAACCATCCAGCTATATAAAAAAGACACAGTAACCAATTAGTTAGATCGCTCACTTTAGACACCTTTATAACGATGCAACCGATGCTATATAAGGTATCCTATAGTATTGGACAATAGTCTTTCAACGCTCTGTGATCATGGGCTGTATTACGCTATAACTAAACGGTGAGAACTGTTCCAAAGATAATTAGTATTATTAATTACACACCTCTTTTAAATATCATTTTTGACCCATAAATAAAAGCAGATGCGGAATTGTGTATTATGAAGGGAATCATGCTTTAGTGTAAACGAACGGAGAGAAGACTTAGTGTTCAGAATAACTGCTGTTGCATTGGCTGCCTGTGTCTCAGCGGATCTCATATCGCATTGCTGCTCTGGTTTCTCGTTGTGTTCTTGGCTGCGCTCCATCTTACTTGCGTGATCTTTGCCGCCCAGTGTCTGATGTTCCAGCGCGTCGGGTGCTTCGCTCTGCGACGAGGGGTGAGTTCCTTGTTCCGCGGGCTCGCTTGGCTATTAAGCAGCGCCGTGCTTTTCTCGGTTGTTGGCCCTTCCATCTGGAATGACCTACCACTTAAGCTTCGTTTTTACTTGTAAGCCATCTGACAGGGTTCTACAAGTCCCTCAAGTCTTTTTCTTTAGTCGTGGCTGGGCCGGGAGCGCTCCTGAGTAGTTTCTTTGAAGGGGCGCTATATAAATGTTCTGAATGAATGAATGAATGAATGGCCGTATTATCCAATAGGCACAGTATACTAGGGACTGTGCATATGGCTTAAGAAACCTTTCAGGGCATGTATACACAAGTCTAAAATGAGATATTGAAACACAATGAGCTTAATGACGGAATTTGACGCGAAAATACGAAAAAGGAAAAAAATGACAATTCAAATTCTTATTTAATAATTTTTAACTGTACTGAAACAGTTCAATTTTAAGGTATTAACTTAAAGTAAAGTTTAACTGTGCAACATGCAACCTATAGATAAACGTATATATGAACTTTACGGCTCTTTGCATTAGCAAAATCACATCTTCAAATGTCATTTTCGGCATTAGCTCGTTTCCATTTTCCAATTCCAGAGATGTCAGTGGGATCTACGAATGCAAGAGTGTCTATAGGGCCTACGACGACCTTGAAACGCCCATGGCCATAAGATGTCATTCTCTAAACCGTTTAATACATCTTATGGATCACATTCGCTCTCCTCTCTCTGCAGTTTCTCATCGATCTCTCTGCTCCTTGGTCAGGCATACTCTTTTTGTTCCACGAGTTAGGACTTAGGACCACTGTTGCCCAAACTAGATCTTTGCCACCATTGGGCCCTCAATATGGAATGTCCTTCCCTCCTCTTTACGTTTTACCATTCTTTCTGGGTCTCTTCCTACAACCTTCCCCCTCCTCAAAACCTTCTTCTTCTCTAAAGGTTCTCGCATGCACTGGGAGTCCCACTGAATTGCCAATGCTGTGAGCGGCGCTATATAAATTAATAATTACAATATAAATCAAATGACTGTGATAATTTAAGGATTTTTTTATTTTGAATTATCACAAATGACCAGAAGGCTGTAATTAAATAATATAATATGTTGCCATAAGATGTGGTTAAACTCTCCATCACAATCCATCACAAAAGACGCGAATATCTAACAACTCCTACTTTTTTGGTTAAACTCAAAGAAGCTGAAGTCTGTCCACAGTTTTGATAAATGAGGAGGGCGACGCTACTCATATAGGAACTTCGCCACAACCATATTCTGGTAGGGCTAGTCCCAAGCCTTGACAAGGCAGGAGGGCAACGCCAACTGCCCTGGCATCAGTGAAATGTCGTTAAATAGTGGAAACAACTCCAGCTAATGAAGTCTGCATGGTAAGTCTGGTAAATCAGTAAACGTTAGATGTAGCCAAGCAGTTTTAAATTATTATTATTATTATTATTATTATTATTATTATTATTTTTTTTTTTTTTTTCGCCCGAGGTAAAAAAGAATCCCTCAGGCTCTAAGATACTAAGCATAGTTGTGTTTTACGGGTTCTCGTCTCCATCGTGTTGCATAAAGGAGCCCCTAGCAGGCCGCGGCGCTAGTAATTAATTAAAGGTCTTCATCGCTATAATTAGACATGACACTATTATTATTATTATTATTATTATTATTATTATTATTATTATTATTATTATTATTATTATTATTATTATTATTATTATTATTATTATTATTATTATTATTATTATTATTATTATTATTATTATTATTATTATTATTATTATTATTATTATTATTATTATTATTATTATTATTATTATTATTATTATTATTATTATTATTATTATTATTATTATTATTATTATTATTATTATTACTCATTTATTAATTGCCACTATCTAATGACGAGGCATCAATCTTTGGCGCTGAGCAATTGTGAGTGAAGGAATTGCTCAAGGTCCCTACACAGTAACCGTCTCAGAGGAGGAGGATCGAACCCATACTCTCTGCATTACAAGGCGAACGCTCTAACTAATAGCTATAGTGTCCCACTAATTATAGCGCTAGTATTTAATTAATTACTAGCGCCTTCGTGAGTTTCATTAGGGCTTATATAAATGGCCATATACATACATACATACATACATACATACATACATACATTACATACATGTACATATATAAACGCACAGTTATGATGTTTTATAAAGACAATTATTCCCGCGTGTTCCATCTTTATATAGCATCGGTTAGCATCGTTTTAAAGGGTCTCTCAGGCGACCGCTCTAACAAATCCGCTACCGTTGCCAACGGTGATGAGGCATTGCGTTTGTATTGTACCGTCATCATCATCATCAGGATCCATTGGCCGAAAGCCCGTAGGTGTCCAATATAAATTTCGTCATCTGTTTCCATAATCCTCTGTCTTGCGGCCAATACACTCAAACTGTGTAGGTCTTGTTTGCACCAATCCCTGATGTCATAAGTCCATTCCCTGTTAGGTCTTCCTCTTTGTACCGTATACACACGAAATGTAACATGCACTTTTCATTTATAAGCCTATGTAAGATAGAAAAATGTCGACGCAAGATGTCGTTAACCTCAATGGATCCTATATATATATATATATATATATATATATATATATATATATATATATATATATATATATATATATATATATATATATATATATATAGGCCGGTGTCTAATGCACAAGGCATCAACCTATGGCGCACCAAGACTAATCCGTATACAGGTCAATATACAGAAGATCAGTTCGTATACAATATAAGACAGAGATAAAACTTGTCGACGTTTTACCTCGGAAATAAATAAAGAACGATTTATTTTCGACACCTTTTTAAGGTTTCGTAATTCTACTATTTTTGTTCGTGCCTCCAAAAACTTCATGTTAATCTTTGGCAATAACCGTCAGTATTGGTCTCGCTGTGTAACTCCGCTGCTCGTACTCTGGCAGTGCCAGTCCCAAGTATGGTGGAACGAGGAGGACGATGGTAGAAATCAATGTTATGACACAGAGCCGTTAAACAGCAACTATAACCAAACCGACGCCATTTTGGAACTTCTCCACTACAAGTTCATACTAACAGTGCTGGGTACTACGTAGTGCCAGGACCAAGCCTGGAAAAGGAGGAGGGCGACGTCAACAGTTCTGGTAGCCACAAAATGGCATCAAACACCAGAAACTATACGCGCCATAACGTCTAAGACACCTTTTTTGTGCCATAAATTCCCTCTATAAGAGCTCTTGTCATTAAACCCGCGATCTAACAGTATAAACATCTTTATAATGCTAATGGTCTTGCTATTATATATCCTATGGTGGATAATAATAATAATAATAATAATAATAATAATAATAATAATAATCTTTTCTTTATTGAAGCGCCTGACAAACGCACTGCGCTGTACATTTACATGTTATGCAATTTAAATCTCAACTACTAACAGAACAGACAGCCTGCAATACAACGGCGCTAATAGCAGCCTACAAAGCAAATCCGCCCAACGGGGGCTCGAACTCGGTACCTCTCGGTCTCTATGCCAGTGTGTTATCCAATGCGCTATCGGTCCCCCTGCATGGATCCTACAATAGACGTTTAATGTACAAGGTATCAACCGATGGCCCACCAAAATCAATCCGTATTATACAGGTCAATATTCAGAAGATCAGTTCGTAAGACAGAGAGAGACAAGTTGACTACGTTTAACCTCGGAAATAAATAAACAAGAAACGCTTTTTTTGACACCTTTTTTAGGTATCATTACCTGGCTATTTAAGCGCGTGCCGCCAAAAAACTTCACATATATCGGTCACAAATTATTATTATCGTCAGTATTGGTCTCCCTGTGTAACTCCGCGACTGCTCGTGCTCTGGCAGTGTCAGTCCCAAGTATGATGCAACGAGGAGGGTGACGCTGATCGTCAATGTTATGACACAGCACCGTTAAACAGCAACTAATCAACCATTTTAGAACTTCTCCCCTACCACTCCGTACTAACAGTGCTAGGTAGTGCCAGCCCAAAGCCTGGAAAAGGAGGAGGGCGACGGCAACAGTTCTGGTAGCCATAAGATGGCATCAAACACCAGAAATTATACACGCCTAATTATAACGTCTACCTAGACACCTTTTTGTGCCGTAAATTCCCTCTATATAAGCGCGCTTATCATAAGCCCGAGATCTTACAAACATTTTCAAATGCTAATGGTCTTGCTATTATAAGTATATCCTATGGTGGATAAGCAATTTGATAAAGGTAAGATAAGATAAGTTAAGATAAGAATATTCTTTGATTGACCAATTGTTATCTGCATTATGGTGTACATAGATGGTAATAAACATATAACATCCATTGAGCTGATCAATACAGTTACATACTGCTCAGAGCAGCCGCCTTAGACACCGTTAAAACGATGTCAGCCGGTGTTATATAAAAATGGGACACTGTATGGTAGTCTGTATGGGATTGGTAATAGTAGCCATCTTAGACACTTTTGAAACGGTGAACACCGTTGTTATTTAAGGATGGGGACACGCTGTAATATGCCATCGCATCCTAACTCGGCGACGATAAATGAGTGTAGATAATTATAAGATAAGAATATTCTTTTACTGACCAATTGCTATCCGCAATTTGATGCACAGACATGATTGTTGGTCCCAATAGCTGGAACCAGTTACCTCAGTCCCTCACGACTGACTTTTTCTCTATTTCTTTTGACCAGTTCCGTCAGCGCCTGAAAACCTCTCTTTATCAATGAAGACACTGGCCCGGGTCGGGAGCGCCTCTGTTTAGTGTGGCGCTATATAAATGTACGATTACGATGGTAATAAACATACATCATCCAAAGAGCTTATCAAGATAGTTAAATATTCTATTCTATCAAGGTGAGAAAGATAGTGCTATTACCTTCAAAGGTACTTTCACACGAAGTAGCTACGACTCGTTAGTATCTTCTCATTAGTAACTTCTCGTACAGACCAAGGAACTCAAAACCGTCAAAACCGTCAAAACATATGTAAAACGCAGGACGTCACTTCACAGTCTATCCACGAGAGAGACCATCTCACGGCCGCCTCCTGAAACGGCAAACCGACCGAAATTCCTCCTCGAGTCCCAGTCCGGATTTTGCCTAGCACTCCGGAGTCACGGACGTCACAGGATGACACTTCCCAGCACCGCGTTGACTCTCCTGACCTTTATAAGCACCTCTGTCAAACGTTGATCGGGAATGACGGCCACGCCCTCGTAAGAGCGGCGGCAGAAGCGCTGATGAGCCGGACACGCCCATTTAACGGTGCTATTGGCTGCTGAGGCCGAGCCATTGGATGTGAGTGATGCTGTAACGTTAGGCATGCGGACGCTGGAGTCGGTTGGAAAATGTGCTGTGTGTTTTTGAAGGACTGGAATCGGATGTAGGCCTATAAATACAACGGATCGGTATGTACTAGAGAAGCTTTGGATGTGTGTATAATTGTTATTTATTGGCAAATTTATGGCATTATATATAATTTTTAATGTATGATATAATATAACAACAATAATAATAACAAATTGATTCTGCGACTGCTGTAGTAGAAAATGTATTGTTGTTGCAGCTTAGGCTACTGTTATTATAATTTTTATTCTTATTTGTTATTATTGTTATTATTATTGTTATTGTTATTATCATTGTCATCGTCATCATCATCATCATCATCATCATCATCATCACCGTCATCGTCATCGTCATTATCATCATAATCATCATAATCATCATAATCATCATAATCATCGTCATCATCATCATCATCATCATCATCATCATCATCATCATCATCATCATCATCATCATCATCATCATCATCATCATCATCATCATCATCATCATCATCATCATCATCATCATCATCATCATCATCATCATCATCATCATCATCATCATCATCATCATCATCATCATCATCATCATCATCATCATCATCATCATCATCATCATCACGTCATCGTCATCGTCATCATCATCATCATCATTATAATAATAATAATAATAATAATAATAATAATAATAATAATAATAATAATAATATTATTAATAATAATAATAATAATAATAATAATAATAATAATAATAATAATAATTATTATTATTATTATTATTATTATAATTATTTTTATTATTATTATTATTATTATTATTATTATTATCGTTGTTGTTGTTGTTGTTGTTGTTGTTGTTATTATTGAGTAAATAGAGTAGAACTTTTGCTGTTGCTAGACCTAGAATTACCAACTCTCCCTTCTGCTCTTGTTTCGTTCTCAACACAATTCTTCACCTCTTCCATAAATAACGGACTGATCTTCTGGATGTTGACCTGACTATAGCTTGGTTTTGGTGCGCCATCTGTCGACGCCTTGTGCATGAGACACCCGCGCTATATAAGTTACCTAATTAGTAATTTAAACTGTGTCGGAATTGCGGTCGATCTGAAAACGTTATTGGCAGTTCTATTTTGGCGTTACCAACGTAGACAAAAGCCTATCTGTGAGCGCGGTTATATAGCAAGACTATCAGCATTTAAAATGGTGTTCTTATAATGTCGCGGCTTTTGACGAGCGCGCTTATATAGAGAGACTATTGCAAATAAAAAGGTGTCCACGTAGACATACGGCGCCTATAGTATTTCCCATGGAGTATTGAACGGCATCTTATGGCTACCTGGGCGAATGACGGTGCCCTCCTCCTTTTCCAGGCCTGGGCTCGCACTACGTAACCCTGTAGTAGCGAAGTTCTAAAATGGCGTCGCTTGGTTATAGTTGCTGTTTAACGACACTGTCATAGCAAAGATGATCAGCGTCGCCCTCCTCGTTTCATCATGCTTAGGACTTACACTGAGTGCTAGCACTGGGAGAGTTACACAGCGAAACAAAAACTGAGAACGGATATAGCTCGCCATTGATTATGAAATTAGCTGTAGGCACGAACTTAAATAGCAACTTTATGCAGCCTAAAAAAGGTGTCGAAAATGAGACGTTTAAATTTATTTATTCCAAGGTTTTACGTCGTCGTATGATATCAGAGGCTGTTCACGTCAAGTTCTCTATGTGTCTTACGGAAAGATCTGGGTTTTGACCTGGATGCGGTTTTGTATTGTGTTCAAACATTTATAAAGCGCCTCAAGTAGGGTCACTAGGGTGAACCGTTCAGAGGTTCTCCCTGCAGTGCGTAAGGCCACGAGAGAAGAAATAGGTTTGAGAAAAGAAAAGGAGGAGGATTGCCAGCTGGAACTTTTGTGTGGTTTTGGTGTGCCATCAGTTGATGCCTTGCGCGTTAGACACCGGAGATTTAGAAGTTACGAACTAATAAATACTATTTGTGAATAGTACACTCGTATTAACTCCGCTACTGATTGTACTTTGTCAGTGCCAGTCACAAGCCTGGATGAAGGAGGAGGGCGACGCTAATGATCTTCGTAATCACACAGTGTCGTTAAACTGAAACTACTACTATTCTCCTATTGAATACGCCACATTGACAGACTAGTAACAAAATTGTAACGTTCATTTCTTAAGACGTAAATTAAATTGATTTTCTTTCTCCCTAACTAAGGCTCGTCATTCGAAGTCCAATCAAAAGTCTGCGATTTGCCGGATTAAGTTTGAGTCGTGGACAATCCACAGATTACCAAAGAAATCGTGACAAGAACGCCCTATTATCGTTCTGGCAACTAACGCCATCTATTAATTGGCGCGTGCACCCAATTAGGGATCGATCTGAGCGCGACCCGGGACAGAAGTGCGACGCACCCGCGGCGGGGACTTCTTTTTGTATAACGCCGCGGCGAAAGATTACATGTCATTAGGTCGGACGTGCGCGGACGATTGTCTCGCGCGTTCTTTTATTATCGCCCACTGTCTTAAATGTCATCGATTTGTTCGCGAGGGCACTTTTCTTAGATCTATGGTCCGGCTTGCGTAGATATATCTATGGTCCGCTGGAGTTTATAAATCTCGGTTCGTCTGTAATGGAAGCAGCGGAGTCGGGAATTACGAGTACTCGGTGTGTAATTTTCCAGTCACTCCTTCCGGTAATCGAATCGATAAGCGGTTACTGGGATTCGTGTCTGGTTGGAATTTGACACTAGTGTGGCTGTGGATGTTGGGTTAATGGTTTAACAGAACGGTGCTATTTTACCCCTATCTTTATTTGTTGGCATATAATTATATTACAGCACAAAAACAGCATATGATGTGTCGAAATATCGCGTTCCATCTATAATATAGCATCGTTTGACATCGTTTTGAAGGTGTCTAATCGATGGCTCTTGTTCAACGCCTGTCGTGACTCAAGTTTATATAACATCAGATTACACTTATATAAAGGTGTCTAAAGAAAGCGCTCTAACCAAGTACACACTTTTACCACTCCATGTTTAACAGTGCTTTGATTGGCTTACATAACACTATCCTACCCTACCCAACCCTATAGTACCTTGTGCTACACAATTTCCCTAAGCTGCCCTCCTCACACCCCATCTTATCTTATCTAGCGTATGCATATACCATGAATATTCAGACATGCACTTCCTATGCAAACATATCTATGCATATCGATAGCGCATTGGATAACACACTGGCATAGCCGCAGAGAGCGAGAGGTACCGAATTCGAGCCCCCGTTGGGGGACATGCTTTGTAGGCTGATATCAGCGCCATGTATTGCAGGCTGTCTGTTCTGTTAGTAGTTAACTAGTTATGATTGTTTCAATTGCATAACATGTAAATGTACAGCGCAGTGCGTTTGTCAGGCGCTAAATTAAAGAAAAGATATTATTATTATTATGTATGCATTATATAATTGTGTATAATATTTGTAAATATACAACCAAGTGTGTATGTGCGTGTGTCGTGACATTTATATGGCGCCTTTAGTGTCTCGACCTCTGCACAAATGTCTCGTCCCACCAGACACTCCTGCTCCATAATCGCCGCTCTAACTTCACGTAGAGAAACGTAGATTGATTGACGTAATGGTCGCTAGGTGTTAGTTGCCTCTCTCCGTCTGATTGACAGCTACCAAAAACAATCGACAAAAGTCGTCTGCTCCGTCGTCGGCGATAATGGCGGCAACGAACGACCGACGAACGTCGTCTGTAATTTACTGCAATTATCGCCCCATTGCTCGACGCCGTGCGAACGCCCCTCTCGGCGATGGTGGAAACGATAAACCGCACGGGTGGCGATAAAATGATTTGAAAACGTAAATTTATAAATGTAAATTTATAAATGTAAATTTATAAATGTAAATTTATAAATGTAAACTTATAAATGTAAATGCGCCTTGTCTTATTGTTATGATTTATATACCGGCATCAGTTAATACGTTATATGTGACATAATTATGGACCGCTATCCTTCGCTATTAGAAAAAACGTTTCTGCAATGCCCATTTCCACTCAGGAACTGGATCTCTTCTACTGTTACTTATTTGGAGAAAGAAGGCCTTAAAAGAGGTGTATAAGTGCCAGCATGCACTTCTCGATAGCTCGACGAAATTATTTTCTCTATAGAAGGCAGGACAGATTCTTTGAATGGGAAACGGATATGCTCCGATTTTTGCACTATACCGATTAATCGGAATCCGTGTCTCCCGGGACTACCGATCCGATTATCAAAAGGTGTACTTTTTGGACCCAAAGCAATTCCTGTTTTCATTGATACAAAAACAGTTACCTGTTAAGACGACCTCCTACGGTCATATTTAATATTAAATAGTGAAAGTCCGTGTAAAATAATAAAATTGTGAGTCGATGCATTATCGGAATGGCGAACAGTCGGGTTTATGAGTAACAATCAGTGTCTAGAACAAAATCGAAGTGAAAAATGCTATTTAATAGGATCGGAATGGGAATCGGCGAGAAAGCCCTAAATAATAATACTAAGGCCAAGCGTTCGCGTTGATGGTAAACACCTTTATTACAGAACCTCCTTACGCTATATATAATGCCAAACGCTCGTGAGTTTAATAGTGTGCTTACTATTGGAAATATGAACAAACTATGCCATGAGTAAATGAATGTAACCAAGCACCTTTTTAAAATCCCTACCTGTAATGGTGCCAGTCCGAAGCCCGGAGTAAGGAGGAGGGCGACGCTAGGCTTCTTTCTTAAGACACGGTGTTGTTAAACAGCTGAACTCAGCCACTGTTTGTACTCTGACAGTGCCAGTCCCAAACCTGGATATAGGAGGAGGGCGACGCTAATGATCTTTGTAATCACACAGTGTCGTTAAACTGAAAATACTTACAGCTACTGATTAATTTTTGTTGGTTGTGTGACTATCGTTTTGAACACCTTTTGAACGGATTCCTCTAAGGTTATATATAGCCTAAAAATCACGTTTCAGACGAGTAATTAATAGATAAGTAAGCTTTTCGGACCTTCTATCGATCTATCATAAAGTAAACTACGCCACTGACTATGGTAGTGCTAGTCCCTCTCCTGGCGAAAGGAGGAGGGCGACGCTAATCATCTTTGTCAACAACAACTAACCAATTAACGTAAGGTCAATGTCAATCAGGGTGCAAAAAACTAGTTTTTTAAATGATAAGTTGTTTTTTTTGGGGGCGGGGTTTTCTTTTTAAGATTTTTTATTTCGGATCATAAAACTCATAAAAATGGCTTAATACCGTTCAAATTAATCAGATGCATAGCCTATAAATGTAATTAGCTACAACAGTAGAACCTTAGAATGTCATTAAACGAAATTAACAAAGACGATACAACAATTGCCAAGGGAGTTGAAGAGACGACATTTTTGGCATTTATAATTTCTAAAATTGTAAAAAAAAAAACAAAAAAACAGCCTTTAACAGCCCTGATGTCAACGGCAAGGTAACCATAAGATGTCCTAAACACGAGCAACTACTGTTGCTGCACCATGTATTGCCAGTCTCAAGCCTGTTTAAGGGATGAGGGCGACGACAACATCCGTGGCAGCCATAAGAGGTTGTTAACCAGTGTAACTATACTGCTACTGGTTACGACCCTTAATATATAGCGTAAGGAGATTTTGTAATAAAGGTGTTTACTATCATCGAGAACGCTTGGCCTTTAGTATTATCATCAAGGGTTGGAGGCATTGCTGATTTAAATTATTTTACTTTACGAGACGCGTTTACCCACGCTATGTAAGGCGAGAATCGAGGTTAAGGCACTTCGTGCGGTATGTGCTTTCAAATTTGGTGATGGAAAATTATTTACCACGTTTGTTTTCTTACCATCCTCCTCCTAGGTATACCATACATACACGCATACAAACAAATAATGCATACAACATGTATACATACACATCTGCACCAGAGGCGAAACCACAGTCTAGAAGTTCGGGGGGCTACTATAACATACTGTCAACTGTGACTGTTTAGGCCTACACATACTACGGCGGTTTGACTATTGTGGAAATTAACAACGAATAATCAAACATTCATGACGCGAATAATGCGTTGACGTCAGGCAGATCACAATCAGCCTATTAAAACGGTTGTAACGTATATATGCATATATATATATATATATATATAAATATATATATTGTATATATGTATATATATATATATGTATATATATGTATATACGGTCAAAATCAGCGTCTCTGGTTGCCGTCAGATGTCGCTGTGCATTGGGGAATTTGATGATCTCTATCATTGAGTAGATAGGGAGAACTTTCGTGTTCAACCCTCCCTCTCCCTCAATAAATGCATTTATGCAATTAAAGAATTAAGATGTAGAAAAATACGACTATGCCGAATGGAAACTCCCGAAAGCTAAAAACGCCAAGAAATTATTTCCTGGCTAGCTTAAGCCTCTGTCCTCGTTAGACATCTTTTTAACGCTCTTGACCGACCCCTTATAAAGCCTTAAGTCAAGAACTTAACAACCTAGTTAAGTAAAAATTAAAACTCAAAAAGTAAAAATTAAAATATTAAAAATTAAAATATTAAAAAATAAAAAATAAAAAATAAAAAAATAAAAAATAAAAAAATAAAAAAATAAAAAAACAAAAAAAAACCCAAAAACCCCCCAAAAAACAAAAAAAAACAAAAAATAAAAATATACAAATACATTGTATTATGCAAGATGTCACTACATACATACATATATGTATGTAGTCCATACTAGTGTAGTGGTAACATCACTGGCATGAAGAGCAGTAGGAAGCGGGATCGCTTCCAGCACCCTCCCAAAGGTCCACTCAGCCTATCATTTGCAAGATAGCGCATTGGTAAAATGAGATGTGGGACTTGATGGGCGCCTTGCGTGGCTGCCATATACAGTTAAATTCGACTCCTGTTATAACTTGTGATCATCCGTTCATACTATGATTTGTAATCATACTGTGCTGTGTCAGTTTGAATTAATAAACGAAAATTATTATTACATACATACATATAATATACACATTCACACACATACAAACACTCTTACATGCTTACATACTCACATCCATTCTATTATGGCAGATTTCCGTGGTTGGACTGGGAGCGCCTCTGCGTAGGCTTCTTGAAGGGGCGCTATATAAATTCCTGAAATGAATGAATGAATGAATTTCAGTATTGAACACATGTGCATAGCATAAGCTACTCCATTGTTCATCTCTCGGACATGTTCGGGCGTCTTCGTCTGATCTCGGCTTTTCACTTCAAGCGTCTTATGAAAACCACCGATGTTCCCGATTGTCAGTTTCCTCGCGGTCGCTTGGTGCGCTCCAGTCAGCTTCGGTTGAGAGGAACCCGTTTCATTTGACTTTCGTACTCAGCATTGATTTGCCTTAAATAATTAAACAAGATTAACGGGACAACTACTGTTTCATCGTCAATAACAAAAGTATAGGCCTACAATTCATAATTAATCAGTAGAACGAGATAATAAGTAATTTTACAAGCAGTTAAGATGCTTAGGGAAGAGAATTGTTTTTGGATGTGTCTATCTCTCAATCCATCTGTCTATCTGTCATTTAGGGGGGGCGATAGCGCATTGGATAATACACTGGCAAAGAGAGCGAGAGGTACCGAGATCGAGACCGTAGGCGGACATGCTTTGTAGGCTGCTATTAGCGCCGTGTATTGCAGGCTGTCTGTTCTGTTAGTAGTTAAGATTTATGTCTTCTGTCATTTGTGTTCTTGTGAATTGCTTCAATTGCATAACTGTACACTGTAACCGGTTGCGGTTTGTTAATCGGATTGTTGCAATAAACGAAAATATAATCTGTCTATGTATCTATATAATATATATAAGTATTATATACACCCACCACTGCGCCCCCAGACAACTCAGCTATAACGAGTTCACTGACCGTACACTGTCGGTGGGAAGATGAGACGGCGAAAGAGAGGACTGGCCACCTGCCCTCATATGCCGAGGCTAAGAAAATGAAGTCGTTGGCATTTAATGCACGTGGCTGCCTCCGGGGTTTAGCTTGAAAGGGAATGTTGGCCAGTTTCTCTTTGACGACACTGTGTGATAACAAAGATCATAAGCGTTGCCCTCCTCCTTTCCCTGGGCTTGGGACTGGCACTGCCAGAGGTCGAGATTGGAGAATAGTTACCAGTAACATTCCACAAACACGGTTGACATTATTATTTTGACGATCTTATATGGCATGGGTACTCATTATTAATTCTTTGTCTTGTAGCGTTACTTATCGGGCATTGAAACACTTAAAAGAGGTGTGGAAGGTACTGTTTACTTTTCGATGGTATAGCAGGAGGATAAGGTGAGATATGGCCAGGCCGGGTATGACGAGGCGGGTATGTTAGGGTAGAGTATAGGGTGCTGCAAGTTATGGTTTGGGAAGGCGGTTTGGGTAACATGAGGTAAAGTAGGATTGCTTGCGTATTTGAGCCCCAATTAAACATCAGTTCACGAATAACGAGACATGTCATGACTTATGACTTTTCCGCATGACGCCTCATGACACCGGGTCATCGTGACGCGGTCAAACGGCCACAAGACGACGCGATACATGTCGGGAATTAAGGATGACAAAGAAAAGGAACAAGACGTCCACTTTAATGACTCCACCGGGCACTAGAGGGCCACGCCGATAAATGATCTTCGACGGTTAATAGTCTACTGGAATAAAGAACCGTGTTAAAGACACGGGACAAAGAAAGCGACGCGAAATCGTGAGCGATATTAGGGGCTTAATGAGGGTAACGATGTTGGGGGATTTAGCGTCGTGGGGGAATTTAAGGGGCAAGCGGTGAGCGTAACTGGCGACTAATTGACGGGGTTGGTGACCATCCGTCAGGGTAATGGCAACATTAGTGTACGTGGGGTCGAATTACGCATGCGTCATGAACCGAACGGGTGTCAGGTTTCAGTTGTTCTGTGCACGATTGTTGTGGATTCTTATTGGGTCGATGTGCGCAGACCTGGAGTTTTGCGGCGTTTGAGTTGATTTGCACATGTGCCGTGACCTCGGGAAGAGTGATTCGGTCAAAGAGATTTGAAGTGAAGTAATGTAATGTAATCTCATCCAATCTACTCTAATCCATTCTAGTCTAGTCTAGTCCAAAATCCAGCCGAGTCCAGTCAAATTAATTCCAATTCAATCCAATCCATTAAATTCATTCCAAATCAAATCAAGTTACAATTCATTCCGTTGTAATCCATTCCAAACCATTCCAAATCATTCCACTCCAATCCAAATAAAAAACCATTCCAAAATGCATTCCAAATTTCCAATTCATTCCCGTTAATTCTAATCAAATCTATTTCGATTTGCTTCAATCCACTTCAATCCAGTACATTGGAATCAAATCAAACCCATTCAAATCCAATCCAATCCATGCGAGTAACTACTTTGACGTCTTTCTTTTAAAATTATCCGAAGCATCAATCCGTGAAACAATAACGAATGCTACGGCACACCGATGTCCACCTAGCGAATGAAAGGGCGAACATAAGTTAGGCTCCTCGCCATCTGGCGACTGTACTGCAAACGAAACATGCTGACATCTGGCGAATTCGACTCAATGGGGTTGTGTGGATTTTTAACCCTAGGGCTACCAAGCTTTTTTTGTAACACTGACTACCAAAGGGGGGTGGTTACCACCCCCCTGGATTTCGTGTTTGGTTTTACATATCATAACTTGTAACATAGCATTGGATTCAGCATTCATTTCTGCACAGAATGGTATATTTAGTTGTACATTATGTGAATGCACCTCGAAATTACATCACTTTTAACAACGGAACCCATTAAATAGCAATATTGTATATTATTGCGTACATTTTTTACTTTTTGGATAAACAAATATAAGATTATGTGTGTTTTGAAACTAATCTATGTATAAAAGATACACAAAATCATCCCTACACATGTTTATATAGTATAAATGACTAAATGTACATCCATACATATATATCCATACATATATATCGGTTTACGTTGTAATGCTGTATTCAGCCATTTTCACACAGATTACGCGTATTATTATTTATTTTGATCACTTCCGGTATTCAAAAGACAAAGATGTAGGTATGCAAATGAAGCCCTTCATTCCCTCTAAAGAATGGTATCTTTGTTTCTCTTCCAGGAAGACAAATGAATACGCTACAGACAAAAACTAAGGGGGAGTGCTTCCATTCAGCCATTTTTTACGCATATTACGCGTATTATTATTTATTTTGAGCACTTCCGGTTGTCTCAGGTCAACTCAGTGACCATAGAAATGTAGCCCCACATTCCTCTATAGAATGGTATAATTTGTGTCTCTTAATATTAAATGACGGATAAGATATAGTCGAAAATCTAGGGGGGTGGTATCCACCCCCCTGGTACCTCGGGTATATTGGGTATAACTTTTGAACGGTGTGAGATATCATCTCACATTTTACCTCAAAACGTGTGCAAATGAACCCCCTACAGCTACTTAAAAGGTCAAATTTTTATTCCATACGGAAAAAGTTCGAAATGAAAAAAACCTAGGGGGGTGGCAACCACCCCCCTTGGTAGCCCGAGGGTTAACAAAAATAGCAACGACCAAAAGACAGATAACAAAATTAATTACACCCAAATATTATATGGTTAACCAGATATCCAACTAACCTGAGATTCCTCTTCTATCCTCAGACTGCCACGACGTCTACAAGAACGGTCACCAGACGAGCGGCGTCTACGAGATCCGTCCGGACGGCGCTCCCCAGCTGGACAACATCTACTGCGAGATGGTAAACGGATCCGGATGGACGGTGATCCAACGACGGGTGGACGGAGGTCTCAGCTTCATCCGGAAGTGGAGCGAGTACAAGCACGGATTTGGAAACCATTACGGAGAGTTCTGGGCTGGGAACGAACTGATCCACCGTCTGACCACCAATGGCGGAGAACAGAGGGACTACCGCCTGCGCATCGACATCTGGGACTTTGAGGGAGGAAGGGTCTACGCAGAGTACGATCTGTTCAGGGTCGATTCGGAGCAGAACAAGTACAGGCTGCACGTTCGCGGATACAGAGGAAACTCAGGTATGGGGAGTTACAGGATGATTGGGGAGGCAATGGGTTTATTGAGTGAGTGAGTGAGTGAGTGAGTGAGTGAGTGAGTGAGTGAGTGAGTGAGTGAGTGAGTGAGTGAGTGAGTGAGTGAGTGAGTGAGTGAGTGAGTGAGTGAGTGAGTGAGTGTGTTTGTGAGTTAGTGAATTAGTCAATGAATGAATTAATTTATTAATGAATTAAACACAAAATGAGAGCGTTGGATACTGAGTGACTGACAGAGTGAGTGACTGACTGACTGACTGAATGAATGAATGAATGAATGAATTATTTAACTAATTAATTAAATAATGACTCAAACACAGATACACTCATGCACTCGTTATTGAATCAATCTGTTTTTCCGGCATTATATTATTATAGGATTTATCAGAATAATATTATCGTTACTATTATTATTGTGACGTCATTTTCGTTTCCATAGGCGACTCCCTGAGTTACCATGACGACATGGCCTTCAGCACAGAAGACGTTGACAACGACCTTCACATGCGTAACTGTGCCCTTGACAACAAGGGTGGATGGTGGTTCAACAGCTGTTTCTCGAGCAACCTCAACGGTCTCTACCACCTCGGTCGCTACCCTGACCCCCGTCAGACCCTCGACACCCCCTTCCCCGATGGAATCGTCTGGTACACCCTCAAGGAGACGGAGTTCTACTCCCTGAAGAAGGTCGAAATGAAGGTCCGACCGGTCTACCTCTAGGGTTCCCAAACCCATTTGAACTAATGGTCGCGTGAACATCAATCAATTTCTCCGTTGACTCTTTGATATGGTTTCTGTGTTTCATAACGAAAATGGTTAACGTCGACCCTCCTCTTTGATACAGTCTTTGGACTGGCACCGCCCCGAAAGGCGTTGACAGAGTTCAAAATGATTGGTTAATTGCTGTTTAACGACCCTGTGTCATAAAAAAGCTGATTAGCGTCGCCCTCCTGCTTTCTTCAGTCTAGGGACTGGCACTGCCTGAAAACGAGCAGTGGCACAATTAAAACTGATTAATCAATCACTCAATCAATTAATCAATCAATATTAACCTAACTAGATGTTTGCCCATCCTAAGACGGTTGAAAAGATTTCGATTCGATAAATCAACCCGCGTGTTGCACAGCACTGCAAAAGACTCACCCAAACTTTGATTACAAGGGACTTTGAATCAACGCGACGGTTAGCGCGTAGTGCGATAGCGGCGCCACCTACTAAAATGAAATGAGACAACATTCATTCGCCGCCATGTCCTTTCCGCGTTGTCCAGGTTATTTCAACACTTATAACGTGTAACATTTTAGCAACATTACCTAGCGAAACGAAATTAGTCTATAGCGTAACAGAAATGCTCATTTCAGGACTTCATGCTATTTCTGTTTATTAAAATATGTTGAACTTCTTGTGGCTGCCATGACTGTAACAGTTGACGT
>JACEVL010000447.1:390000-617500 GCA_020284085.1 Aporrectodea caliginosa | reverse complement strand
CGCAACCCTCCCAAAGGTCCAGTCAGCCTATCATTTGCGAGATAGCGTTTTGGTAAAATGAGATGTTGAACGTGATGGGCGCCTTGCATGGCTGCCGTATACAGTTAAATTCGACTACTGTAATAACTTGCAATCATCCCTTCATACTTAATTGTAATCTTATACTATTATTCTTAAAGTTTGTCCTTCCGTATGTATGTATGTATGTTTGCAATGCATCGCTGTCCGGCTAAAGGCTCCGAAACGGAACGGTTTAGCGAGTTGAAAAAATTTACAAAGCATTATTACGCAACGTCTAGGTCAACGCGACTATTTTCAGTTCGCAATTTTATTTAAACGCCGATATATGGCCATTTTAAATTTAACTTTTCAGCGAGCTTATTTCAATACCGCCCATAGTAAGGCCATTTGTTCACGTCACGCATGCTTAATAAGCAATCTTACGTCACACGGAGCATCTAGCAACCAATCAGAAGTCGCCACGGGCGAATTTCTAGGTCAGCGCAACCATTTACAGATTTGGTGACCTAATTACACTAAGCTCACATTTTTTGCAACCACGGCCATTGCCGATTTTCTAGGTCAAAGCAACTCGAAACTTACTTTAGCTATTCGAATTTCTATCTCATCCCAATTACTTTCAGCTCATAATTTGCTTTCAATTCCGATTTATGGACATTATAAGCATGCCCATTTGTCCACGTCACTAAAATTAATATGCAATCTTAAATTACGTCACGCGGCTAAATATGCAATCTTACGTCACGCTGGCCAACGGCAAATAATACGCCTATTATAATTTAGAAATAACCCGTGTAGTACGGGGAACAAAATAATACGCCTATTTCAGGTAGAGATAAACCGTAAAGAACGGGGAACAAAATAATAATATTGCCTATAATTATAAGGTAGAGATAACCCGTGCAGTACACGGGCAAAGCAACTATGTTCACCTCTAAATATCGTTTCCATTCAGATATATGGACATTTTTTAAATATTTGAAGCCCATCAGCAAATATAGTAAGTAAGTAGCCTTTATTTGCAGCCGTTAAAAATTACGCCTGGGGAAAACCCGGGCGAACGCCGGGTAAAAATTGCTAGTCGTATATAAAAGAATACTGCACTGTGTCAGTTTGAATTAATAAACGAAGATTATTATTACATACATATACACATTCACACATACATGAATGCACTGTATACATGCATACATACTCACATCCATTCTATTATGGAAGATGTCAGCATTGAGCACTTGTGCATATCGTAAGCTACACCATTGTTCATCTCTCGGACATGTTCGGGCATCTTCGTCTGATCTCGGCTTTTCACTTCAAGCGTCTTATGAAAACCACCGATGTTCCCGATTGTCAGTTTCCTCGCGGTCGCTTGGTGCGCTCCAGTCAGCTTCGGTTGAGAGGAACCCGTTGCATTTCATTTTCGTAATCAGCATTGATTTGCCTTAAATAATTAAACAAGCTTAACGGAACAACAACTGTTCTGTCTACATGAACAATTATAAGCAATTCATAATTAATCAGTAGGCCGAGATGATATGGCATTGTGCCACGACTCGGTGTAATTGTTACTCCGCGGAAGCTTAGCTCGAACGGGTTCAAATTGGTTCCATAATGCCACGGGGAACCGTGGAACCACCCGTCGACCTCTACGTGGACGCCCACAATATAGAGAAGGGATGGACTAAGTAATAAACATCTGTACAACACAGTCGAGAAGGGATTGTCTTCATAGTCCTACATGCTTGGCCTAGATATGCTGGTACATTATGTCTGGTCTATTTTGTCCTGGTAGTCATTGACGTGGTACTTGTTGTCGCGGTACTTTATGTCTTGGTACACTGTGTCTTGTAGATTTTGACGTGGTACATTTTGTCTGGTACCTTTTGACCTGGTACTTTTCGTCTTGGTACATTATGTCTTGCTCCCATTGGCAGACATGCTTTGTAGGCTGCTATTAGCGCCGTGTACTGCAGGCTGTCTGTTCTGTTAGTAGTTAAGATTTATGTCTTCTGTCATTTGTGTTCTTGTGAATTGTAAGTATTATATACACCCACCACTGCGCCCCCAGACAACTCAGCTATAATGAGTAGACTGACCGTACACTGTCGGTGGGAAGATGAGACGGCGAAAGAGAGGACTGGCCATCTGCCCTCATATGCCGAGGCTAAGAAAATGAAGTCTTTGGCATTTATTGCACGTGGCTGCCTCCGGGGTTTAGCTTGAAAGGGACTGTTGGCCAGTTTCTGTTTGACGACACTGTGTGATAACAAAGATCATAAGCGTCGCCCTCCTCCTTTGCCTGGGCTTGGGACTGGCACTGCCAAAGGTCGAGCAGTGGCGGAATAGTTACTAGTAGGCCCTAACATTCCAATGTTTAACGACATCTTATAACCACAGACACCGTTGACATAATTATTTTGACGATCTTATGTGGCATGGAGAATCATTATTAATTCTTTGTCTCGTAGCGTTACTTATCGGGCATTGAAATACTTAAAAGAGGTGTGGAAGGTACTGTTTACTTTTCGATGGTATAGCAGGAGGATAAGGTGAGATATGGCCAGGCCGGGTATGATGAGGCGGGTATGTTAGGGTGGAGTATAGGGTGCTGCAAGTTATGGTTGGGGAAGGGGGTTTGGGTAAGATGAGGTAAAGTAGGATTGCTTGCGTATTTGAGCCCCAATTAAACATCAGTTCACGAATAACGAGACATGTCATGACTTATGACTTTTCCGCATGACGCCTCATGACACCGGGTCATCGTGACGCGGTCAAACGGCCACAAGACGACGCGGTGCATGTCGGGAATTAAGGGTGACGAAGAAAATGAACAAGACGTCCAATTTAACGACTCCACCGGGCACTAGAGGGCCACGCCGATAAATGACCTCCAACGATTAATAGTCTGCGATAAAGAATTGGAATAAAGAGCCGTGTTAAAGACGCGGGACAAAGAACGCGGCGCGAAATCGTGAGCGATATTAGGGGACTAATGAGGGTAACGATGTTGGGGGATTTAACGTCGTGGGGGAATTTAACGGGCAAGCGGTGAGGGTAACTGGTGACTAATTGACGGGGTTGGTGACCATCCGTCAGGGTAATGGCAACATTAGTGTACGTGGGGTCGAATTACGCATGCGCCATGAACCGAACGGGTGTCAGGTTTAAGTCGCTGCGCGCACGCGTCGTGACCTCGATTGTTGTGGATTCTTATTGGGTCGATGTGCGCAGGCGCAGTGACCAGGCGTTTGAGTTGATTTGCGCATGTGCCGATACCTCGGGACGGATGATTCGATCGAAGAGATTTAAACTAATCTAATCTAATATAATCTAATCTAATCTAATCCAAAATCCATTACAACTAAATCAATTCCAACCCAAATAAAATCCATTCCTATTCATTCATTCGTTCATTCCGGAGATTAAGGACTGTAGTAGTAGATTCATTCCAATCCATTAAATTCATTCCAATCGATTCCGAATCAAATCTATTTTAATTCGCTCCATTCCAATCCACTTCAATCCATTACATTCGAATCAAGTAAAATCCATTCCAACCTATTCCACTGAATTCCATTTCCATTCCTTTCCAATCCATTAAAATCTCATCCATTGAAATTCACTCCATTCCAACCTACTTCAAAGCTATCCATTACATTCGAGTTAAATTCATTTCAATCCAATCCATCCTAGTAACTACCATGACGTCTTTGTAAAAAAAACCGAAGCATCAATCCGTGAAACAATAACTAATGCTATTCGGAACGGATTATGGCCACCTAGCGAATGAATGGGCGAACATGACTTAGGAGCCTCGCCATCTAGCGACTGCAGTGAAGACGAAACATGCTGACATCTGGCGAATACGACTCAATGGGATGTGTGAAGTGTTTTTAACGCGCTCGTCTTATTATTTAAAGAATTTTACTGCTACTGCTACTGCTACTGCTACTGCTACTACTGCTACTGCTTGCTACTACTACTATTATTATTACTACTATTTTCTATTATTATTGCTATCATTATTATTATTATTATTATTATTATTATTATTTATTATTATTATTATTATTATTATTATTATTATTATTATTATTATTAAGACAAATTATTATTATTATTATTATTATTATTATTATTATTATTATTATTATTATTATTATTATTATTATTATTATTATTATTATTATTATTATTATTGTTATAAGACACATCTATTTCTTCATATTATTAACAAACTATTACAGACTGTTATTATTATTATTTCTATTAATATTATTATCATCATAGTCTTCATCATCATCATCATCATCATCATCATCATCATCATCATCATCATCATCATCATCATCATCATCATCATCATCATCATCATCATCATCATAGGCACCTTTAAAACGTTGTCGGAGGATGCTATATAAACATCGGACACCGCAACACTTCCTTTACTTGATGAATTTTGCTTGTCTGGCACGATGAAGGCTGAAGCTGATAAATAAAGCTTATGGAAACATGGAATTAACGATCTGCAATCAAGATAATTAATTTGAAATATAATTAATTTGTTTAAAAGACATCAACGTCCATAGCAGCCGCAAGATGTCATTAGTAACGATGAACCGGATATGGCGAGGCAGAGAATTGACAAAGGAAACCAAGAGAAATAAGTTATATACGAGTCGATGATACAACCGATTTTTTCTATACGTATCGCAATTTTGGATAATGCGATAGCAAGATGTGAAAAGAATTCTTACAGCAGAAATTAGTTGGCTACGGAAGATCGCAGGGATTCAAGACAACTGAAAATAAGAAGCGATGATGACGACGACGACGACGACGACGACAATGATGATGATGATGATGATGACGATGATGATGGTGATGACGATGATGATGATAATGATGATGCTGTTGATGACGATGATGATGATAATGACGACGACGACGACAATGATGATGATGATAGTAGTAAGCAGACAAAATGCCAACTGATGATGATGATGATGATGATGATGATGATGATGATGATGATGATGATGATGATGATGATGATGATGATGATGATGATGATGATGATGATAATGTGATTCATTCATAATTTTATCTTTTCTATGGTAATCCCTATAACTTCAGCTATTCTAAGGTTCCATACGTTCTTTGACTATACCAAACAAATTCCTAATACATGTTTTCTAATAAAAATGAAGTATTAATAATGTTAAAAATTTAAACTTTTATAACTGATTGGCGACATCTGTGTATTATTGCCTTTAACGCACACTTCGTAAAATTACGACCGTTTTTTTCAGATTATTTGACTCAACGCGAAAATACGAATTAAAAATAAATATTGTCAGTTGAAGCAATTTAAAGGTGTCTACCGATTGCGAAACCATTTGATATAATTTAAAGAGTGAAATTGATGTTTTGTATTGATTTACACACCTTTAATTCGGATGCAACAAAGGCTATTAATAAGTGGTTCGTCGTTGGGTAACCTAAATCAACCTGCTAACGTGAATAATAAATAGTTTCTCGTGCACCGATATTAAAGGTGTCTAAATTGCAATAGAAACTCGCTTTACCGATTTTGCGTGGTATTTTATGCAGTGTATACATTTGACTCTTCTCTCTATCTTGATATACGTATGTTATATTACAACACATTTTCTCTATGCAAATGATCACATATTACCATATCTTACGTCGTGATACCTCATCTCATGTTATTCACTCCGTCCCAACACGGTCCTACTTTTTACCGTACACGCCGCGTTCCAATTCACCCTTCACCACAGGCCGGACATTAGTTTCACGCGGGCAGCAATTTGATCCGCACCCAGGCTGGCCTTCGAAAAATAAACATGGGATCCTACAGAAAAACCATTGTCTGTGCATTTGCACCAAAAGATCAAGTGTGTCATACCACACAAAAATAATCCCCTTACACCAAGCAATACAACATCCCACAGATAAACCATTGTCTGTGCATTTGCACCAAAAAATCAAGTGTCTCATACAACAGAAAAATAATTCCCATTCACCAAGCAATACAACATCCTACAGAAAAACCATTGTCTGTGCATTTGCACCAAAAGATCAAGTGTGTCATACCACACAAAAATAATCCCCTTACACCAAGCAATACAACATCCCACAGATGTAGACGTCGTGGCAATCTGCGGAGGATAAAAGGAGGTCTTGTATTACTGGATATCTTGTTATTTAAATAAATGGTTATTTGAATATCTGGTTATTTGGATATCTGGATCTAATTAATATTGTTAATGGTGATTCGGTATATTTGGGTTATTAATAATTTTATTATTATTATTTGTTATCTTACCATCTAGTTAATTTTTCTTTAATGTAGTCATCTGCTATCTGGCTATTCGAGTATTCATCTGACTGGTTGATCGCGTCACTCCAGCCTGTTCATTCAATTCAAACTTCATAAGTCAT
The DNA here is from genome assembly GCA_020284085.1 of Aporrectodea caliginosa. Lineage (NCBI taxonomy): Eukaryota > Metazoa > Annelida > Clitellata > Crassiclitellata > Lumbricidae > Aporrectodea > Aporrectodea caliginosa. The sequence goes on along the minus strand of JACEVL010000447.1, from coordinate 611,014 downwards.
TAATGACTTGATTTATTAATTACTATTATTCACCGAAGTTAATCTGGTAGATTTCTCTATTAAAATGCCCAAATCAGCCACTGTATAGACTACACTGTGTCCACGATCAAGTAGATCACTAGACTTTGTGCGAAGCCCTGGCTAATTGTACTATTATAGGTATTAAATTTGGTGCACGTGAACTTAAGTCTATTCTATCTATACGCTGCAAATTTTAACAATTGATGCAACGGTTACGAGAATATACTTCCTTTATGAAATTGGTGAATTAGGAACCAAGTTACTAAATAATGTAAAACTCATAGAATTAATATGTCATTTTTGTGGGCTGGCCGCAGGGATAGGCTGTTGTTTATAAGCGTCATTTTCGGAACAATTAGACTACGAGATCTGTTTTACGTAACAGTAACTGTAGTTGGTGTACAGAAAATGGTTTTCAGTGCAGAGGACCAGATTTTAATCAAGGAGTTGAGAGAGACGAAGGGGTATGGCGTAGGAAACTCATTACAGAATTTCCAATGAAAAATTGGTCCCTAGCTGGTGTCAGCAAGCTGTTAAAAAAGATTGCCACAACCGGATCAGTTGCAACGAAACCACGAGACGCAAACAAAACCACGGACGCAAACAAATATCAATGCTGTCGGAGAACTGTGTGCTGAGTCAGGATGGTCAGCCGCGCACGCATCTGTCGATGCGTTTTACGTGTTGGTAACTTGGTTCCTGAACCACCCACTTCACAAGAGTATATCCTCGTAACCGTTGCATCAATTGTAATAAAATTTGTAGGGTTTAGATAGAATAGACTGAAGTTCATGTGCACCAAATTTAGTACCTATAGTACTACAATTGACCAAGATATTTAACAAAGTCTAGTGATCTACTTTATCGTGGACACAGTGTAGAATGATTGACGTAGCACTGTTAGCGGAAATTTAGGGTATTACCCATTGTCTCTGTGATTGAAAGAAAAATTTGTCTTAACATATAAACGATGAATTGAAGCGGTGAACAATACATTGATTTAAATTGATTAATTATTAATAATAATTCACCTAATAAATTTCTCTAGCAGTACCAATCTTTAGGAATAGATCATCATAGGTAATTAACGACATGATATATTAATTATTATTAAATATAATCAATATCTCCACCTGATGCATATCTCCAGTACCAACCTTTGGGAATGGCGATGGCATTCCTCATCCTGGATCCGTTCTGTATATTTGCGATCCGATCCATCACCCTTCCCACCTCCTCCCGCGACAAGTTCCGGTTCGTCGCCAGCAGACCGGAAGTGACCAATTCCTTCCGGATGTCGGCGTTCTCTCGGCGCATGCGCGCCAGGTCTCCATCCAGATGTGACGTCATCATCCTAAGCTCTACCAACTGGCTGTGCACGTGACCTGCATCCAACCCCATTGTTGTTGTCATGGAGACGGTGGCGTCTTCCGGTGAGGAGCGTGTGGCGCCGTATAGCGACTCACCGCTGTTCGGTTTCTCTCGAAGAAGGCGACTGGACCACTCGGCGTTGACAGCTTCGAGGGCGGAAGTGAGCTTCGTGGCGTTGTCTCGAAGGATCAGCTGGTCGCCGCGGAGGAACTGGACCTCTCGCTTCAGTAGGAGCCACTCGGCCTTCAGGTCACCCACACCGTTCTTCAACTGGGTCAGGGAAGAGGTCACGGCGCTCAGCTGTTGGTCCACGACGTCTGCGGCGTCTGAAAAGGGAAAGAGTATGGAAAAAGTGGTGCTAAGATGTCGTGATGGTCAACGATAATGTGAGTAATTTTGTTGTGTGTAGGTAAGGGACACAGACAGACAGACAGAACGACAGGCAGACAGACAGCGACTAAGAGAGACACATACAATGACAACAAATAAAACTAAGAATACGAAGAAGAAATTTTTTCGTTCGTGGACGCATTAAAAAATTCAATTCAATTTGACCTTTAGACACCTCTTTTAGATTGGCACATCAGGCTATAAATACTAGTATGTGCATTGTGCATAGAGTGTATGCATTAATTTTTCGGGTAGCCAGTTTTACTTAAAAAACAATGAGAACACAAGAAGCAATAACAATAATTGAATTATCAATACCTTATTCATGTATAATTATATTGTATTTATAAATCAATATATACAACAAATACAATACAATACCTGCCCCTCCTCCAGCCTTGACTAGTCCTCCTCCTGCTCCTCCGCCAGAAGCAGCAGTTCCTGTCCTCGCTCTATTGACGGCCTCCCATAGCTTCGTATTCTCTCCCTTCATATCAACGATCTCCAACCTAAGATCTCTCATCGCCAGATTCTGCTGAGCATCCTGTAAACGTTGCTCTAAGACAGACTTCTCTACGTTCCGCGTTAGATTCAACGCTTGCAGCATCTCCTCTCCAACGCTCAAACGCATCAACGACACCTACCGACAAAATACAATATACAATAATCATTCAGAGGACTTATATGGCACCAATTCAAGGTATACAGCTACTCAAAGGCGCTCCAAGTAGTTTATATAGCTTTAGACCAATGCGTTTAAAACGTGTTCAACTTCATATATCACTTCATGCCGTTTGTAGAAATAGTAAAGATTTTTTTTAATCCACAGTTTAACGTCATCATATGACATCAAAGGCCGTTGACGAAATAGTCAAGATTTTTTTTATTTATTTTTTTTTATTTTTTTTATTTCGTAGTTTAACGTCATCGTATGACATCAAAGGCCGTTGACGACAATTCAAAATTATGTACAATACAGTTAAAACAAAATTGATAGAGTTAAAGGCATCTAAACAGTACTTTACAATGTCACTAATATTCATCGTTTAGAAGCATAATATTATAGTTCAGATATTAATGTCAATGTTACTTGTATAAGATAACATACTGTAAGATGGTCTTTCAGGAAAATTATACACTGTTTTGCAGCAATTATCACACATAAATTTTTTTTTATTAAATGTAAAATGAAAGGATTCCTGCTAAACAGCAATAATGTACACGAGATTTCCAATCCAGCTATTCAATGATATAACAGCATTGGTTTCAAGTTTACAAAACCTGTAATTATGAAGTTTACAAAACCTGAAATTATGATATGAAATTTATATTTTAATTTTAATTTTCAAACTTTTTTTTTTTTCATTCAATGCAACCAGACATCATAATTAAAATACATGCATAGGCATAAATTGAAAACGACAGCTCCCACCACACATTAAAGAACTTACTAGTAAAGATTGCTCGGTCGTTGCGCTTTTTCATAATCAGAAGAATGTGTAATAAAGGTGTTTAACAACTGACATCAATTTTGGCGTCTATATTATTACTATCCGTGAAGATCATGAAGGTTACTATGAAGATCCGTGCATTCTATTCTATTCTATTCTATTCTATTCTATTATATTCTATTCTATTCTATTCTATTCTATTCTATTCTATTCTATTCTATTCTATTCTATTCTATTCTATTCTATTCTATTCTATTCTCTGTCGTTCTAGGTGTTTGAGAGTGTGTATATATATATAATATTATATTATATACATACACTCTCAAACACCTATAATTCCATTATTACCTGGTGGTCTACAGAGCTTCCCATTGATTCGCATCTATCTTCCAGTCGACGTAGTCTCTGTAGAACTTCCTGGTTTGGAGTCCACACTTGGAAGTTGTAGACACATTCTCCACCAGGTGGCAACTCTCCGTTCTCAGCGTTGGCTTTGTTCGCCTGGGCGTCGATGGAGGGAGCCACGGTCGATATGATGAAGAACAGGAATGAGAAGAGCCAGGGTGACATGACGAGGGTGGAATGGGTGGAGAAATTAGTTCAAATGATTACCTGGTGGTCTACAGAGCTTCCCATTGATTCGCATCTATCTTCCAGACGACGTAGTCTCTGTAGTACTTCCTGGTTTGGAGTCCACACTTGGAAGTTATAGACACATTCTCCACCAGATGGCAACTCTCCGTTCTCAGCGTTGACTTTGTTCGACTGGGCGTCGATGGAGGGAGCCAAGATCGACATGATGAAGAACAGGAACGAGAAGAGCGAGGGTGACATTGCGGGGGTTCTTTGGGTGGAGAAGAGTTCACGGAAACTCTGGAAGAAAATCAGAGGGATAATATTGTATTGTGGCCGAGTTTTACCTTAATTAACTTTACATCGAAATATGCACTTTGTTTTTGCTGTGTTGCCGAGATTTAACTTAATTGACTTAACATCGAAATTTGGAAGTGTTTGACACAACCGTATTCAATAACGCATATGAAAAGTACTTTTATATAACTTTAGACACATGCTTTAAAAAGGTGTTCACAATTACATCACTTGAGACAAAGCAGAGCTAATTAAAGATGTGGATCTACAGTTTAACGGCAGTTTATGACAACATAGGCCGTTGCCGCCGACAAAGATTAGTTTTTGGCATATTACAGCTCTTTAATTAAAGATATTTAGTCAGTTGAGCTTGATATAGCATCAAACATTTTTTAAATAGAGGCGTTTAAACGCAAAATCAGTTTAGTAGCTTAAGTGGATTCATGGTTTAACGCCACAATAGAAGTTGCAGGAATTAAATTACAAGTTAGAGTGGTCGAGTTAGAAGAGCAAGAGGACTACAGTAACAGTAAATCTCTATCTAATATAATGCAATGTAATGTATTATTATCCGCGACTACAATGGCTCCGTTATCTTAATGTATAAGGCATCAAGCAAAGTGAGACAGATACACAGAAAGAGTCAGACAGAGACGGAGACAGATACAGTAACGGAGATACAGAGAGAGAGCCAGAGAGAGAGACAGAGAGAGAGAGAGAGGAGAGAGAGAGAGACAGAGAGAGAGAGAGAGAGAGAGAGAGAGAGCGAGAGAGAGAGAGAGAGAGATGTTAGAGAGCGAGTCGAGAGGGAGCCACTAGAGAGAGAGAGAGAGAGAGAGAGAGAGAGGGAGAGAGATGAGAGAGAGCGAGAGAGAGAGCGAGAGAGAGCGAGAGAGAGAGAGAGAGAGAGAGAGAGAGAGAGAGAGAGAGAGAGAGAGAGAGAGAGAGAGAGAGAGAGAGAGAGAGAGAGAGAGAGAGAGAGAGAGCGAAATCATAAAAATGTCTGAGACCCACATTCGAGTAGCAAGCGAAAACGCGTCACCCGCAGATCTCCACATGAAAAACCAACAGATCAGAAAATATGTTGAAAGCATGTACATACTTTTTTAACCCTCAGATTACCAGAATTATTTTGATACACTGGGTACCAGTGGGGTCAAAAATGACCCCAACACAATTTTTACAATAAGTTCTTTGTTTTTTACATTTTTATTTATTGCAATGAAAACAAATATTAGTAAAGTATTTGGAACATGATTAGGCTGTTGAAATGAATAAATTTTTAATTTAATATTTTCAGATTAGTACTCAAAGTGTTCGAGTGTTCTATGTTCAAAACTAGTATTGACAATATCGGGTCATTACAGTTACTGTTTACAGTTTATTCAGGCATACTCGGCAAGAACGACATAATTGCGCTTACTTTTTGCACAGATTATATTCGACTTCTTATCATTTTCTTATGATTTTGTCCACTTGTCAAATAAGTGCAAGTTGTTTAGGATATTGACTTTCTATTCTGCGCACCACATCGTCAAATCTAAAAGCACGTGATATTTTCTGGAATCGATTTCTAGTCATGCTGTCGCTGAAACAACGTCTAAACTCTACATTTTTGCTGTACTGCTTCATTTCTTGGCTTGTCATTGCTGAGCATTGCTCATGGACCATAAACCCGTCTGAGAAACACATTGCAAAGGCTAGATCATTCGCAGCACATGAAAACCCAATAGATCAGAAAATACGTTGAAAGTGTGTACATACATATTTTATGACAATGGTCTCAGCACCCGCATATCCCCACTAGATGACCAGTTGATCAGAAGAAACGTTGGAAACGTGTACATACATCTTTGATGAGATGAGATCCTCGCCTAAGAGGAAGCACCGGCGAGATTCTCCTCTTCACCACGCAGACAATACATCCGTCCAAGACAATACGTATTCCAAACGAAGACGGTGCCAAACAGACGCGGACTGTTTTTGTGCAGTAACTCACCTCCTCTCTTGTTCTCTTCTTCTTATTTTCTTTACTATGTCTGTTTGTCTGTTTGTTTGTATGTCTGCCTTTCCGTGAATCTGTCTGCCTGTCGCTCGGCTGGTCTTTTCTGCTCCGCGTTCTGTCCCTTTCTCTGTCTCTGCCTGTCTGTCTCTATGTGTCTCTGTCTCTTTCTCTGTCTGTCTGTCTATCTATCTGTCTGCGTGTCTTTCTCTGTTCGTGTATGTCTGTCCTACCGTCTCTCTCTCTCTGCCTCCGTTTCAGTGTCTTCCTCCCGCTTCCATTTCCTATATTCCTCCGTACGTCTGCGAGATCTCTGGCTGCGCTGGGAAACAAAGGATAACTCCCAAACGACGACCGTCTCAGACAATAATAATCAAAAGACAACAGAGATTGTCAGCGACAAAGGAACTCTATGGAACGCCGACGTCGTCATAAATGCAGATGGAACGCCGAAGAATTATTAGTATTGCTGTGCATTTAATGAGCGCCACTATCTAATGACGAAGCATCAATCGATGATGCTGAGCAATTGTGAGTGAGGTCCCTACGCAGTAACCGTCTCAGAGGAGGAGGAGGCGCTCTCTCTGTCTCTGTCTCTGTCTCTGTCTGTCTACCTGTCTCGTTCTGTACATATGTATATATATATATAATTAATGCAATTAAAGACGTCTAATGACACCTTTGTAACCAATTCACACATGTGTTCACTGTTTAGCGACATCTTGCGACTGCCAGTTGGATTGGATCCACAGTTTATCGGCAGCTTATGACAAGATAGGCCGTAGCCGCCGACAAAGATTATTTTTGGCATATGTTTGCGTTTTCTTTTTAACGACTAGCTGTGTGGTAACAAAGGCCATTAGCGTCGCCCTCCTCCTTTATCCAGGCTTGGGACTGGCACTGTCAGTAAGCGAACAGTGGCGGAGTTATTACACCTTGCAACTTATTTAACCCTCAATGGTTCCTTGGGGTGCAATCTGCACCCCCTGGCCGTTTCTATGGCTACTAACGTGTTATTATTAAAATGTCAGCAGTTATCTTCTAGGACATTGTAAGTGTACCATTTTCTCCTATAGTCATGCATAAAACTATCAAAAAAGAGTTGACATCAATTTTTACCAGCACAGGTTCATGGGGGGTGCAATTTGCACCCCCAAATTATGACGTTGATATGATAAACAAATTCAGGTAATTGGTGCTAATTACTGCAATAATTTGTTATGTTATTATATTTTAGAACACTTCCTGATATTAGTTTGACCTTTTTAGAAGTCAGCTATTTTGTTTTGCTTACATTTCAAGTAGTAGAAAATAAATAACACCGTGATGGCTGAATCTCTTCGACTGATTATGGAAGATGGTACAGAAGTTGATGAAGACAGTGTAGCTGAAGGTGATGCCGATGATAGTGAAGATGGAGATTATATGCCTGAAGTTGGTACTGCCTCTGATAACGAAGATCATGTGTCCGAGGAATTCGACGAATCAGATGTCAGTGCGTCTGACGAAGAGCACTTATAAGCCACTTATAAGAAGACGTTTGGACAAGCCAGCCCTGCTCAGAAGACCGATCATGGATGCAATCCAACTTATATATAACTGGACTCTGGAGAATTAGAAGCAGGGACTGAGATACCAGCTAAAGTGAAGAGGACACAGGGACGTTGCCATCTGTGCCCGCGCGAGTTTGATAGAAGACACGCAAATTCTGCGATAAGTGCTGTAGGCCTGCTTGTCCGGCACATTGTGACTGTCATTAGCCTATAGGCCCTATCAAATGTACTGTGTGACAAATGTATGTAACTGAACGATTTAGATATGTCATGTGGAGAAAACATTGAACAGTATGTCTATATAAAATGCATGGTATTCGATTACCCGTAGACAGAGCGTATCCTTGATTTATATTCTTAAACAAATAGGGGGTGCAGTTTGAACCCCAAGGACCTGGAACGTAACTTCCTGACATGGGCCCATTGAGGGTTAAGAAGTGAACGATTTATACAGCAACATTAACTGCTGCAAACCCAGCCGCTTATATAGAGTCCGTCGGTCACGTTTAAAAGGTTTCTAAGGATCGCGCTATAAGCGATCGTATATCAAGTACGTAATAATTATTATATTTAATACGAAAGGACCTTGTGCCTTTAAACAAGGATTGAGACCCGGTTACCTCTGAGGGAAGTCACCGTGGAATACTATGTGGCCCTCGTCCCCTAAACGAGGGAAGGCGATTTCCTATGGGAGAAGGGTTCATGAGCCTCGCTGATGGAATACAAAGGCGGTTAAAAAAGGCAAAGAAAAACGATGATGCCAGAAGAAGCAAAAGACTAGAGAAGATATTTTTTATAGTACAAAACCATGTAATGATGTAAATAAAACATTCTAGATTAAATTTCCCAAGGACATTATTTTATCCTGTGATATTATGACCAGGACAGGGTAGGAAAGCAAATCAACTCCGCTACCCTAGGAATGGGGCCTGCAACCGTTCAAAGCTTTGTACATCGACTATGTACAGCGTTTTTTAAACGATTCCAATCACTTTTGTATTGTATTGTATTGTATCTATCAGAGGCGCTCAAGCAATAATGCCGCAGTTAAATTAACGTTTGATGGTTCGAATATTAAATGATGCAAGCATTCGGCTTATATAGCAACGGATAGCAACATTTAAAAGGTGTTTAACCATAACTGAATACCGTGTACCATTTTCGTTCTTTCAACGTAGATTGCTTGTCTAATCTTTGTCTGTCTGTTTATCTGTCTGTCTATCTGTCTGTCTGTCTGTCTGTCTCGAGCAGCCAAACTGTGGCACTTGCCCTAATAACTGAGTCCCCCAATTTTTAAAATGTGACTGCGCCTACCTGCCCTCTGCCGACTTAATGGAGCAATTACCAACGACAAAGAGATTTATTTATCAACGTAAGGCTGCACCCATCCATCCATCCGTCCATCCATCTATCCATCCATCCATCCATCCATCCATCCGTCCATCCATCCGTCCATCCATCCACCCGTCCATCCATTCGTCCATCCATCGGTCTCCTATTTCGCTTGCCTCAATGGATGCATGGATCTTCTGAGGCTGGGTTCAATGACAATCGCACTTCGCGCTGTAAGGTTGCTTCGGAACGCATTGCCTGCGTTACATTGACGAATATTTATAGCTATTTAAAGACTCTTATTGCACCAAGGCTTAATACAAAAGAGTTAATCTACCTTACCTTACCTAAGTGCCTTACCTCGAATGGTCTTCGTCATCTCACCTTACCTACCTTAACATATCTCAGTTCAACTCCGTTTCCCTCACAAAGCATATCTTACAACTCCAGCCTTCTTTTATTTTGAATTCTTATTAGACCCAGTGCGATGTGCGCGGTTGCCCTTACAGTCTGGTCCGTTGTGTCCTCATTACCTTATTTCACCAAATATACCTCACCTCGCCTTACCTGTCTTAATTCTTACTGGACCCAGTGCGATTGGTGAAATTCCATCCGAGGTCCTGCGATACCTCTTTCAGCTTTACTCTTCTCCTATTTTTCCCCGTCTAAAACCTTACCGGACTCTGTGCGATTGGTGTGTTGCGATTGGTTTGTTTCACCTTTCCTCTAGCCCAACCTCTCCTCGTCTTCCTCTGTCCGAACCTTACTCTACCCATTGCGATGGGTGTGTTTCCATCCATCTGGGTCCGGTGTAGACTTAGCGTTGGTCGTCTCTCGGAGCTTTCAGGGAATTTGGTCGATGACGTCTCGCAAATAGATAGCCACTGATTCCTTATTAATAAATAATGACCTGACTGGTCTTTAGGAGTGTTACTCCAATTCCTGACTCGCGTTAAAATAATGCCCGGCCCACAATAATGTTCTTCTTTGGACGCCTGCCAGGGAGTGGTTAAAATTACTGTCCGCGTTAAAATAAAGTCCGGCGAAGTGTGAATTTGTGAAGTGTGAATTGGAACGCGGCCTGTGCCGTAGGAAATAAGACTGGGTTGAGACTGGGAAAAACATTAGATGAGGTATCACGAGGTAAGATATGGTAATATGAGATCATTTACATAGAGAAAATGAGTGGCAATATATGATGACGTATATGAAGCTAAAACGAAGAATCAGTAAACACTAGATACATTTCGGCGTAAAAATTAATTGTTAAAGCAAATTCAGTGAGACACCTTTAATAAGCATGAACGGGAAACCATTTATAAGTAGCTGAAACAGGTCTTGTAATATTTAGGGTGCGAAGATACTAATTAATAGCTCCAGGTGCATGTGAATTAAAGGTGTGTAAATTTCAAGACATCAATATCGCTTGCCTATTATTCATTCATTTTCATTCATTACAAAGATTTATATAGCGACCCTTCAAGGTTACTACTCAGGAGCGCTCCCGACCCCAGTACGGCTGAAAAGGACAGTTTTGAGGCAAGCATAGAAAGATTGAGAGTGGATTCTGGGATGCAATCGCAGTGCCAAAGGGAGCCCATTCCAGAGGGAGGGGCCAACCACTGAGAAGGCGCGATTCTGCTTAATTAGCTGTGCGGGCAAACGGTTTTGCAATCGTTAGGCACCTTTAAATTGTAACAACTGACAATATTTTATTTCTTATTCGCGCTCAGTCAAATAAAACTCCGCCACTGATCGTACTCTGTCAGTGCCAGTCGCAAGCCTGGATTAAGGAGGAGGGCGACGCTAATGGTCTTTGTTACCACACAGTGGTCGTTAAACAGTAAACAAGGTTCAGTCAAACAATATAAGGCCCTGAAGGTCATGATTTAACTCGGTTTATGTTAACGGCAATACATAGATGTCGCCAATCATTTATAATTTGTTTAAATGTTGAACTTTAGTAATATCAGAAGACTTTTTTCTACGTGGCTTACCTTTAGTTCCGTACAGTCTGTCTATCACGTATTAATGAGGGTTGGGCGAAGTGATGGGCGAAGGTCGAATAATCGATCGACTAATCGTCGGCTACTGTAGACAGACCGATTACTCAACAGAAGAAGAACGACTCTGCACATGCGCCCAACACCGGAAGTAGCGGTGGAAAGGTCAGTTGCTGAGCTCTGTGGCTTGAAAGAGGATGATTGATAAGTAGGGCAAAGGTTAAGGTTAAAGGGAAAAGGTCAAGATGTAGAATATCACGGCAGGACGGTAGAAAGGAAGATAGAGGATAAAAGGCGAAAGGTAGGATAGAAAGGTAAAATGGGAAACGGTAAATTGTAGAAGGTCACCAAAGGCCTCTTCCACGTCTGTCAGCTGCCTGATAGAGAGCTTCTGAATAGTTTATACATCTGTAAGAGATGCTATACAATGCCCAAATACAATACACAGATGAGATAATTATTATTATAATTATTGTTGCCAAGTTACTCTTGGTTTCATCACCATCATAGTCATCATCATCATCATCATCATCATCATCATCATCATCATCATCATCATCATCACCTCATCATCATCATCATCATCATCACCACCACCACCACCACCACCACCACCATCACCACCACCACCAATCGTTAAAGCGAGCTTATTTTGCAATTTAGACACCTTTAATATGGAACGGTGCACGAGAAACTATTAAATAGTTTCATAAATTTTATGAAACGTCAGCTGGTTGACCCAACGACGAACCACTTATTAATAGCCCTTGTTGCATCCGAATTAAAGGTATGTAAATCAATACAAAAATATCACACTCCATAACAAATGGTTTGCAATTGTTAGACACCTTTAAATTGCATCAACTGAAAATATTTATATTTTTATTCGCATTCGCGTTCAGTGAAATAATGTGAACACTAACTGGTCGTAATTTTACGCGATGTGCGTTAAAGGCAACACGCAGATGTCGCCAATCAGTTATAAATGTTTAAATATTTAACATTATTAATACTTCATTTTTTATTAGAAAATCTTTATTAGGAAATTTTTGGTATAGTCAAAGAACGTATGGAACCTTATAGGGATTGCTATAGAAAAGACAAAATTATGAATGAATCACATTTATCATTGCTTCATCAGATGATATGATAATAATAATAATAATAATAATAATAATAATAATAATAATAATAATAATAATAATAATAATAATAATAATAATAATAAATAATAATAATAATAATAATAATAATAATAATAGAAATAATGATAATAATTAATACTTAATAATTATAATAAAAATAGTATTAATAATTATAGTAGTTGTAGTTGCAGCAATAGTAGTAGCAGTAGCAGTAGCAGTACTATAGCAGTAGCAGCAGGAATAGCATTAGCATCAGCAGTAGCAGTAGCAGTAGCAGTAGCAGTAAAATTTCTTTAAATGATAAGTTGAGCGCGTTAAAAAAACTTCACACATAACCATGGAGTCGTATTCGCCAGATGTCAGCATGTATCGTTTTCACTGCAGTCGCCAGATGGCGAGGCGCCTAAGTCATGTTCATCCATTCATTCGCTAGGTGGCATTAGGATTCCCGTTGCGATGCTTACTAGCATTCGTTATTGCTTCACGGATTGATGCTTCGGTTTTTTACAAAGACGTCATAGTAGTTACTAGGTTGGATTGGATTTAAATGAATTTGACTGAAATGTAATGGATGGTTTTGAAGTAGGTTGGAATGGAGTGAATTTCAATGAAATAATTAAATGGATTGGATTTTGTTGGATTGGAAAGGAATGGGAATGGAATTCATTGGAATAGGTGGGAATGGATTTTATTTTATTCGAATGTAATGGATTGAAGTGGATCGGAATGGAGCGAATTGGAATAAATTTGATTTAGAATGGATTGGAATGAATTTAATGGATTCGAATGAATTTAAATGGATTTGATTTGAGTTGGAATTGATTTAATTGTAATGGTCTGACTGGATTTTGGATTATATTAGATTAGATTGCCTCCATTTAAATGTCTTAGACCGAATCATCCGTTCCGAGGTAACAGCACATGCGAAAATCAACTCAAACGCCAGGTCACTACGCCTGCGCACATCGACCCAATAAGACTCCACAACAATCGAGGTCACAGCGACTTAAACCTGACAACCGTTCGGGTCATGGCGCATGCGTAATTCGACCCCACGTACACTAATGTTGCCATTACCCTGACGGATGGTCACCTACCCCGTCAATTAGTCACCAGTTACCCTCGTCGTTTGCCCCTTAAATTCCCCCACGACGTTAAATCCCCAACATCGTTACCCTCATTAGTCCCCTAATATCGCTCACGATTTCGCGCCGCTTTCTTTGTCCCGCGTCTTTAACACGGCTCTTTATTCCAGTTCTTTATCGCAGACTATTAATGGTCGAAGATCATTTATCGGCGTGGCCCTCTAGTGCCCGGTGGAGTCATTAAAACGAACGTCTTCATCATTTTCTTCGTCACCCTTAATTCCCGACATGCACTGCGCAGTCTTGTGGTCGTTTGACCGCGTCATGATGACCCGGTGTCACGAGGCGTAATGATGAAAAGTCATAAGTCATGACAGGTCTCGTTATTCGTGAACTGATGTTTAATTGGGGCTCAAATACGCAAGCAATCCTACTTTACCCCATCTTACCCAATTTTGGCGATACTATATAACCGCCTTCCCCAACCATAATTTGCAGCTCCCTATATTCTACCCTAACATACCCGCCTCATCATACCCGCAGGGACGTAACTAGCGTTGGGCTTGGGGGAGGGGCTTAAGCCCCCAAACGAAGCTGAAGCCCCCTAAAATGAATCAAGCCCCGGTTCCAATATGGGCTCGGGATACTGACATGTTCAAGGCTTAAAGCCCCCAAATGATGCTGGCCCTAGTTACGCCACTGCATACCCGGCCTGGCCATATCTCACCATATCCTCCTCCTATACCATCGAAAAGTAAACAGTACCTTCCACACCTCTTTTAAGTGTTTCAATGCCCGATAAGTAACGCTACAAGACAAAGAATTAATAATGAGTTCCCATGCCATATAAAGATCGTCAAAATAATAATGTCAACCGTGTTTGTGGAATGTTACTGGTAACTATTCCGCCACTGCTCGACCTCTGGCAGTGCCAGTCCCAAGTCCAGGGAAAGGAGGAGGGCAACGCTTATGATCTTTGTTATCACACAGTGTCGTCAAAGAGAAACTGGCCAACAGTCCCTTTCAACCTAAACCCAGGCAGCCACGTGCATTAAATGCCAACGACTTCATTTTCTTAGCCATCGGCATATCTGAGGGCAGGTGGCCAGTCCTCTCTTTCGCCGTTCATCTTCCCACCGACAGTGTACGGTCAGTCTACTCATTATAGCTGAGTTGTCTGGGGGCGCCGTGGTGGGTGTATATAATACACAGCGCTAATAGGAGCCTACAAAGCATGTCTCTCCTACGGTCTCGATCTCGGGACCTCTCGCTCTCTATGCCAGTGTATTATCCAATGCGCTATCGCCCCCCACCCATAAATGACAGATAGACAGATGGATTGAGAGATAGACGAATCCAAAAACTATTGTCTTCCCTTAGCATCTTAACTGCTTGTAAAATTACTTATCATCTCGGCCTACTGATTAATTATGAATTGCTTATAATTGTTCATGTAGAGTTTGTAGACAGAACAGTAGTTGTCCCGTTAATCTTATTTAATTCTTTAAGGCAAATCAATGCTGAGTACGAAAGTCATATGAAACGGGTTCCTCTCAAGCGACGCTGACTGGAGCGCACCAAGCGACCGCGAGGAAATTGACAATCGGGAACATCGGTGGTTTTCATAAGACGCTTGAAGTGAAAAGCCGAGATCACACGAAGACGCCCGAACATGTCCGAGAGATGAACAATGGAGTGGCTTATGCTATGCACATGTATTCAATACTGACATCTGCCATAATAGAATGGATGTGAGTATGTAAGCATGTAAGAGTGTATGTATGTGTGTGTGAATGTGTTTATTATATGCATGTATGTAATAATAATCTTCGTTTATTAATTCAAACTGACAATTACGCAGTATGATTACAATTCAGTGTGAACGGATGGTCACAAGTTATTACAGGAGTCGAATTTAACGGTATACGGCAGCCATGGAAGGCGACCATCACGTTCAACATCTCATTTTACCAATACGCTATCTCGCAAATGATAGGCTGAGTGGACCTTTGGGAGGGTTGCGGGAAGCGATCCCGCTTCCTACTGCTCTTCATGCCAGTGATGTTACCACTACACTATGGACCCCCACTACATACATATATGTATGTATGTAGTGACATCTTGCATAATACAATGTATTTGTGTATTTTTATTTTTTGTTTGTTTTTTTTGGGGGGGTTTTTTTTTATTTTATTTTTTTATTTTTTTATTTTTTATTTTTTATTTTTTAATATTTTAATTTTTAATATTTTAATTTTACTTTTTGATTTTTAATTTTTACTTAACTAGGTTGTTAAGTTCTTGACTCAAGGCTTTATAAGGGGTCGGTCAAGAGCGTTAAAAAGATGTCTAACGAGGTCAGAGGCTTAAGCTAGCCAGGAAAAGATTTCTTGGCGTTTTTAGCTTTCGGGAGTTTCCATTGGGCATTGTCGTATTTTTCTACATCTTAATTGTTTAATTACATAAATGCATTTATTGAGGGAGAGGGAGGGTTGAACACGAAAGTTCTCCCTATCTACTCAATGATAGAGATCATCAAATTCCCCAATGCACAGCGACATCTGACGGCAACCAGAGACGCTAGTTTTGACCGTGTATCTATATATACATATATATAATATATATATTCATATATATATATATGTATATATATATATGATATGAATATTATATATAAACGTTATAACCGTTTTAATAGACTATTGACTGATTGTGATCAGCATGACGTCAACGCATTATTCGCGTCATGAATGTTTAATTATTCGTCGTTAATTCAAACCGCCGTATAGCCTACAGTCACAGTTGACAATATGTGTGTAGGCAGTTGACATGTTATAGTAGCCCCTCGAACTTCTAGACCGTGGTTGCGCTTCTGGTGCAGATGTGTATGTATACATGCTGTATGCATTATTTGTTTGTATGCGTGTATGTATGGTATGTCTAGGAGGAGGAGGATGGTAAGAAAAGAAACGTGGTAAATAATTTTCCACAACCAAATTTTCAAGCACAAGATATTATTATTATTATTATAAGACATAGTCAGTGGCGTAGTTTACTTTAATATAGATGGTCGCAATGTAGACGATTCTTCTCCATCCTCTCCTGTCCTCGGTTTCTCGCAGCAACCTTTCCGTTGATAATTCCAACCATTCGCCCACATTGTCCATCCTCCTCTTCCTTGGTTTCCCTCTTGCTCTTGCTCCCGGTACCGTTCCTTGCATAATTTCTTTCTATAGGCATTCACCTTGTTTCCTCATTATATGCCCAAAGTAAGACAGCTTTTACTTTAATATAGATGGTCCGAAAAGCGTACTTATCAATAATTTTCCATCACCAAATTTGCAAGTACATACCGCACGGAATGCCTTAACCTCGATTCTCGCCTTAATACGTTACGTGGGTAACTAACTGCTCGCGTCTCGTAATTGTAATATGTAATTGTAATCGAACATTTATATAGCGCCGCTCAAAATCAGCAGCGCTCTCGACCTGTGTCAGTGCCTGCATCAGGAAACAAGAAAGTCTTAAGACGTCTATACGGAACTGGAAAGGAGAGAGGACTAGTAACTCAAGGCGAAGAGACTGGGGAAGAGAGTTCCAAGCTGATGGGCCAACACGGGCATAGCACCTAGAGTGGGCCGTAGCAGAGCGCATGCGAGGGACAACCATAAATTAACTCGTAAAATATATTTAAATCTGCAATGCCTTATCCCTCCAACCCTTGATAATAATAGTAAAGGCCAAGCGTTCTCGTTGATGGTAAACACCTTTATTACAGAATCTGCTTTTGCTATATATTAAGGGTCACAAGCAATAGTATTGTTTTGTAAAATGTTATTGAAATAAATAGATTAAGAAGTAAATGTGCATTAGGAATGGTGATCAAGAATTACTTTTAAGAAACATTTCTTGTATACGACAATTGCTACTAAATATTGTTGAATTTGCATCAGATACCAAATTGCATGTATCAAACTGTATATTTATGAATTGTCATTTTTTTAATGTCGTTAAACAATGAACAATATGACATGTTAAGGTTATGTTTGAACAGTCTTAAATGGTGTCTTTTGGACGCTATGAATTCATTTCACTGCACTGTATATGTTTGAAATTGTCGTATGAAGACGTTAAACCTTGATCTAAATAAAAGTAGTAGTAGTTGCGTTTGTGGCCAGTGATGAAAAATAATCATGCTGCTACTGTATTGTGATGCTAAGTTGCTAACAATGGCAAATAATCATGTTACCTTTGTTTCACTTTAATGGCTTCAATAAAAGAATTGAATTGAATTGAAAAAAATACATATACAAACATACATGCATGTATACATACATACATAGATTCATGCATACATGTATACATAGGGACAGACATACATACCTTCTCTACGCTCTACCATCCTCTCTGTTGTCATCGCCATCTTCCCTTACACAGGCTTGAGACTGGCAATACAGGGTACAGCAGCAGTATTGTATTGTATTGTATTGTATCTATCAATTTGTATAGCGCCTCTCACAGTGCACACCAATCAGAGGCGCTCCCAGTGCGAAAGACCCAGAGAAAAGAAAGAAGTCTTGAGACAACGAAAAGAGGCACTTGGCCCACCAGTTAATAAACAAGAACGAGTGAAAGGAGGAAGCTGGTTCCATAGTGCAGGGCCAATGAAGGCAAAGGCTCGCATTTTAGCCATAGAAGTTCTCGCTCGCAGGACAAAGAGATCATGCCGGTTTAATGAGCGTAGCGGGCGAAGAGAAGTAGCCGAGGCCGGCAGCCGGATAAGGTCACACAGATACTTGGGAGCTTGGCCAGTACACGACCGGTAGATTAAAGAAAGTATCTTGAGCTGAGCACGAGCAATAAGAGGGAGCCAATGAAGGTGGTCAAACATGAAAGCAGATAATTATGTGGGATGAGCGAGGAAGTCGAGCTATTAGTCTGGCCGCAGAATTTAGAACAGACTGAAGAGGAGAGAGACGAACCTTTGGGAGACCAACCAAGAGAGAATTACAGTAATCAATCCGAGAGCAGACGAAGGCATGGACAATAGAGGTAAAGACAGAGGAGGAGACAGAGCGTCGAATTGCTCTAAGTCGCCTCAGGTGGAAGTAAGAAGAACGTGTAAGATTAGCAATATGTTCAGAAAAGGTAAGGGTGCTGTCCAGGACTACGCCAAGATCTCGTACACTGGAGTTAAAAGTGAAGGACGGGAATCTTTCTGCAAGAAGAGGGAGATCTTGTAGTTGAAGAAGTTAAGAAGTTAAAGAAGTAGTTGCTCGTATTAAAGACATCTCATGCCGTTGACATCGACCTTGCTAACATTGGTTAGTTGCTGTTTGTTATTATTATATTCGTTTATTGGTAACAACAAAAACCTGATAGTCACACCGCTATCAGGTGCATTGCGATTAAACAAAAGTTACGAGTGAATGCTAACCATGAAACGAAGAGCTCATATTAGAGCGACGATATCAACTATGTCCATGCATTCCTGATGAATTATTAAGTTAATTAGAAGGAGAGTAGGCTAACTGAGAATGGGATGAGAATGCATGCATAGGGTTAGGGTTTCGCGACACTGTGTCATAAAAAAGGCCGATTGGCGTCATCCTCCTCGTTTCTCCAGGAGTGAGACTGGCACTACCAGAGTAAAACAGAGGCGTTGTTTTACCTTAACATAGAAAGTTGGAACTATTTGCGCACTCTGTTATTAATTACGCAGCTAAACGTTATCTATAATTCTATATAGCCATGGAGTAATCCTTTAAAAAGGTGTTTAGCCTCGCTTGTTCATAACTATAGTAACGCACCAACAAAAAGATCGATATAGACATTTGGGGTCATTGCATAATTACGTAACGCTCCAGGGTGGGTGAGTGGGGTCCTTGAAAAAGTTACGAAACGTTATGTGGTTGAGTGGGTGGGTGGAGCTGTAACGCTTTTACTAACAGTTTACTTATAAATGAATTTTAAATTAACATCAAATGACACGAGAGACACGATGTTCAAACTTCGTGCCATTGATTTAAAACCTAACTAAGACATGCAATAGTATAAAGCAAGCATTTATTGAGCATTATTTTAAAATTAAAAGCTGAATTTAATCTGTTTCTATTTGTAAAAATTAAAGAAAAATTAATTTTTTAGACAACAAACGACATGTTCAAGAAAAGTAAAGTTAATCATATGCCAGATCTTTACCGAGACCTAACAATGAATACGTAACGCTGGGGTAGGTGGGTGGGTGGGTGGGTCTAGGGATACGTTACGAAGCGTTACAGGGTGGGTGGGTGGGTCAAAAAGGGTCAATTTCGGCGTTACGTAATTATGCAATGACCCCTTTCCTGTTTAACGGCACCGTGTCATAAAGAGATGATTTGCGTCGTCCTCCTCCTTTCCAAATTCTTGGGACTTACCCTACTACAGGTAGGACGTTTTAAAAGATGCTTGGCCAATCTCATCGTTTTTTCATAATTGTAATGTCATCCACTTTGTCGTTCGACCCATCCAATAAAAGACACGAGAATGTAGCATTATATGTAGCACAAGAAGATTGTATAATAAAGGTGTTTAGCATCAACCACAATTATTATTATTATTAGTATTGTTATTATTATTATTATTATTATTATTATTATTATTATTATTATTATTATTATTATTATTATTATTATTATTATTATTATTATTATTATTATTATTGACTTATTACACAAGCATTTCATAAGCAGTAGGCCTACCCGCAATCATTACGTCACATACAACGTATTAACTATGCCGCTATATAAATCATAACAATTTCCATTTTCCAAAACACCTTATCGCACCCGGTGCGGTTTATCGTTTCCACCATCGCCGAGAGGGGCGTTCGCACGGCGTCGAGCAACGGGGCGATAATTGCAGTAAATTAGAGACGACGTTCGTCGGTCGTTCGTTGCGCCATTATCGCCGACGACGGAGCAGACGACTTTTGTCGATTGTTTTTGGCCGCTGTCAATCAAATGGAGAGAGGCAACTAACACCTAGCGACCATTACGTCAATCAATCTACGTGAAGTTAGAGAGACGATTATGGAGCAGGGGTGTCTGATCGGACGAGACATTTGTGTAGAGGTCAAGACACTATATAAATGCCACGACACAAGTACATACGCAAACTCCGCCACTGCCCTACCCTACCTGTTGTAGTGCCAGTCCCAAGCCTGGAGAAAGGAGGAAGGGCGACATCTTTGTTATGACACAGTGTCGTTAAACAGCAACCAAGTCAAGAAGTATATACGCACTTGGACGTAAATATACATATATAGGCCTACGCAATTATATAATGCATACATGTATACATGTATACATCTGCCGCCAGATTAGTAGCACACCTGCCACGGTACTCTCACATTTCTACTTTCATGTTTGAATAACTGCACTGGCTTCCTCTCTCTGCTCGCATTAAATTCATAATCCTCATTTTTAGTCTTCAAGGCACAAAGGGGTCTTGCCCCAAAATATTTAGCTGATGTTTTACTCCGGCCTCTTTCAGCCTCCTCCCATCGACCACTACGCTCATCAAACAGACTTGAGCTTCTAGTTCCTCATACTAGAACAGCTATGGCTCAGTCCCGGTCCTTTACTTCAATTGGTCCCTCTCTTTGGAATGCGCTAGTAACCTCTCTTCCACCTTTGCTTTTCTCGAAAATTTTTCTTCTCTTTGGCCTTGCGCACTGGCAGCGCCTCTGAATGGTTCACCCTATGAGAGGCGCTTTATTAATGTTCGAATACAATACAATAACCGGACTGGAAATCATTAGCGATGGATCCACAGTTTAACGGCAGCTTATGACAACATAGGTCGTTTCCGCCGACAAAGATTTTTTTGGCATATTACAGCTCTATCTAAATCAATAGCGTAAATGAATCGTATTTTACATAGCTTCAGATGAATGCCTTAAAAAGGTGTTCAAATAATATGTCACTTAAGACAATGTCAATGAAATATTGTAGATTGTTTTTCAGTTGCATTTTATATAGCGAATCTGTAATAAATGTGTTTATGAACAAAGATCAATCTTATGGGTTTGTTTATTAACCAAAGATGAGCAGAGTCAGCAATCCCAGACGACCTAGACAGCAGGTCTAAGTGGGTGGTGTGATCAACAGTGTCAAAAGCGACACTAATGTCATAGAGGGAAAGTAGAATGATATGGCTACGGTCCACATCATGAAATATATCTGCTAGAAGACTCACCATATGAGATTCCACTGAGTGGGATTTACTAAATCCAGACTGAAGTGGAGGAATTAGAGAGTGAAAATTAAGGTAGTGGACCAGTTCAACAGAAACACATTTCTCATATGGGGGTAGAACAGTCTGCCGTAGTTCCTGACTGTGTCCGAACTTCGAAAACAATGTTTAAGAAGGAGTAGGCAATGTAGCTTTTATACTTCGACATTTCGCAATTATTCCCGATCAAAATGGAATGTTCCTAGAGCTCAATTTATCGGATAAAGTGCGCATTCAGCTGAAATGACAACAGAATCAATGAAAAATTGCAAAAATACTATACTAAAACTGTAAAAAAGTAAAATAAATGTGTACTATTAACAATCCCGCATCACAATATACCGTTAGAACGGCGGTTCAGAGCTGAATCGAATGACATACTATGGGTTGAAATATCTCGAATGATAAAAAAGTTATTAGTGTTTAACCGTTTTCAGACTTCGTGACATGTCGCGAACCAGGCGAAAAGTAAAAAGTTAATAACTTCTACAAATATGGACATATTCTGAAAATTAATATATCGTTTTATTCAGTTTTGAAAGCTCTATCCAACGGTATATTGAATGAAAATTAATTAGTTTTCAATTAAAAAATATTTCAAGGAAACCTGCAATTTTCTCGAAAAAATGCTATTTTTCGTAACTTTGTCCCTCTGGTGGGGGCGGAAGACATTAATATTTTTAAAAACTTTTCTACATTTTTTGACCCCATACCATTAGGCAACTTTTGGTTGCTATTACTTTTTAATTTCTAATTTTCGGTTTTTTCACTCCACCCTATTAGACACCTTTAAATTGCATCAACTGACGATATTTATTTTTCATTCGCGCTCAGTGAAATAATAATATCAGCTCTGATGACCATACTAATTTTACGCGGTGTGTGTTAACGGCAAGACATAGATGACGCCAATCCAATATATATATATTTAAATTTTTTTAAATATTGAACGTTATTAACATTTTAAAACTTTTAGAAGTTTAGGTTTACCCGAAGTACATATGGAACATTAGAATAACAGAAGTTATCGTTATTACTATCGGAAAGATGAAATTGGGACTGAATCTTATTATTATTATAATTATTATAATTATTTTTTTACCCGATGTAGGAATAATCCATCAGCCTCATAGAAACTTTCCTAGTGTGTGCCTTCAATCTGAAATTAGTGGTCCTCGTTCCCGCCAAATAGCTGGCTTATTATTAAAAGCTGCTATGCAAGGGTGAATAATTTAGAAGGTAGAGGTTGAACGGTAAAACGGTGAAGATTTAGAAGGGAAATGTAAAAGGTGGATGGTAAGGAAGAAATGCAAAGGTGCAATTATTTTTTATATACTATACATGGCAAATGCTGCTATAATGAAGAACATCGGTGTCGCTATCATATTATATTCCTTCTGCCATTTAGAGATGAAATAAGATCTAATTATTGGAAATACTTCTTGTAGTTCTAAATAATCTGTGAGGTTAAATGTTGGAATATTTATCTAAATGAGTATCGAGCCATATCAATGTACCTCACACATCCTTATTTGATTCCAATTATATCCTATAAGCCTATCCTAGTATAGCCTGTAGATTCTCATGATATCTTGTAATGACCTTCTTTTCGGCAACGGGATAATTAGTATCGTTAGTAGCATTGAAATATATGTAGGCTCCATAATATTCGTTTAAAAGGCGTTCAATACTGACTCTCGCTGTTATTGATTGTATTTTCAATTCCCTCATTAATATTAATCAGACTTTAAGTTTCATGTTTCATATAATTATGTAGAGATAAGCGAAAGCAGAGGGAGTCGGGCTCTGAGCCTAGCTAAAACATTTAAGACCGATTGAAGGGGAGAAAGACGCTGTTTCGAGAGGCCCATAAGAAGTGAGTTGCAGTAGTCAAGTCGGGAACAGATAAACGTTAGACGGTGGAGAATACTACACTCTTAATAAACTCAGAATAAGGAATATGAATCAGTTGCCTTTTAGACACCTCTTTTAGAGTTGATTATCTGGCAAAAGAATTCGTATTTCCGTGCAATACACCGTATACAAAATCCGCCATTGCACACCGTGCCCTAGTGCCAGGCAATGCCAGTCCAAAGCAGTGAGAAAGAAGATAGAGGGCGATGCTAAATCTGCCTTTATCGCGACAGACGTCGTTAAACAGCAACTAACCAAACAACTAAAATGAATTATCTATAATGAGATCATTGACACAACAGTTGTTGAAAGCATTTTTTTAGACCATGAGAATTTATTAAGAGGTCTGGCACACGGGATTCACGACAACGCGAGTAAAACAGTTATATATAGCACATGAGAGAAGCGTTTAAAAGGTGTCTAGAGCGCAAGCATGGAAAAGTGGTAGGTTGACGCTAATGAACTTCGTTATGAAACGGTGTTCATTAAACAGCAACATACTGACCAACTATATTTGCGTAAATTTTATCCTAATTGTTAAGTCAAAGGAACGTTGAGAACTGTTCAAAATAACTTCTGTCGACGTCAACTCCCTTTGATGCCATAGGATGTCGTTAAATTCGCAATCCATCCATCCATTCTTATCAAGGGATGGTTGAAAGATCCCGATAGACCAAGGTCGACGTCAACAGCTGCCACAAGACGTCGTTAAACACTGCAAACTACACGCTTATTAAACGCCTGACCAAAATTATAAGGAACATAAAATTCTCAATTTTAGACACCTTTTTTAAGTTTCCATAATCAGACGGACACAAAACAACCTGGCTGTAGCTGACTTGAATTGATTTAATGGCGGTATATTAACTGGTCTTCCGTAACGGGTCTTTAATATGAGGCTTTGAATTTTCGTAGGATTCACAGTAGATTGCATAAGTAATGTATTTACATTCCACTGAATTACATTCCATTGCTATTCCATTGAATGACAGTCGTTTTCCCGTCCCATGCGAATTTATGATTATCCATCCGCTTTAATCCCAAGATGTTGCAAATGAATGGGTAATAATCTTGCGTGCAGTTTACATGAGACACATTTTACATTCAGTGCAACTTTCTGTAAAATTTATGCGAGACAGCATATTTCAGTAGTTGCAAGTTACAAGTGGCATGTTTAATAACCCCCGTCCCTTGCTCAAGTTTGAAATAATGAGTTACTGTGTAAGAACTAAAATGGTGGTGCACAACAGGACAGTGGTTATGTGTGTATGTATGTATGAGCACTTGTTTTCTACTCATGAGCAATTGCGAGTGAAGGACTTGCCCAGGATCCCTGAGGTGGATTCGAACCCGTAACCCTCCGGCTGCAAGGCACCGAACATACCCATACACCACCGCGCCCCACGATTAGCGTGCTAATCTGTCAATCAGCATAATATGAGGGCGTGTGTCCAATCCTATCCCTCAGCTTCTCATCTTCCCACCTGTGTGCGGTCAGTGTACTCATTATAGCGGAGTTGTCTAGGGGGTGCTGGTGGAGCAGAAACACAAATGTTATTCCGTGGCAGGGATTTGAACCCCCGACCTCTCGATTGACAGTCTATCGTGCTAGCCACTACACTGTCTTAAAGGACTGATCTTCTGAATACTTCTTGGGTTTGGTGCGCCATCCGTTGATGCCTTGTGCATTAGACACCGGTGCTATAGGCCTTCTTTAAACTTAATGGCAGTAATAATGCTTAACCAAATCGGTATAATATAGTTACTTGTTTACAACTGGTATGCAGTGATGCTGGGCCGAATAGACATTGTTTATTAACGGTATGAAAGAGTTGAATACCCAGTCAAGAAACGAACAAAAAGAACTTTAGTGCATGATGTACTTCTGCATCGGTAGCCTTCTAATGTAATGACTTCTATTGCACCGTTATCACGACGCTCTGTCATAATAAGGGTGATTAGCGTCGCTCTCTTCCAGAATTGGAAGATGGCCAGATAAGTCGGTTATTCGGGTTATTATTACATTTATTTGTCTGGCACCTTGGAACCTTAGATAAAGTTTGGACTGTTATTAGTTTTCCACTACTATTCTAACGACTCTTTTCAAGAAATGGACCATTCTGTGATGATGAAACAAAATAAAATATGGAAATAGGGGCCCGACTTTAGCTTTTTTAGGGTTCCAGTTGTACCCTAATGCGTGATTATATCTGTTATTGATAAGTGATTAGTAGTACAATAAATAAAGAAGAAAGACTTAATATTAATTTATAATATCGCAGTGATTAGTAGTTCAATAAATAAAGGAGGATATCCAACCTTCGGTCTGGCACCATTCGATGGCCGCTTAAAAGGAAATGGAAGTTGAGAATAGAAAAGACATTTCGTAGCTTTTGTTTAACGAAGATGGTTTTCATAACAATGGTGTCTAACATCGTCCTCCTCCTTAATCAATGATTAGGACTGGCTCCAACAGGTTGTTGGCAGTTTGTGTTGCTTATCAACAGCTCCATTCCATCAGCCTTACTCTATGCCACACGCTTTAATCTTATCTGCAGATTTAACTTATTTGCTGATTTTATAGCTTCTTAAGGAAGGGCTTTCAAGGTGTCTAAGACGATCACGGTATTATCTTTTGTTTAGCGACATCTTGTGGCTGTGAAGGTCTATTACTGCCCTATGCCCGAATTACTTGTATTTCCTTCGCCTGGTGTAATTTCTGTTTAACGACGCGTGTCGTCACGAAGATCATTGTCGTCGTCCTCCTTAATAATACAAGATTCAGACTGGTACCACTCTGTGGTAGACATTTTAAAAGTTATTTATCAGCTTGCGGCCGCTAAGGGCCGTTCACGTCGACCTACCGTATGAGGTAGTGTATGTATTTGGGGATACACTCTAACGATTAAACGCGCGGCCTTATTTATAGCTCCGGATTTGTGCGCGGTAAAGGTGTCTAAGGCGAGTATTGTATTATCTATTGCTTAGCGACATCTTGGGTCTGGCTCGCGATGGATAATCAAAGTATATCTGTGCATTTATTAAACGTCGCTGTATAATGACTAAGCATCAATCGATGGCGCTGAATGACGAACTTGTTCAAGGTCCCTATACAGTAACCGTCTCAGGAGAGGAGGAGGCTCGAACCCGTAACTCTCCGCATAAAAAGGTGAGTGCTGTAACCAATCGGTTACCGTGTTCCACATTTTCTATATGCAACATTTGACACCTTCTCAAATAAAGATCTCTACGTGTAAGTTAGATAGAGCTTTAATTAATTGCCTAGTATTAGTTCCAGTTTAACGACACTGTGATAAAAAAGATCATCAGCGTCGCCCTCCTCCTGCACCAGGCTTGGGACTGCCACTGCAATAGTACGAGCAGAGGCGAAGTTTAATGTTATGTGTAAGGCGATTCAATTATTTTATTTTAGCCTTGACGCTCTTTAAAAACTTTACAACTTTTACAAAATACTTCGAAAGTTACAGGCAAAATCGTCCTCTAGCGACTGCGACTGCTATTATTCGCATATTACCAGGACCTTATTACCTCATTGCCAACTGTTTCCATTTCTATTATGTGTTAGAAATTCTTGTAAGTCTAAAGACACAGGAATAAACGACCCCTAGTGACCGACAGTCTACCGTTAACATACGATGAAATAAAGAGTCGTTATAATAGGAAATGCCTCGTTGACTTTGATACAACTCTATCACCAACCCCCATCTTGTCGAGCAACTGCTAAATAGCATCAAATAGCAACTGATTATAAGGAACACGAATGAATATTCAGAAATAAAATGCTTTTTAATTATAAAGAAAGCTGCGTTACGTGCCAATTCCAGGCTTCTCTGTGAACTATACTAATATTTCGTGATGTAACTACTATAGCCCCGATTAATAAACTGCAAGGCATAAAATGCTGGCGCACCAAAAACAAGTCGCAATCAGGTCAACATCCAGAACACAGAGAGACATCTTATGCCAGATAAGCAATAATAATTATGAAATTGAGGTGTAGGCTACTATATGCTACGCGATCGTTGAGAACTGTTCAATATAATTTCTGCGCCTCTGAGCATGAATCTTGAAGGGGCGCTATATACATTTTTCGAAAGATTGAATTAATGTATTGTGTAATACAAACTGTGAGAAATGTTCAAAATAATTTCCGACGACATCAACGACCTCTGTACAGTTGTCCTAAGATGACGTTAAACTCTGAACCGGTTCCTAATTTTAAAAAGTCTTAAGTTAACAACGAAGTGACATAATATGCGATTGAGCAGAACAGAGAGCTACAGTTGATAGTGTAGCAGGGTACCCGCTACACAATCGCGCTTCTCTGGTTTAACGTAATCTGTAAAATAAATACAATACCAGCATAGAGCATACGAAAAACAACACGATGGCACCCAAATGGGTTGCTGACATTGCAGAATAATTGCTTGGTTAGGAGCTGTGTAGCAACACTGTGTCGACCTCCTACCTTCTCCAGGCTTCGGACTGGCACAACTACAGGTAGGGTAGTGGCGGAGTTTAATGACTTTTATTATTGTTTATTTGAACCGTACGTATTCCAAGGCCGTTGACGTCGAATTCACCTTAATGTTCAAACTGTGACCAATAAATAACTTTATTTAATTCAGTAATGGATTAACACGACTGACGAATTTATAATATCGATTGAACACGTATTAAAGGTGTCTAAGGAGAGCATTGCATTATCGAGGATTTCACGACATCTAGCGTCCAGAACTGTGTCTCCACTTCACTTTTAATCGATCGCAGTCGACATTACGATAATAGAGTTACGATTCAACTTTATGATCGAGTTATATCCATAAGTCTTAAGAAATTGTATTTAGTGTTCTTTTGTTTGAAGTTAACGGCATACACCTTTACAAACCTCTGTCTGTTTCAACTTATTTCGTTGAACTTCCTTTCAAGCCGTTTTTTCAGTTATCCGTCCTCTATCACCTGATTGGGTGCGGCATCTTTCATCACTATTCTGACGTAACTCCTCGTTTCCTCCTATAGTCTACATCTCTACTTTGGCTGTCTCAAGACCTTGCAGGTCAAATTATACAAGTATTATAATTGAACGTGTTGCTGTTATTTCCCCGGCCAGCAAAAAACCTTAGAAATTGATGAAAAAGTACTCGTCTTAGACACCTTTAAAACGCTTCCGTTAGTCGCTATAACCATTGCAAATGGGTTTTATCGATAGATTGTAGACAATCACTTCAGAAAACCCTACCTTATGTCAATTGATGCGTTGTTCACAATTATAATGGCTCTATAGAAATTATTCATTGGATTAGATTTGATTATGTTAGTATATATTAGATAACTGTCTCCTTGATTACGAATTACCTTTCTTTAAAATACCAGCTCTTAAATAACTTTACTTTGCATTACCTTAACGGGTTCATTGGTCTTATTTTGTTTCCTGCCCACCGATTTAGTTTTGACTGAGCGCCTGTGAATGATGTCGATCCCGCAACCGAACTTATTAGGGCGCTGTATAAATCTCGTTTCGAAATGTCAACGGTCTTGAAAGCCGTAAAATGTCGCTGAACAATGGAAGATGCTTTTGTCTCATTCTTCTTTTTTTCCTTTTCTTCTTTCAGGTGTGTGCCGACTATAAGGTTATTACAAGATGATTTAATTTCCTTCTGTCTATGATAGCATCCAGGGTCGTTCTCATTTCCATGTCTTTTTCTGCAAGATCTTGTTTCACATTTTCCATCCATGTCCATGTTTCTCTTTTCCCAGTGTTCCCTCCACTTGACAATTATAATGCCCTTGCTGGTAATCTCTTATAGTCCATTATTACTGCATGACCGAATCATGTCAGTCTTCTTATTCTGCTCTTGTCTACCAGTGTTTTCCTCTGATCCCAACTCCTTCCGGATTACCATATCACGAATTCTTTCTGCCCTGGTCCACCCAGCTATTCTTTTTAGTCAGCTAATTTCCGCCACTTTATCTCATTAGACACCTTTTAAAGGCTCTCAGCCGAAAATATAAATTAAGATTTAACTCTGCCACTGTCACTGATCGTACTCATCAGTTCCAGTCCCAAGCTGGAAAAGGAGGAGAGCGACGCTAATGATCTTTGTTATCACGCAGTGTCGATAAACTGAAACTACTACTACTACTCTATAAATTCGGCAATTTATTGCGTTTTATCCAATAGCTGTGTTATGATTCAGGAACGATGAAACTGTTCAAAATTAACAGACACCTCTTCTAAGGGTTATATTCGCCAAATTTAAAGATGAACTACGAGCGCGTGGTACCTGGTACCAAGTCTGGCGTGTAGCGATGGCAAAGGATCTCACAAGCTAAATTAATTGAAGACTGAACATGGTCCAAGTTGTAGGAAAAGTCGTGCATGCATTTTCAGATACACAAAAGATTCCAAGGTAAATATCATGTGTCCATGCTCGACTTCAAAACTGCCTCCACCATTGCTACCTCCATTGTCCACTCAAAGCTTGACTATTGCAATTCCCTCTTTCTCAACCTTGAATCTACCCAACTAAAGCGTCTGCAGCTCATCCAAAACTCATTAGCCAGAGCTGTCACCAGAACGCCCAAGCATCATCATATCACTCCCATCCTCAAATCCCTCCATTGGTTAAAAATCCCAGAGCGAATTCACTTCAAAGTCTTATCACTAACCTACAACTCTCTACAACACTCCCAACCCAGATATCTTCGCGACCTCTTCACCATCCAGCCAACCCGCTCTACCAGATCTTCCTCCATTCTCACTCTCTCTCGACCTCCTGTCACTACTCATCTCAAGTTCTCCAACCGAGCAATATCCAACACTGCACCACGTCTCTGGAACGACCTACCTCCTGAATTCCGCACTTTTCGGTTCCTCAACCATCATCTCCAATCACCAATCATCATCCACATCAGGCTCCTCTATCCATCACCGCCAAGGCTTTCCACTCGAAACTAAAGTCTCTCCTATTCAAGAACTCATACCCCGACTCAACTGATCATCTACCTTCAAACTCTCGACCTAAACGACACCCACCTTAGCAGCTACTCTGACCCCTCTGATCCTCTGGAAACCGGACTCGGACCTCCTCGGACTACTCTTTTGGACAACCCTTCTGACTAGACGCAGCGCTCGTGAATAAGCTGGTGCCCTGCGCTTGGCTTTAGAGTGGCGCTTTAGAAGTTTGGAGATTACGATTACGATTACGATTACGATGTGACATATTCGCCATTTAAACTGGTAACCGTTTTTGCAAACACGTCAATTACCCTCGCCCAACTACTAACTCTAATCCTAAACCAGTAGCCCGTTACTCTGTAACAGTATCCAGTTACATAGCGCTCGTGAATAAGCTGGTGCCCTGCGCTTGGCTTTCGAGTGGCGCTATAGAAATTTGGAGATTACTATTACGATTACGATTAACTCATTCACTATCAATGTTAAGCCAAACCCCCAGGCTGATTATCTCTCGTATGACGGACAGTCGTTCTGCAGGAACTAATCTACGGATGGAAATGTACTTGAATGGAATATAAGTTAAAGGTCGATGTAATTGGCTTTCCCGGTCACAAGATGTCGCTTAGCAATTAGTGATACACTGGTCGTCATAGATACCTTTTAAACGCTTCCTTCGGGCGCTACAAATAGAGCCAATATGCCTACGTTCAATCGTTTTGTCGTCAACGGCCTTTGATGTCATAAGACGACGTAAAACTGTGGAATAAAAAAACGTTCCATCGCTAAAACAGTTACCTCGCTCCTTCTTCTCTTGGGGTGTTAGCATTGGGAGCGCTACTGAATGACCACTACTGTGAGTAGCGCTATATAACTTAATAAATACAATACAATATTCATTTAACCCGCACAACCAGTAACTTTAAAACAGCCCTAGTCACCAATCCTCTATAAACTACTAATCACAAGCCCTCTGTCACTCACCCACTTTGAACCACTACATAACTCTAACCAAACCCCAGTGACTTAGCCATTCACGACAAGTATCTTCAACGCCTGCCCGTGACCCGATGCATCTGCCCACATGATCGGGGTCATGCCCTTGTAGTCCGATTGGTCATAGTCCTTCCAAGTGCCCTCCCTTAGGTCCCCAGTTACTCCCTTTCGAACAGCGTCGTTGAATCTCTCCACTGATTAGATCACAGCCCAATGAAAGGAAACTGTAAAGTAAAACCGGTTTTAAATGTAATGAAACTAGGTTAATCGATAAGTTTAAATAGACGCTACGTCTATCTAAACCAATGGCTCAAGGGAAAGGAAATATTCGGCATTACGTGTATGTAGGCTACATAGCTCAGACAGGCAGACAAGCAGGCAGTCAGACCGACAGACATACAGACAGACAGGGATGGAAGCAGAAATATAGACATACAAGCAGGCATACCTACAGTCTACTTGTAGAAGCCCAACTCTGATTGCTCCTCTTCCCCGTTTCTCTACCTCCGTTTCAATCCTAAACACTAAGACACCTAAATGGTGTTTAGGATTGAGACGGACGGAGACGTAAGGGGGAAGAGGAGAAATC
Organism: Aporrectodea caliginosa; assembly: GCA_020284085.1. Classification (NCBI taxonomy): domain Eukaryota; kingdom Metazoa; phylum Annelida; class Clitellata; order Crassiclitellata; family Lumbricidae; genus Aporrectodea; species Aporrectodea caliginosa. The sequence goes on along the minus strand of JACEVL010000447.1, from coordinate 579,042 downwards.
ACGGCAACCTGTCTGACCCTTAACCTGAACCCGATTCTGACCTTATGTACCTGACCTCAGATTTATTTTTGACTGAGCGTCTATGAATGATGTCTATTTTCCACAACTGAACCTATTAGGGGCCTCTGTGTAAATCTGGTAAGTGAAGCTGACGTCAACGGCTGTGGACGCCGTAAGATGCCGCTAAACAATGGATGATGTACATCGATAGTCTCTCTACACACCTTTAGAACGCTCACAACGCCCAAGTAAATCTAGCGACTGCGATATATTAGTTAACTTAATAACAATTTGTTCTATGGCTTGAAAGATTTGCAGGCTCCACTGTACTGGCTCTCTGTTTACTGAGGTTTTGAACCGATTCTGACCTATTAATCCGTGACTATCGATTTTGTTTTCACTGAGCTCCTATGAATAATCTCGTTCTCACCACTTCGCTGTTTTGAGCGCTGTATTATAAAATCTCGAGATTTTGTTTATCCTGGAAACGTAAATTTGACGTCAACTGTAAAAGTCAGGTGGCTTAGCGCTGAATTTCAACGTTATCGTTACCGGGCGGATAAAAGCACCAAATTTGGCATGAAGATCCGTTATGGTCTACTAAGTAAAGTTGGAGTAGGAGCCCTCTGAAATTAATAAGGGTTTTTATGTAAAACACAAAAAACCAAGGTCAAAAGGTCAAACTCAAAGGAAAAGGCCACAACTCAGCTAAATATTATTCTACTTGGGTGATTCTTTTACCTATTTGATCGGACCAGTAAGGGCTAAATCAGAGAAAGACATAAAACTAGAAGGCTAACATAATTCAAGGTCATTTCCAGGTCGAAATGTCTAAACCAAAAGAAAATTGGCAATAGCTAAGCCAAATTTAGCTTCATCTGGATAATTCTTAGTTATGCATTGATTTCGACCGTTGGCCTTGAAATTAACCCAAAGTCATTTCAAGGTCAAAAGGTCAAAAGGTCAAAATCAAGGAAAAATGACCATAACACAGAATCATCAAATGAAACAACATTTGGCTGAGTTTTAGCCATTTTCAAACATTTTTACCTTTTCACCTTAAAATAACTTCGGATTGAAGTTTATTATAGCTACATCATTAACGCTTTCATCATGACCGTCATCACAATCATCATCATCATTGTCGTCGTCATCATCATCGCAGGACACGATATCCGATTGGTTAGAGTGTTCGCCTTGTAACACAAAAGTACGGGTTCGAGCCTCCTTCCCTGGAATGGTTGATGTGTACAATGAAGACTCAACTGTGGGTCCTAAAAATGACTAAGGGGTTGAACCAAACCCCCGATAAATGCCATACCAGTATAGTGCATACGGAATACGATGGCACCCATATGGCTTGCTTACAAAATAGAATAATGGTTTGGCTACTGACTGTGTAACTACATTGAACGAACGAACGTCCAATAAGCCGAGCATCCGATCGTGCAACTCGCTCTGGTCTCCCCAGAACCCAAAAGGGAAGGCCAGCAAGTAAGGAGCAACAGTTGTCAATTCGACCAGTATCGAAGGCGTAAACAAAAACCACGACCGCATCGCTTAACCCTAGGGCTACCAAGCTTTTTGTGACATCGGCTACCAAGAAGGGGGGTTGAGACGACCCCCCTGGATTTCGTGTTTGGTTTCACATATCATAACTTGTAATACAGCATTGGATTCAGCATTCATTTCTGCACACAATGGTATATTTAGTTGTACATTATGTGAATGCACCTCGAAATTACATAGCTTTTAACAATGGAACCCCTTAATTAGCGATATTTTTTATTATTGCGTACATTTTGTACTTTTGGATAAACAAATATAAAATTATGTGTGTTTTGAAACTGGTCTATGTATCCAAGATACACATACATCCCTACATATGTTTATATACGTACAAATATACATCCATACATATATATCCATACATATATATCGATTTACGTTGTGATGCTGTATTCAGCCGTTTTCACACAGATTACGCGTATTATTATTTATTTTGATCACTTCCGGTTTTCAAAAGACAAAGATGTAGGTATGCAAATGAAGCCCTACATTCCCTCTAAAGAATGGTATCTTTGTTTCTCTTCCAGGAAGACAAATGAATACGCTACCGACAAAAAACTAAGGGGGAGTCCTTCCATTCAGCCATTTTTCACGCATATTACGCGTATTATTATTTATTTTGATCACTTCCGGTTTTCAAAAGACAAAGATGTAGGTATGCAAATGAAGCCCTACATTCCCTCTAAAGAATGGTATATTTGTTTCTCTTCCAGGAAGAAAACTGAGTACGCCATAGACGAAAAACTAAGGGGGTGTCGTATCAACCCCCTCTGGTACCTCGGGTATATCGGGTGTAACTTTTGAATGGCGTGAGATATCACAATGATGTTTACCTCAAAATGTACGCAAATTATCCTGCTACAGCTACCTAAATTATCAAAATTATATTCCACAAGGAACAAGTTTTTTAATCAAAAAACCTAGGGGGGGTCGTAATAACCCCCCCCCCTTGGTAGCCCGAGGGTTAACGCAATCTAGCGACTTCCGGAGCTGTTGAAATAGACACTAACTTACCCCACAAGATTCTCGGTCACAATATTGATTAAACGACCAGCATTTGACGACGGTTTGTTATTTTTTTCTCCACCTAATGAGAAGCGCTCTCTGCGCTAAACAGAGAGATTTTAAGATTCATTAAGAACAGACATTTTCAATTGTTATAAAACAGTGAATTTGAACTCGCGACCCTTTGTTTTAAATTCCAACACGTTAACCACTAGACCTTTACGCGTCCCAGTTAAACTTTCAGCACATAAAACTACGTCTGCACCCAATTGGGTTGCTGACGAGGTAGAATGAAGTTTTATTATTGTCTGACTAAGCCTTTAGTATTCCGAGGCCATTGACGTCCACCTTACCTTACATAGTCAGAGACAAAAATTGTTAGATACAACGCGACTGATGAATTTATAATAACGACCGAAGACGTATTAAAGGTGTCTAAGAGAGCATGCATTGCATTATCAAATCGACATTACTATAATATAGCTACGATTCAACTTCATGACCGAGTTTAATCTGTAAGATTTGGTAGAATTCTTTCAATCGAAGTTAGCCGCAGCCTACCATACAAACGTCTGTGTGTTTCAACTTCCTTCGCTAAACTCCATTTCCAGGCATTATTTTAAAATCATCCGTGCTCTATCACCTGATTGGGTGCTGCATCATTTATCACTAATGGACATAACTCCTCGATTCCTCCCATTAAACTGTCCAGACCTTGGACGTTAATTGAAACATTGTATTTGATCCCTCGATCTCTCAGTTGATATTCCAGCACGTTAACCGTCAGACCATAGCGCACCCCGGTAAAACGGATTTCAATACCCCCAAAAACTTCGGTGGCACCCAACCGGTTTGCTTCGGGTGATGGTATGCCTAACTATTGTTTATTTAATCGCTGTGCATTCCAAGACCTCACTTCGCATTTAACCTGTGTCATCTGCAAACAATAATCGAAAGCACGCATCTGACGAATTTATAGGATCAATAGAAGGCGTATTAGCGGTGTCTTAGGAGAGCATTATACATTATAAATAGTTTAACGCCATCTAGCGACCTTTTGAGCCGTTCAAATCGACTTTCTTTATCGACAGATTTATCCAGATTAGAGAGGATCATTGCCTTTGTAAGGCTCTAAAGAGGCACTGCATAAATGGCGTATAAAATTCTTAACTGAAGATTTCTTATCCGATCCGAAGACAATGGATATACATACGTATACACATACATACATACATGAATATAATATACATATGCACATACTGTGAAATACATAAAAAGTACTTACAGAGTCAAATACATTTATACATACACACACATTGACATAAGTACACACACTCATACATACATGCATACACATATCATGCATACATACACATACATGTACACACAATATTGCCTACGCTTAATTACAGGAATACATCCAATCATACACACATTTACACATGTATATACACATATATACATACACATAAAATATTATATGCATACATACACATATACATATACATGTACAAATTGTACATACATATTACACACACATACATGAATACATTCTTTGATATAAAAATGCATACAAGACAGTTGCACACACGCTACAACACATAGATGTACAGAAAGACATACATGTGTATACTTGTATAGATACGCACAAATGCAGACGTACATAATTATAGACAAAACATACAACACAGACCTGCAACATATACATGCATACCCACAAACACACAAACGTATGTACATAGAATTATCCATACATACAAATAATTATGCCATCGATAACGAATATAGGAGATGTGCAGTTAAGTTACAATTTAGTGACAAGGTATGCGATTAGATGAACGCTCGCCTCGTAGCTTGGAGAGTAGAGGTTCGATCCTTCTCCTCCTCTGTGTTGAGACCAGACTTGTATACGAGACATAAAACTCGAGACCGAGGCAGAGACACCTGTTCCTCCTCTTCCTCCTCCTCTTCTTCCTCTTCCTTCTCGTTTTTCTCCTCCTTCTTGTGGCATGAGATACAGTTAACGTCGAAGCGAAAAATAGTCAAGAGATTCACCACAGCAGAAAATAACGTCATGTATGTGTATGTAGTTTCAGTTTAACGACACTGTCTGATAGCAAAGATCATTAGCGTCGCCCTCCTCCTTTGTCCAGGCTTAAGAATGGCACTGTCAGAACGCGAACAGTGGCGGAGTTAACGTCATGTACGAGGCGATTTAATCTTTCATATTAATCTTGATGTTCTTTAGAAAGGTATATGCAAATGTTCGCAATGTACTTCGAAAGTTACTGGCAAAAAATCGATCTATAGTGACCGCTTATTTAATTAAAACTACCTAGAAATCTTTACTCCACAAATTCCAGGCGCGAAATTCCATCATTGCAATAATGTGTTAGAAATTCTTCTCAGTCTAAAAACGTTTGGGAAAACGACCCCTAACGACCGACAGTGCGATCAGCATCTGTCGTTAATATACGATGAAATGAAGAGTCGGAATACTAAGAAATGCCTCGGCTGTCTTTCATCCAACTCCATCACCAACCATCCTATCGAGCAACTGATGAATGGCGTCGCCCTCCTTAATAGTCCAGTCTTCGGACTGGCACCACTTGATGTCAAAGTAGTTTACCGTTGTTTATCACCATTTAGTGGCTGCGAAGAGCCGTTCGCGTCGACCTTAACGTAAGAGCTTTGGGTATTGTATCGCACTGGCGATTAAACGCATTGACTGCATTTATAGCATCGGAAGAATGTGTGCTAAAGGTGTCCAAGTCGAACATTGTATTATCTATTGCTTAGTGACATCTTGGGCTTGGTGCGCCATGGATGATCATAATATATCCGTACATTTATTAAGCGCCACTGCGATTAACCAAGCATCAATCGATTATCGTACTCTGTCAGTGCCAGTCCCAAGCCAGGATAAAGGAGGAGGAGGGCGACGCTAATGATCTTTATTATCACACTGTGTCATTAAACTGAACCTACTACTACAGTACTAAACTATCGCCAGACCCACTGCACATTACTTCTCTTTCATAGAGTTTGGTGGACGTTAAAGGCCCCTGGTGGCCACAAGCTGTCGCTTAACAATTAATGACGCAGTGGTCGTCTTAGACACCTTCAAAACGCTCGGTTCAGTCACTAAAATTTGTGCAAATGCGTTTAATCAAGAGCCAATATGCCAAAAATAATCTTTGTCGGCGGCGACGGCCTATGTTGTCATAAGCTTTTAAACTCTGGATCCATCCAATAATAATAATTTATTGCCCCTTCCTCTCTCTTTACCTTAGGTTGATTGTTGCAATTTAATTATGACAACGTCTCTATAGAAGTCGTTCAGTTTAGTTTAGATTTGATTACTTGATCCTTTTTCCTTGTTGTCTTGTCTGCGCCTCTTACGATAGTTAGGAGATGCTACCTACCCTTGACTTACCTTTAATGAAGTGGACCTACCTTTGTTCACTTGTCCTTACCTTGCCTATACTTACCTCTTTTGGTCTTGCTTGACCGCTCTGTAACTTGCTTTTACCTACCTTTTGCTTTGCCTTTCCTAAATTACTTTCCTTACTTACCTTATTGCCTGACCTTAAATTAATTAACTTGCTTTGCCTTGCGTTAACTAACCTTTCTCCCATGCCCGAGCAGTCAAAGGCAAATTATGGTTATGTAAAGTAAGAAAAGAAATCAGACCATACCTTAGTAGTATTTAACTTTACTTGGAAGTACCTGAAATTAGCCTACTTTACCTATCATACCTTTCTTTGCATTACTTACATTTTTCCCTTGTTCGACCTGACTTCATTTTACAGAGGCAAATTAAGACCGGTTCGGGTAAGGAAAGAAAGGTCAAACCATGTCTTACCTTTCATTAATAAAAAGTACCTTACATTCTCTTACTTTACGTTTCTTTATATTTCCATAGCTTACCTTACTTTAATTTCGAGTGGCATGACCTGGTTTAACGATTGAGCGATTTGACGGTTCTTTGGTCTTACTTTTGTCATCTTTCATCACTTCGGTTACGGTCTGCTGGACGTTGATGCCATGGTCAATCTTGCGGAAAACTGGACGACGGTTCCAGCCCAGCATCGATGCGAGATAACGTCAAAGCAGGCCACCAGATGCGTTCATTATAATATTATGACAAATATTGGTATGCAAAGAAAAGAAAGGTTAACGGATCAAAGGTGACACAACGATGACAAATGTAAATTGATAAAGTGTCTTTGTGAGTTACTGAAGACGTGCTACAATATGTGTCTTCACATTACATACATTCATACACACACCACATACATGCATACATTCATACATTATACATACAAAGGTAACGCTCCAGGGTAACGCTCCAGGGTATTAATTTTCAGTGGGGAGCTGTCAGTATTCGTCCCTTCCACTATTCAACAAAGTATCGGATTATCACAGCTAGAACTGTTCTTTGGAACTGTTCCAGTATCTGTCCATTCTGCTCAGTCGCCTCTGCGTCATTTCGATCTGAATTTAAAACTTACCTCTTTCAAATTGCTGCCATATCACATACAGCATCTCTGTCTAATTTAATTGATCTTCTGTATATTAACCTTATTACGGTTTTGTTACGACAACGGTCGATGCCTTGTGCATTTGACACCGGCGTTATAGAAGCTTTTAATTTAATAGCAGTAATAATCAATTACCTTAATCGTGGCATGATTTGTTTACCACTGGTGTGAAGCAGCATTTAGTAAAGACATTTAGTAGATTCCTTTTAACGACACCGTGTCGTAATGAGGATAACTGGCGCCGCCCTCCCCCGTTATTAAGGCTTCGGACTAGCACTACGCAATGGTAGGCATTTTTCCTTTGCTTATCAGCATCTTGTAGCGGTAAAGAGCGGGCAACTTCGACCATCTCCTAATGGGTGCATCTTTAGCATCTAGCGATGAAACGCATTTGCTGAACTTATTACGTCTGTAGAATAGTTTTAAAGGTGTCTAAGATGACCAATATATAAATAATTGTCAATCAACATTTGTGGCCGTCAAAGGCCGTTAACGTCATACTAACTCTTTGAGGAAGATTTCGAGACCGACTGGCAATTGTACCAGTTTCATTTTGACGACACAACGAGGTAACAAAGATCATTAGCGTCGCCCTCCCTCTTAATATAGGCTTGGGACTGGTACTGTGAAAGTGCAAACAAATAAATGGCGTGGGAAGAATGTCTGTTAACCCTAGGGCTACCAAGCTTTTTTTGTAACACTGGCTACCAAGAGGGGGGTGGTTACCACCCCCCTGGATTTCGTGTTTGGTTTCACATATCATAACTTGTAATATAGCAATGGATTCAGCATTCATTTCTGCACAGAATGGTATATTTAGTTGTACATTATGTGAATGCACCGCGAAATTACATCACTTTTAACAACGGAACCCATTAATAAGCAATATTGTATATTATTGCGTACATTTTGTACTTTTTCGATAAACAAATATAAGATTATGTGTGTTTTGAAACTAATCTATGTATAAAAGATACAAACAATCATCCCTACATATGTTTATATAGTATAAATGTGCATCCATACATATATATCCATACATATTTATCGGTTTACGTTGTAATGCTGTATTCAGCCATTTTCACACAGATTACGCGTATTATTATTTATTTTGATCACTTCCGGTATTCAAAAGACAAAGATGTAGGTATGCAAATGAAGCCCTACATTCCCTCTAAAGAATGATATCTTTGTTTCTCTTCCAGGAAGACAAATGAATACGCTACAGACAAAAACTAAGGGGGAGTGCTTCCATTCAGCCATTTTTCACGCATGTTACGCGTATTATTATTTATTTTGATCACTTCCGGTTTTCAAAAGACAAAGATGTAGGTATGCAAATGAAGCCCTACATTCCCTCTAAAGAATGGTATATTTGTTTCTCTTCCAGGAAGAAAACTGAGTACGCTATAGACGAAAAACTAAGGGGTGTCGTATCAACCCCCCCTGGTACCTCGGGTATATCGGGTGTAACTTTTGAATGGCGTGAGATATCACAATGATGTTTACCTCAAAATGTGCGCAAATTATCCTGCTACAGCTACCTAAATTATCAAAATTATATTCCACAAGGAACAAGTTTTTTAATCAAAAAACCTAGGGGGGGTCGTAATAACCCCCCCCCCTTGGTAGCCCGAGGGTTAACGCAATCTAGCGACTTCCGGAGCTGTTGAAATAGACACTAACTTACCCCACAAGATTCTCGGTCACAATATTGATTAAACGACCAGCATTTGACGACGGTTTGTTATTTTTTTCTCCACCTAATGAGAAGCGCTCTCTGCGCTAAACAGAGAGATTTTAAGATTCATTAAGAACAGACATTTTCAATTGTTATAAAACAGTGAATTTGAACTCGCGACCCTTTGTTTTAAATTCCAACACGTTAACCACTAGACCTTTACGCGTCCCAGTTAAACTTTCAGCACATAAAACTACGTCTGCACCCAATTGGGTTGCTGACGAGGTAGAATGAAGTTTTATTATTGTCTGACTAAGCCTTTAGTATTCCGAGGCCATTGACGTCCACCTTACCTTACATAGTCAGAGACAAAAATTGTTAGATACAACGCGACTGATGAATTTATAATAACGACCGAAGACGTATTAAAGGTGTCTAAGAGAGCATGCATTGCATTATCAAATCGACATTACTATAATATAGCTACGATTCAACTTCATGACCGAGTTTAATCTGTAAGATTTGGTAGAATTCTTTCAATCGAAGTTAGCCGCAGCCTACCATACAAACGTCTGTGTGTTTCAACTTCCTTCGCTAAACTCCATTTCCAGGCATTATTTTAAAATCATCCGTGCTCTATCACCTGATTGGGTGCTGCATCATTTATCACTAATGGACATAACTCCTCGATTCCTCCCACTAAACTGTCCAGACCTTGGACGTTAATTGAAACATTGTATTTGATCCCTCGATCTCTCAGTTGATATTCCAGCACGTTAACCGTCAGACCATAGCGCACCCCGGTAAAACGGATTTCAATACCCCCAAAAACTTCGGTGGCACCCAACCGGTTTGCTTCGGGTGATGGTATGCCTAACTATTGTTTATTTAATCGCTGTGCATTCCAAGACCTCACTTCGCATTTAACCTGTGTCATCTGCAAACAATAATCGAAAGCACGCATCTGACGAATTTATAGGATCAATAGAAGGCGTATTAACGATGTCTTAGGAGAGCATTATACATTATAAATAGTTTAACGCCATCTAGCGACCTTTTGAGCCGTTCAAATCGACTTTCTTTATCGACAGATTTATCCAGATTAGAGAGGATCATTGCCTTTGTAAGGCTCTAAAGAGGCACTGCATAAATGGCGTATAAAATTCTTAACTGAAGATTTCTTATCCGATCCGAAGACAATGGATATACATACGTATACACATACATACATACATGAATATAATATACATATGCACATACTGTGAAATACATAAAAAGTACTTACAGAGTCAAATACATTTATACATACACACACATTGACATAAGTACACACACTCATACATACATGCATACACATATCATGCATACATACACATACATGTACACACAATATTGCCTACGCTTAATTACAGGAATACATCCAATCATACACACATTTACACATGTATATACACATATATACATACACATAAAATATTATATGCATACATACACATATACATATACATGTACAAATTGTACATACATATTACACACACATACATGAATACATTCTTTGATATAAAAATGCATACAAGACAGTTGCACACACGCTACAACACATAGATGTACAGAAAGACATACATGTGTATACTTGTATAGATACGCACAAATGCAGACGTACATAATTATAGACAAAACATACAACACAGACCTGCAACATATACATGCATACCCACAAACACACAAACGTATGTACATAGAATTATCCATACATACAAATAATTATGCCATCGATAACGAATATAGGAGATGTGCAGTTAAGTTACAATTTAGTGACAAGGTATGCGATTAGATGAACGCTCGCCTCGTAGCTTGGAGAGTAGAGGTTCGATCCTTCTCCTCCTCTGTGTTGAGACCAGACTTGTATACGAGACATAAAACTCGAGACCGAGGCAGAGACACCTGTTCCTCCTCTTCCTCCTCCTCTTCTTCCTCTTCCTTCTCGTTTTTCTCCTCCTTCTTGTGGCATGAGATACAGTTAACGTCGAAGCGAAAAATAGTCAAGAGATTCACCACAGCAGAAAATAACGTCATGTATGTGTATGTAGTTTCAGTTTAACGACACTGTCTGATAGCAAAGATCATTAGCGTCGCCCTCCTCCTTTGTCCAGGCTTAAGAATGGCACTGTCAGAACGCGAACAGTGGCGGAGTTAACGTCATGTACGAGGCGATTTAATCTTTCATATTAATCTTGATGTTCTTTAGAAAGGTATATGCAAATGTTCGCAATGTACTTCGAAAGTTACTGGCAAAAAATCGATCTATAGTGACCGCTTATTTAATTAAAACTACCTAGAAATCTTTACTCCACAAATTCCAGGCGCGAAATTCCATCATTGCAATAATGTGTTAGAAATTCTTCTCAGTCTAAAGACGTTTGGGAAAACGACCCCTAACGACCGACAGTGCGATCAGCATCTGTCGTTAATATACGATGAAATGAAGAGTCGGAATACTAAGAAATGCCTCGGCTGTCTTTCATCCAACTCCATCACCAACCATCCTATCGAGCAACTGATGAATGGCGTCGCCCTCCTTAATAGTCCAATCTTCGGACTGGCACCACTCGATGTCAAAGTAGTTTACCGTTGTTTATCACCATTTAGTGGCTGCGAAGAGCCGTTCGCGTCGACCTTAACGTAAGAGCTTTGGGTATTGTATCGCACTGGCGATTAAACGCATTGACTGCATTTATAGCATCGGAAGAATGTGTGCTAAAGGTGTCCAAGTCGAACATTGTATTATCTATTGCTTAGTGACATCTTGGGCTTGGTGCGCCATGGATGATCATAATATATCCGTACATTTATTAAGCGCCACTGCGATTAACCAAGCATCAATCGATTATCGTACTCTGTCAGTGCCAGTCCCAAGCCAGGATAAAGGAGGAGGAGGGCGACGCTAATGATCTTTATTATCACACTGTGTCATTAAACTGAACCTACTACTACAGTACTAAACTATCGCCAGACCCACTGCACATTACTTCTCTTTCATAGAGTATGGTGGACGTTAAAGGCCCCTGGTGGCCACAAGCTGTCGCTTAACAATTAATGACGCAGTGGTCGTCTTAGACACCTTCAAAACGCTCCGTTCAGTCACTAAAATTTGTGCAAATGCGTTTAATCAAGAGCCAATATGCCAAAAATAATCTTTGTCGGCGGCGACGGCCTATGTTGTCATAAGCTTTTAAACTCTGGATCCATCCAATAATAATAATTTATTGCCCCTTCCTCTCTCTTTACCTTAGGTTGATTGTTGCAATTTAATTATGACAACGTCTCTATAGAAGTCGTTCAGTTTAGTTTAGATTTGATTACTTGATCCTTTTTCCTTGTTGTCTTGTCTGCGCCTCTTACGATAGTTAGGAGATGCTACCTACCCTTGACTTACCTTTAATGAAGTGGACCTACCTTTGTTCACTTGTCCTTACCTTGCCTATACTTACCTCTTTTGGTCTTGCTTGACCGCTCTGTAACTTGCTTTTACCTACCTTTTGCTTTGCCTTTCCTAAATTACTTTCCTTACTTACCTTATTGCCTGACCTTAAATTAATTAACTTGCTTTGCCTTGCGTTAACTAACCTTTCTCCCATGCCCGAGCAGTCAAAGGCAAATTATGGTTATGTAAAGTAAGAAAAGAAATCAGACCATACCTTAGTAGTATTTAACTTTACTTGGAAGTACCTGAAATTAGCCTACTTTACCTATCATACCTTTCTTTGCATTACTTACATTTTTCCCTTGTTCGACCTGACTTCATTTTACAGAGGCAAATTAAGACCGGTTCGGGTAAGGAAAGAAAGGTCAAACCATGTCTTACCTTTCATTAATAAAAAGTACCTTACATTCTCTTACTTTACGTTTCTTTATATTTCCATAGCTTACCTTACTTTAATTTCGAGTGGCATGACCTGGTTTAACGATTGAGCGATTTGACGGTTCTTTGGTCTTACTTTTGTCATCTTTCATCACTTCGGTTACGGTCTGCTGGACGTTGATGCCATGGTCAATCTTGCGGAAAACTGGACGACGGTTCCAGCCCAGCATCGATGCGAGATAACGTCAAAGCAGGCCACCAGATGCGTTCATTATAATATTATGACAAATATTGGTATGCAAAGAAAAGAAAGGTTAACGGATCAAAGGTGACACAACGATGACAAATGTAAATTGATAAAGTGTCTTTGTGAGTTACTGAAGACGTGCTACAATATGTGTCTTCACATTACATACATTCATACACACACCACATACATGCATACATTCATACATTATACATACAAAGGTAACGCTCCAGGGTAACGCTCCAGGGTATTAATTTTCAGTGGGGAGCTGTCAGTATTCGTCCCTTCCACTATTCAACAAAGTATCGGATTATCACAGCTAGAACTGTTCTTTGGAACTGTTCCAGTATCTGTCCATTCTGCTCAGTCGCCTCTGCGTCATTTCGATCTGAATTTAAAACTTACCTCTTTCAAATTGCTGCCATATCACATACAGCATCTCTGTCTAATTTAATTGATCTTCTGTATATTAACCTTATTACGGTTTTGTTACGACAACGGTCGATGCCTTGTGCATTTGACACCGGCGTTATAGAAGCTTTTAATTTAATAGCAGTAATAATCAATTACCTTAATCGTGGCATGATTTGTTTACCACTGGTGTGAAGCAGCATTTAGTAAAGACATTTAGTAGATTCCTTTTAACGACACCGTGTCGTAATGAGGATAACTGGCGCCGCCCTCCCCCGTTATTAAGGCTTCGGACTAGCACTACGCAATGGTAGGCATTTTTCCTTTGCTTATCAGCATCTTGTAGCGGTAAAGAGCGGGCAACTTCGACCATCTCCTAATGGGTGCATCTTTAGCATCTAGCGATGAAACGCATTTGCTGAACTTATTACGTCTGTAGAATAGTTTTAAAGGTGTCTAAGATGACCAATATATAAATAATTGTCAATCAACATTTGTGGCCGTCAAAGGCCGTTAACGTCATACTAACTCTTTGAGGAAGATTTCGAGACCGACTGGCAATTGTACCAGTTTCATTTTGACGACACAACGAGGTAACAAAGATCATTAGCGTCGCCCTCCCTCTTAATATAGGCTTGGGACTGGTACTGTGAAAGTGCAAACAAATAAATGGCGTGGGAAGAATGTCTGTTAACCCTAGGGCTACCAAGCTTTTTTTGTAACACTGGCTACCAAGAGGGGGGTGGTTACCACCCCTCCTGGATTTCGTGTTTGGTTTTACATATCATAACTTGTAATATAGCAATGGATTCAGCATTCATTTCTGCACAGAATGGTATATTTAGTTGTACATTATGTGAATGCACCGCGAAATTACATCACTTTTAACAACGGAACCCATTAATAAGCAATATTGTATATTATTGCGTACATTTTGTACTTTTTCGATAAACAAATATAAGATTATGTGTGTTTTGAAACTAATCTATGTATAAAAGATACAAACAATCATCCCTACACATGTTTATATAGTATAAATGTGCATCCATACATATATATCCATACATATTTATCGGTTTACGTTGTAATGCTGTATTCAGCCATTTTCACACAGATTACGCGTATTATTATTTATTTTGATCACTTCCGGTATTCAAAAGACAAAGATGTTGGTATGCAAATGAAGCCCTACATTCCCTCTAAAGAATGATATCTTTGTTTCTCTTCCAGTAAGACAAATGAATACGCTACAGACAAAAACTAAGGGGGAGTGCTTCCATTCAGCCATTTTCACGCATGTTACGCGTATTATTATTTATTTTGAGCACTTCCGGTTGTCTCAGGTCAACTCAGTGACCATAGAAATGTAGCCCCACATTCCCTCTATAGAATGGTATAATTTGTTTCTCTTAATATTAAATGACGGATAAGATATAGTCGAAAATCTAGGGGGGATCCACCCCCTGGTGCCTCGGGTATATTGGGTATAACTTTTGAACGGTGTGAGATATCATCTCACATTTTACCTCAAAACGTGTGCAAATGAACCCCTAAGGTACTTAAAAGGTCACATTTTTATTCCATACGGAAAAAGTTTGAGATGAAAAAACCTAGGGGGGGGACGTGGCAACCACCGTCTTGTGGCTGCCAAGGCCAATTACGTCGACCTTTAACTAGATATATGTCCATCCGTAGCTGTAGTTCCTGTGAGCGACGCAGTGCGTCGCCCTCCTTTATCGATGCTTCAGACTGGCACCACCGAGTACACGGCAATGGCCGAGATTTCCATGTATGCGTAGTGCAACGACGCTATGTAAAAGCGTAAATGATCAGCGTCGCCCTCCACCTTGATCAGGGGTTCGGCCTGACGTAGATCTGCCAACACATAGGCACCCAGATATTGGTAAGTTGCTGTTCGATGACACTGTGTCATAACAAAGATGATTAGTGTCACCCTCCTCCTCCTTTCTCCAAGCTTTAGACTAGCACTACCACAGGCAGGATAGTGGTTGAATTACAATGTAAATTTAACGCAGCTCCTCAATATATAGCATCGGATTGTTGCAGTCAAAGCCTATTACGTACATTTTCATCCATAGCGGTAGTTACGATTTAACGATGTACCGTCATATGAGAGATGAATGTCGTCACCCTCCTTAATAATCCAGTATTTGGACTGGTCCCACCCGATTGCATACCAGAGTTTTGTTGTTTATCACCATTTTGTGGCCGCCAAGGGCCGTTCTCTTCGACCTTACATTATGAGTATGACACTTAAACTTCCTGTAGCAATGAAACCTTTGGTTGCATTTATAGCATGGAGAGAATGCGCGATATTTCCTTTTGCTTAGCGACATCTTTGACCTGGCGTGAGATGGATGATCATAATACATTATGTGCACTTATTAAGCACCATAGTATTATGGTCAAGCACCAGTCGATGGCGCTGAGCAGTTGTGAGTGAAGAACTTGCTCAAGGTCCCTACACAGTTCCCGTCTCAAGAGACGAGTCTCAAGTCCTGTGCTCTAACCAAACGACTGCAGTGTCTGACAATAGTAGAAGTGTTAGTAGTAGTAAACTGTGACAATAGTTGTAGTAGACGTCAAGAGAACACTTCCATCATTTGCCATCATTCGCCATCTGCTCGATCAGTTTTCGTTTCAATTATCGGTTGAATTTGACCTAAGATTTGTAGGACACAGTAGGGGCTTGAATGAATGATTGCCTTGTAACGTCAAAAGTACGGCTCCTCATTTTAGACAGTTGCTGCGCACGGTCACCTTTTGCATTTCCATCACTCACGATTGCACAGCGCCATCGATTGACTTTTGGTCGCCTTACAGTGGCGCCTAATAAATACACAAATAATTATAGTATGATTATGCCATTCGCAAAATGTCGCTAAACAATAGTTAATGCAGTGCTCGTCTTAAACACCTTTACCACCTATTCTACATCTGCTATAAATTCAGTCAAATCGTTTTATCTTGAGGCTCATCCATTCGCTTTTTCTAATAGTGTGAGGTCGACGTTAATGGTCCTTGTTGACCACAAAATGTCGATAACGAACAGACTCCTCATTTCAGACGGTTGGTGATTAGGGACAATTTTGCATTTCCATCATTCACTATTGCACATCAATTGATGCTTGGTCGCTTAAGAGTGGCGCCTAATAAATGCACAGATATTGAATATGCATCGCGCGACAATCACAAAATGTTGCTAAACAAAAGGTCTCGTCTTAAACACCTTTACAAGGTATACTTCCTCTGCTATAAATTCAGCCAATGCGTTTTAAGTTTAGGCATGCCACCTCTTCATGTCGAGTAGGGTCCACGTTAACGGTCCTTGTTGACCAAAAAATGACGATAACGAACAGAAAAAGCGCCTATAGCATCGGGTGATGCCAGTCCGAAGCTTTGATTACAGAGAATAGCGACGCTTATTGTATTTGATCATTTATAAAGCGCTTCTCTCAGCATAAACATTTCAGAAGCGCTCCCAGTGCAAGGTACTGCGAGAGAAAAAGGTTCTAAGGTTACAGAAAGAGGCAAAGATGCCACTAGATAGGATGGTAGAGCGTAGAGAAGGATGAAGTCCATTCTATAGGGAGGGACCTATGTAGGCAACGCATCTGGATTGAGCCATTGTGGTCCTAACACGGGAACGAAGAGGTCAAACCGGTCAGAAGAGCTGAGATGACGCAACGACGTGGCAGAGAGGGGGCGGAGAATTTGGTGACAAAGACATTTTAGATGGTGGATCCACAGTTTAAGGGCAGCGTATGACAACATAGGCCGTTTCCGCCGACAAAGATTGTTTTTTGGCATGTCACAGCTCAAACTTAATCTTGGAGATGGATGGATCCACAGTTTAACGGCAGCGTATGACAACATAGGCCGTTGCCGCCGACAAAGATTGTTCTTGGGATATTTTTGGAGGGTTGGATCCAAGGTTTAACGGTAGCTTATGACAACATAGGCCGTTGCCGCCGTCAAAGATTATTTTTGGCATGTTATATTTTTGGAGCAAGACCCAGTTGAGATTTAAGCATGAGAATGAGAACTTAAAGAGGTGTGTAATTTTATGAACAGCTCTCGCCGTTCATATGTATGTATGAGCACTTGTTATAGCGCCCCTCAAGATTTCTACTCAGAGGCGCTCCCGACTACAGCGCGGACACTGAATCAGAGTTTCACGCCGAAGCGCATGAGCAATGATTGCGAGTGAAGGACTTGCCCAGGGTCCCTAAGCGGCGGCTTTGAGGTGGATTCGAACCCGCAACCCTCCGGCTGCAAGGCACCGAACATACCCCTACACCACCGCGCCCCACAATCCAGGATTCGGACTAGCACTACCCGATCGTAAGCAACTTTCCGTTGTTTATCAGCATCTTGTAGCGGCCTTGCGAAATGATTTGATTGTAAGCTTACCCTTCTTTTGAACCACCACACATGCTCGACGGGACTTCTCGATTGCGGTGCCACGAATAAACGCGGTTGCTAATTTTGTGGCATTAGAAGAATGCCTTTAAAACGGTTTCAAAACGAGCACTGTGTTATTGATTGTTGCTGTCAAAGCCTATTCCGTTATGTCCTTTTGGTATTTATAATCCCTAGGTGTTTGCCCGTCCTAGGACGTTAAAGTATAGCGAGCTCTGGCAGGTCACTTAAAATCAGCCCTCCCTTTCCTTCCTTCCTCCCTCCCGTTCTCCTCTCCCCATTCTTCCCCACCTCCCACTACTCCTCCCATCCCATGCACTTCCCCTTTCACTTTAGATTCCCTTTTCTCCTCACCGCTACCCTCCCTTCAACCTCAGTAATTGGTTTTGCGAGCTGCCATCTGGCGAATGACGCAGTGAGGAAAAAGCGTTACATGACGCACATGACATTTCTGTGCGTTTATATTATTAATATTTCATTTTTTGCTGTACTTTCTGTTTAACGATGCAGCATCATAAGATAGATGATTAATAAATAATATACTCTTTATTAATTCATACTGAAGATTACGCAGGATGATTACAAATCAGTATGAACGGATGATCACAAGTTATTACAGGTGTCGAATTTAACTGTATGCGGCAGCCATGCAAGGCGCCCATCACGTCCTACATCTCATTTTACCAATGCGCCATCCCACGAATGATAGGCTGAGTGTAGGGTACGGGAAGAGATCCCGCTTCATACTGCTCTTCACGCCACTGATGTTACCACTACGCTATGGACTTAGCGTCGCCCTGCTTGATAATGCAGGCTTCGGACTGGCATCACCCGATGGTAGAGCCCTTTTTCATTGATTATCACCATTTGTGGCCGGCAAGGGCCGTTCCCTTCGACTTTGCCGTTTGAGCGTTACTGGATTTTTGATCTAGCAGCTGCTATAAAACGCATCGGCTGAATTTATAGCCTTGGAAGAATGCGTGTTAAAGGTGTCTAAGACGAGCATTGTATTATCTATTGCTTTCCGACATCTTGGTTTCGGCGCGCGATGACGATCTTAATAATTATAGCTGTGCATTTATTAAGCGCCACTGTTTAATGACCAAGCATCAATGGATGGCGCTGAATAATCGTGAGTGAAACGACTTACTCAAGGTCTAGAGACAGTGCTCTTCTAGCCAATCGGCCGCATTGTCCCCAATAGGAGACATTGTGTTAGTAGTAGTAGGCTACATGTAAATTGTGAACTTTTAATAGTAGAAAGAGACGTGGTATTTATTAAGCGTCGCTATAATAACCAAGCACCTACAACCGACCCATTGGGAGTGAAACACTTGCTCAAGTTCCATCAACAGTAACTGTCTCAGCGGAGAAGGCTCGAACCCGTACTGATAATAATAATATTTTCGTTTATTGAAACAATCCGGTTGACAAACCGCAACCGGTTACATGTGCAGTTATGCAATTGAAACAATTCACAAGAAGACAAATGACAGAAGACTCATTAAGTATAATTAGTCTGGCAGATTCACTTAAAATCATCGACCTCTTCTTCCTTCACTCCCTCCCGTTCTCCTCTCCCCATTCTTCCCCACCTCCCACTACTCCTCCCATCCCATGCACTTCCCCTTTCACTTTAGATTCCCTTTTCTCCTCACCGCTACCCTCCCTTCAACCCCAGTATTGGTTCTGCGAACTGCCATCTGGCGAATGACGCAGTGAGAAAAAGGTAACGCTACAGAAACAGTGGGCATAAATAAATAGATGGCGAATGTCATTAGACACCTTTAAAACATGTTCAGCTGGCGCTATAAATAGACATTCTTTCGCTTTCTTGATATATTTTACCTTTGGTTCACAAACTTTCGTCTCATTACATTACTTATTATATATGAACGGATGATCACACGTTATTACAGGAGTCGAATTTAACTGTATTCGGCAGCCAATGCAAGGCGCCCATCAAGTCGTATACATCTCATTGTACCAACGCGCCATCTCGCGAATGATAGAGTGGACCTTTGGGAGGGTACGGGAAGTGATCCCGCTTCCTACTGCTCTTCACGCCACTGGATGTTACCACTACACTATGGACCCAGCATCGCCCGTCCTTGATAATGCATGCTTCGGACTGGCATAAACCGAATAAGTAGATGCAGTTTTTAATTGATTATCACCATTTGTGGCCGGCAAGGACCGTTCCCTTTGACATTACCGTTTGAGTGTTGCTGCGTTGTTTGCTCTAGCGAGATGATGATGATGATTCCAATTGTTTAACGACATCCTTTGGCTACTATGGCCGTCGACGTCTTTGTGTTAGTATTGTATTTCCATTGTTTGGCCCATTGGCTCTTTTGACTGTAATTCTCTTCTTTTTTTTTTTTTTCTGGCAAAATCATTGTCCTTTTTGGCTATATCAGCTCTTTTTTGGCCATATCAGCTCTTTTTGGGCTATATCAGTTCTTTTTTTTTGGCTATATCAGCTCTTTTTTGGCTGTATCAGCTCTTTTGAAATATGTTTACAAATTTACTAACAGTATTTCTAATATTTCTATAATAACATGAAATGCTATTTGTAAACATAAATTCAGCACAAATGTGTAATATATATATATACATACTGTATACACATTTTATTATAACATACATCTATTTACAAGAATGCATCTTAACAAATATTTACATAACAGAAAACTTAATTAATTAAACATGTCATTCATCATTTTTCTATATAACAAAGCAGTATTATTACAAAATTTAATAAAATTATTAATCATCATAATCAAATGATCCTTAATTACACATATAAGCACACTTGTCTTGTTTTAATTGGTATTTAAATCACAAGTAATGTGTTAAATTATATGTTTGTAGTAGATTTGATATGATACTGATAATTATGATAATAATTATAATATAGCGAGAAAACGCATCGGCTCTAATTATAGCATTGTAAGAATGCGTGTTAATGGTGTCCAAGACGACCATTGTATTACCATTGCTTTCCGTCATCTTGGTTTCGGCGCGCGATGACGATCCTAATATAGATGCGCATTTATTAAGCGCCACTGTTTAATGACAAAGCATCAATTGATGGCGCTGAATAATCGTGAGTGAAGGACTGCCTCAAGGTCTATACACAGTGCTCTTCTAGCCAATCGGCCACAGTGTCCTCAAAAGGAAACGTTGTGTTAGTGGTAGTACATGTAAATTGTGAAATTTTAATAGCAGAAAGAGACGTGGTATTTATTAAGCGTCACTATATATTGTATTGTATTTGAACACTTGTTACTAGCGCCCCAACCAGATTTCCCATTCAGAGGCGCTCCCAACTACTGCGCGAACGCTGAATCGGAGTTTTACGCCGAAGCGCATGAGCAATTGCGAGTGAAGGACTTGCCCAGGGTCCCTACGCGGCGACTTTGAGGTGGATTCGAAACCCGCAACCCTCCAGCTGCAAGGTTATGTGAGGAAAGAGCAGGGTAAGTTGAGGAAAGTCGACACCCTGCAGTTGTCTACGGCTACCCAGCCAAATGAGCTGTGTTTTAGAGGGATTTAAGAGTAGCCGATTGGAGGCCATCCAAGAAGAGATTATCTATCTAATCACGGAGCGTCGTTAAACAGGTACAAAGCCACGGATGAAAATGTATTTAATTGGAATATAAGTTAAAGGTCGACGTAATTGACCTTCGCGGCCACAAGATGTCGCAAAACAATAAATGATATAGTGGTCGTCTTAGACACCTTTGAAACGCTTGCTTCAGAGGCTATAAATAAAGTCAACGCGTTTAATCGCCAGAGACCCCCACGAGTCCTGTGGATATGGTACGGTCGACGTTAACGGTCCTTAGCGTCCACAATTATGATGAACAATAGAAAACTGACTTTCATCGTCCATTAGATTGTGGCGCTTAATAAATGCGTAATAATTATTGTAATAGTATTATTAATACTGATAAATAAATAATAATAGGATGGAGTTAGAATGAAGAGAGGGTTGAGCTTCAGTTGATTCGTGAATGGTATTTGGAATGGATTTAGAATGGTTTACGAATGGTTTTAAGATGCATCTGGAATATTTAGACTGGATCTAGGAATGGTTTCAGGGACCTATAGATTTCGCTATATACATGTAATGGATAATGTAATTGTGGCGTTAAACACCCTTAAAAAGTTCTCTACCAATGATATAAATTCAGCAACTGCGTTCAGTCACCGAATCGCTGTTAACCAACAGTAACCGTTAAACAATGTTTGCCACTAATCGTAATATTTTCGAAATTACTAAAGCGCCATTTAGAAGCTAAGCAATTGAGAAGCGGAGCGTCGTGTCAAAGAAATAGTTTATCTCATATCTCGGCGACTGTGACGGAGCCTGGCCATCTTACCTACCTATTGATTCTCTTTCTATCTCTGGATAAACTCGGTGCGTATACTTTGCTCTTTAATAAGGGCGCTGTAGAATTCTCGAGATCACGATTACAATACAGGCATACATAGGGCCTACACCGAAACGGAATCTATGAATGTACAACGCCCGGAATGCATGACTGAATGCAGTAATGGCTGAATTTACGCATGGCTGAATTTACGCGTGATTGTTGAATTTACGCGCGACTGCATTCACGCATGACTGAATTATGCTTGACTAAATTCACGCATGACTGCATTTACGCATGAGTGAATTTACGGTTGATTTAACTTTCGGACGACTAAATTCATAATTGGATTCTGAATGACTTACCTTTACGCGCTCACTATGTTTACCGCCATCGTCATGGAACTGTTTACCTGTCTGCCCATCTGTCTACCTGTACGCTTCTTTGGCAATTCAGTTCTCTCAATAAAACCATTGATGGGTGTGCATAGCAATTACCATCCACAGCATTGAAAGCGCTTTTGTGCAGTACCTAATATGCGCTATATTTCATTCATTCATTCGTTCGTTCGTTCAATTATTGATTAACGTCGACCTTACTCTATGACACAAAGTAGTGTTGGTCTGGCGATAGTAGTAGTTTCAGTTTAACGACACTGTTTGATAGCGGGTTCTGAACACTTGAACTTTCGATTGACAGTGCAGCACTCTAACCGCTACACTACTGTGAATTCAAACACAACCAAATACAAGGTATTACTCAGGCTCACACCGTTTAGTTGCTGCTTATCGACACTGTATCAAAACAAAGATGACTAGAGTCGCCCTTCTCCTTTCTCCAGGCTTCAGACTGGCACGACCACACGTAGGATAGTAGCGGAGTGTAAATGGCTTGCGTCATTGTTTTGCGATGGGATCCACAGTTTAACGGCAGCTTATGACAACATAGGCCGTTTCCGCCGACAAAGATTAGTATTTGGCATATTACACTGATGTAGTTTACTTTACAAACATATGCACGCACCAACTCACATACTCACACGCATACATAATACCGAGATTAATTCGTGATGATTCATAATTCGTGCCGAGAGCGTTTCTGAATAGTTATTCTGAGAGAGGCGCTATATAAATCTTTAGATACAATACAATACCGACGCACATAGAGCACACACATACACGCATACATACAAATAATACATACAACATGTATACATACACATCTGCGCCAGAAGCGCAACCACAGTCCAGAAGTTCGGAGGCCCTACAATAACATACTGTCAACTGTGACTGTATGTACCTCTGAATGGTTCACCCTATGAGAGGCGCTTTATAAATGTTTGAATGCAATACAATACAATACAATACAATACAATACTGTCAACTGTGACTGTAGGCCTACACATAATACGGCGGTTTGACTGTATTGTGGAAATAAACGACGAATAATTAAACATTCATGACGCGTATAATGCTTATGACGTCACAATCAGACAATAGCCTATCAAAACGGTTTGTAGCGTATATATATATATATATATATATATATATATATATATATATATATATAAATATATATATATATATATATATATATATATACACGGTCAAAATCAGCGTCTCTGGTTGCCGTCAGATGTCGCTGTGCATTGGGGAATTTGACGATCTCTATCATTGAGTAGATAGGGAGAATTTTTGTGTTCAACCCTCCCTCTCCCTCAATAAATGCATTTATGTAATTAAAGAATTAAGATGTAGAAAAATACGACTATGCCGAATGAAAACTCCCGAAAGCTAAAAAGCCAAGAAATTTTTTACTGGCAAGCTTAAGCCTCTGGCCTCGTTAGACATCTTTTTAACGCTCTTGACCGACCCCTTATAAAGCCTTGAGTCAAGAACTTAACAACCTAGTTAAGTAAAAATAAAAAATAAAAAGTAAAAATTAAAATATTAAAAATTAAAATATTAAAAAATAAAAAATAAAAAAATAAAAAAAAAAAAAAAAATAAAAAACAAAAAACCCCCCCAAAAAAACCCAAAAAAACAAACAAAAATATAAAAATACACAAATACATTGTATTATGCAAGATGTCACTACATACATACATATATGTATGTAGTGGGGGTCCATAGAGTAGTGGTAACATCACTTAGTCAGGGCTGTTAGACCGAAAATTTAAGCGGATGGGAACCGGCTGGACAAAAGCACCAAACTTTCTGTGTACTTAGGTTTGGTCATATGGTAATGGTTTTTGGTAGGAGCCACGCGATCCGACCACGGGGTCACCCTCAAAAACCAAGATGGCGGCCAATAATGAGCGCCAACACAGAAAACAGTATATATCAGGTCATAGGTAAGCTACAAAAACAAACGAAGTATCAAATTTAACATTATCAAGGTCAAGGAATCGATTTATCGTAGTGGCAATAGTGTCCGAATGGTACTATCCAAGATGGCGTCCAATATGGCCGCCAACACACAAATATATGTATAAGCTTATATCAGGTCAGAGGCAAGCTACAATAACAAATGAAGTGTCGAATATAATATTTTCAAGGTCAAGGAATCGACTTATCGTAGTGGTAATAGTTTCCGAATGTCACTATTCAAGATGGCGTCCAATATGGCCGCCAACACACAAAAATATGTATATATCAGGTCAGAGGTAAGCTACAATACCAAATGAAGTGTCGAATATAATATTTTCAATGTCAAGGAATCGATTTATCGTGGTGGCAATAGTGTCCGAATGTTACTATCAAGATGGCGGCCAATATGGCCGCCAAAACACAAAAATATGTATATATCACTTCAGAGGTAACCTACAATAACAAATGAAGTGTCGAATATAATATTTTCAAGGTCAAGGAATCGATTTATTGTAGTGGCAATAGTGTCCGAATGTTACTGTCCAATATGGCCGCCAACACTCAAAAATAGGTATATCTCAGCTCATAAAGCCGGGATGGGTGGGGGGCTTTGGAATCGCTCTTCGGGACGATCATCTGATGAAAACTCTAAGCGGACTGTCTCTGAGCTGTTTGATTCTATTTGTAGCGCTGACAACAGCAGAAGCAGATCCTATAAGGTTTTGACTTTGAAGATCTCTTTATGATTTCTTGAATTGTAGCATTCCCGCACTATTGCCACTTCAATTGTTATTGTGGCTTACCTATCCATTCATTTATTCAAGGAATTTGATATTACGCCCCTTCAGGAGACCTACTCAGAGGCGCTCCCAGCCCAGCTTCGGCACTAAATTATTAGACTTCGGTAACTTATTAAATGCAGGGGCACTACCCGTAGGCAGTTGACGAATCTCTAATGGGAGACCATTCTAGATGGAAGGTACAAGTTACAACTATTGAGAAGGCACGGTGCTGCCTAATTCAGGAGCGAGCCCGAGGGACTAAGAGTTCTCCCCCAGCAGAAGATTGGAAGACTCGACGGCTGCAGCTGTATCAGAAAGCGAACGACAAAGATCACTCCGATAGGCCGAGGCACAGCCAAGGATGCACCGCCAGACCAAAAGAGCAACCCTAATAGAGATGCGTTGTGGGACAGAGAGCCAGTACAATACATCCCACATATAATACAGAAACAAGAGCATATTTGGGAAAGCCCCTCTAAGACGAGCAGCTGAACGAAAAACCGTCCACGGCGCCCAATTAGTCCAAGTGGCTCTGTGGCAAACCCACCAGGATCAAACTGCAGTGATCCAATCTGCTAGTAACAAAAGCATGGATAAGGATCACAGCAGCGTCACGGGATAGGGAGCGAGAAATAACCCTCAATTGACGTAGCTGATAATAGCAGCTAAGGGCAAGCTCATTTATGTGCTGAGAAAAACAAAGTTCTTGATCCAAAGTTACCTCAAGTCCCGGACCGAATCCAATAAGGTGACATGCGGGAACTTTTCCGAAACCAGGCATCGGTCAATGCTCGCCAACCATCTACCACAACCCAAACAAATTAATTGATTCTTAGAGGCGTTTTTGAAGCAGGCGATTGGATGCTAACCAAGTGGAAGGGCATCAATAGCTTCGCACATCTGCTGAACGGCAATCCACCCCGCAATTGGGGTGGCAATGAATCTCCATAGAGTGATTCTTCCTAAACCCAGACTGCTGGGAGGAAAGCAAACCATTTATATCTAGTTAAACAATAGCAACAATACATTCCAGAACCTTAGAAGGAAATGTCACATTTACAATCAGGCAGTAATTTGCTTAAGCACTGGAATTCAGCCCATCCAGCTTGAAGACTGGGTACAGGATCGAGCTCGTACGTTTCTGGCGCGATTAAATTGAGCATTCGTAGCTCAGCACTCGTGACCTCTATATTGGACGCCATCTTGGATAGTAACCTTCAGACACTATTGCCACTACGATACATCGATTCCTTGACCTTGAAAATATTATATTCGACACTTCATTTGCTATTGTAGCTTACCTCTGACCTGATATATACATATTTTTTTTTGTGTTGGCGGCCATATTGGACGCCATCTTGGATAGTAACATTCGGACACTATTGCCACTACGATAAATCGATTCCTTGACCTTGAAAATATTATATTCGACACTTCATTTGGTATTGTAGCTTACCTCTGACCTGATATATACATATTTTTGTGTGTTGGCGGCCATATTGGACGCCATCTTGAATAGTGACATTCGGAAACTATTACCACTACGATAAGTCGATTCCTTGACCTTGAAAATATTATATTCGACACTTCATTTGTTATTGTAGCTTGCCTCTGACCTGATATATACATATTTTTGTGTGTTGGCGGCCATATTGGACGCCATCTTGGATAGTAACATTCGGACACTATTGCCACTACGAAAAATCGATTCCTTGACCTTGATAATGTTAAACTTGATACTTCGTTTGTTTTTGTAGCTTACCTATGACCTGATATATACTGTTTTCTGTGTTGGCGCCATTATTGGCCGCCATCTTGGTTTTTGAGGGTGACCCGTGGTCGGATCGCGTGGCTCCTACCAAAAACCATTACCATATGACCAAACCTAAGTACACAGAAAGTTTGGTGCTTTTGTCCAGCCGGTTCCCTTCATCTTGCTAACAGCCCTCACTAACTGGCATGAAGAGCAGTAGGAAGCGGGATCGCTTCCCGCAACCCTCCCAAAGGTCCACTCAGCCTATAATATTCTAGATAGCGTATTGGTAAAATGAGATGTTGATCGTGATGGTCGCCTTGCATGATTGCCGTATACAGTTAAATTCGACTCCTGTAATAACTTGCAATCATCCCTTCATACTTAATTGTAATCGTATATAAAAAAATATACTGCGCTGTGTCAGTTTGAATTAATAAACGAAGATTATTATTACATACATACATACATACATACACATTCACACATACATGCATGCACTTTTAAATGCATACATACTCACATCCATTCTATTATGGAAGATGTCAGTATTGAGCACATGTGCATATCATGAGCTACGCCATTGTTCATCTCTCGGACATGTTCGGGCATCTTCGTATGATCTCGGCTTTTCACTTCAAGCGTCTTATGAAAACCACCGATGTTCCCGATTGTCAATTTCCTCGCGGTCGCTTGGTGCGCTCCAGTCAGCGTCGGTTGAGAGGAACCCGTTGCATTTGACTTTCGTACTCAGCATTGATTTCCCTTAAATAATTAAACAAGATTAACGGGACAACTACTAGGCCTACTGTTCTGTCTACATGAACAATTATAAGCAATTCATAATTAATCAGTAGGCCGAGATGATAAGTAATTTTACAAGCAGTTAAGATGCTTAGGGAAGAGAATTGTTTTCGATGGCTAAGGTATATATGTGTACATGCAGGGCCTATCTATCAAGGGGGCCACCGGGGCTATTTGGCCCCAGGCCTCACTTGATAAAGGGCCTCGGAATCTATCTATCTACGGAGTTATCTATTGAAATTTATCGCTATACAAATTCTAATTATTTCGTGACAAAATCGTTGACGTCTATCTAATTGCATACTATACTAGAAATTTTTTGTAAATCTGTTATTATCTGAAAAAGGCCTTGAAAATTAGTTGTGGCCATGGGCCTCCAAATCCTGTCCTAGGCCCTGTGTACATATATGCGTGCTGGGTTTACAATCGAGGTTCAAATCCCCGCCAGGACAGAAATTTGGTTCGAGATTTCGGCTCCACCAGCGCCGCCTTGCAATCTCAGCTGCAATGAGTACACTGACCGTAATGAAACACCCGACTGGCCTAATGGGAACTGGAAGGAAACGACAGATCTGCCGATGGACGCCTTGGAGTTCTATGGGGAATACTGCTAATGGGATCCTGAGTGGCCGAGTGGGTTGGTAGCCCGCTCGCCACGTCGGTGGGAAGATGAGACGGCGAGGGAAAGGACCCTCGTATATCGAGGCTAAGAGAATGATGTCGCTAAAACTTCATACACATGACTGCTTATGGACTGCTAGCCTTCACTATTATAATTATAATAATATTATCATTTCCTCAATAATATTCGACTCAGGAATTGTAATTCTTCTACTGGTACTTATTTGGAGAAACAAGGACTTAAAAGAGGTGTGTAAGGGCCAGCATGCACTTCTTCTATGAGACAAGGTAGGAACATGTTAGAATATTATGGTGAGCCATGGGTAGATCGGGAATAGTGAGGCAGGGTATATTATGTTCGCCATTCCTTCATTCATTCATTCATTCATTCATTCATTACTTGAATTGGTATAGCTTAATTTCGGCTAGCAAAGGCGGTTGACAACCTGTTGTATTGTTATTCCATGTAATAATTATTATTACGACAATAAGTTGTGAGAGTTCAAATGAGGGAACTGTAAGTCTCTAGGAAGGGAGAAAGAGTGTCTTAGAGGTGGCCATTCCAGGTCTTGAGGGGCCAATCACAGAGAAGGCACGGCTCTGCCTGGTGGAGGTACGAGCAAAAGGGACAGATAGAAGACCCTGTTATGGCTGGGTAAGGTGGATTAGGGTAAGATGGGTTAAAATGAGGTAAGGTAAGACTGTTAATTCATTTGCGACCCAATTAAACAGCAGTTCACAAATAACGAGACATGTCATGACTTATGACTTTTCCGCATGACGCCTCATGACACCGGGGTCATCGTGACGCGGTCAAGCGGCCACAAGACGACGCGGTGCATGTCGGGAATTAAGGGTAACGAAGAAAATGAACAAGACGTCCAATTTAACGACTCCACCGGGCACTAGAGGGCCACGCCGATAAATGATCTCCAACGAATAAAGAGCCGTGTTAAAGATGCGGGACAAAGAAAGCGGCGCGAAATCGTGAACGATATTAGGGGACTAATGAGGGTAACGATGTTGGGGGATTTAACGTCGTGGGGGAATTTAAGGGGCAAGCGGTGAGGGTAACTGGTGACTAATTGACGGGGTTGGTGACCATCCGTCAGGGTAATGGCAACATTAGTTTACGTGGCGTCGAATTACGCATGCGCCATGAACCGAACGGGTGTCAGGCTTAAGTCGCTGTGACCTCGATTGTTGTGGATTCTTATTGGGTCGACGTGTGCAGGCGCAGTGACCTGGATGTGTTGCGGAACGGATGATTCGGTCTAAGACATTTAAACGGAGGCAATCTAATCCAAAATCCAGTCAGACCATTACAATTAGATCAATTCCAACCCAAATCAAATCCATTCCAATTCATTCCAATCTACTTCAATCCATTACATTCGAATCAAATAAAATCCATTCCCACCTATTCCAGTGAATTCCATTCCCATTCCTTTCCAATCCAACAAAATCCAATCCATTTAATAATTTCATTGAAATTCACTCCATTCTTCAAAACTATCCAGACAAATTCATTTCAATCCAATCCATCCTAGTAACTACTATGACGTCTTTGTAAAAAAAACCGAAGCATCAATCCGTGAAGCAATAACGAATGCTAGTAAGCATCGCAACGGGAATCCTATGGCCACCTAGCGAATGAATGGATGAAAATGATTTAGACGCATTGCCATCTAGCGACTGCAGTCAAGACGAAACATGCTGACATCTGGCGAATACGACTCAATTGGATGTGTGAAGTTTTTTTTAACGCGCTCAACTTATCATTTAAAGAAATTTTACTGCAACTGCTACTGCTACTGCTCCTGCTACTCCTGCTGCTACTGCTACTGCTACTGCTACTGCTACTGCTACTGCTACTGCTACTGCTACTGACTCTTTACTACTACTATTGCTGCAAACACTTCTACTACAATAACGAATGCTATTTGGAATATTATTATTATTATTAATATATGGGCGATTATGACTTAGGATTCGCATTATTATTATTATTATTATTATTATTATTATTATTATTATTATTATTATTATTATTATTATTATTATTATTATTATTATTTATCATTTACTGCTATCATCACTGCTACTTACTCTACTCACTCACTCTATCATACTACTCACTACTACTCATCATCATCATCATCTATCATCATCATCATCATCATCATCACCATCATCATCATCATCATCATAGGTACTACTTTAAAACGTTGTCAGAGGATGCTATATAAACTTCGGACACCACAACACTTCCTTAACTTGATGAATGTTCCTCATCTGGCACGATGAAGGCTGAAGCTGTAAAATATACGCTTACAAGCTTATGGAAACATAATATAATTATATTCGTTTATTGAGAAAGACAACTCTAATTGGCACACCGCAATCAGTTACAATGTCAAAGAGTTAATAGAAAATAATAGGTCTTTGTTTTACTCATTACGTAGTTAGTTGACCATAATGTGCAAAAATTAATGAGGGATTGACATAGTCATTGAACACAAGCATAGAGGACTCTAGGTATGAAGTTTTTATTGTCTTTGAGGGGCAGCTCAAACAGGTGCCGTCTGGGCCGAAGATTGTAGCGTCTCTCGGCACGGGGCTGAACAGGCCACGTAGAACGTGGTACTCGTTCTGGAACATGGAACAAGCAATCTGCAATCAAGATAATTAAT
Organism: Aporrectodea caliginosa; assembly: GCA_020284085.1. Lineage (NCBI taxonomy): Eukaryota > Metazoa > Annelida > Clitellata > Crassiclitellata > Lumbricidae > Aporrectodea > Aporrectodea caliginosa. The sequence continues at coordinate 547,879 of JACEVL010000447.1, read as the reverse complement.
TTGAAATATAATTAATTTGTTTTAAAGACATAAACGACCATAGCAGCCGCAAGACGTCTATGGAACTGGATAATACATTTCCATCTGGAATGATGAACAGGATATGGCGAGGCAGAGAATTGACAAAGGAAACCAAGAGAAATAAGTTGTATACGAGTCGATGATACAACCGATTTTTTCTATACGTATCGCAATGTTGGATAATGCGATAGCAAGTTGTGAAAAGAATTCTTACAGCAGAAATTAGTTGGCTACGGAAGATCGCAGGGATTCAAGACAACTGAAAATAAGAAGCGATGATGACGACGACGACGACGACAATGATGATGATGATGATGATGATGATGATGATGATGGTGATGCTGCTGCTGATGATGATGATGCTGATGATGATGATGATGATGATGATGATGATGATGATGATGATGATGATGATGATGAATGATGATGATGATGATGATGATGAATAAAAAATGATGATGATGATATTTAAACATTTATAACTGATAGCATGTGATTCATTCATAATTTTGTCTTTTCTATAGCAATCCCTATAAGGTTCCATACGTTCTTTGACTATACCAAAAATTTCCTAATAAAGATTTTCTAATAAAAAATGAAGTATTAATAATGTTAAATATTTAAACATTTATAACTGATTGGCGACATCTGCGTGTTGCCTTTAACGCACATCGCGTAAAATTACGACCAGTTAGTGTTCACATTATTTCACTGAACGCGAATGCGAATAAAAATATAAATATTGTCAGTTGATGCAATTTAAAGGTGTCTAACAATTGCAAACCATTTGTTATAATCTATGGAGTGTGATGTTTTTGTATTGATTTACACACCTTTAATTCGGATGCAACAAGGGCTATTAATAAGTGGTTCGTCGTTGGGTAATCTAAATCAACCAGCTGACATGTTTCAGAAAATTTATGAAACTATTTAATAGTTTCTCGTGCACCAATATTAAAGGTGTCTAAATTGCAAAATAAGCTCGCTTTAACGATTGGTGGTGGGTGGTGGTGGTGGATGGATGGATGATGATGATGATGATGATGATGATGATGATGATGATGATGATGATGATGATGATGATGATGATGATGATGATGATGATGATGATGATGATGATGATGATGATTATGATGGTGATGAAACCAAGAGTAACTTGGCAACAATAATTATAATAATAATTATCTCATCTGTGTATTGTATTTGGGCATTGTATAGCATCTCTTACAGATGTATAAACTATTCAGAAGCTCTCTATCAGGCAGCTGACAGACGTGGAAGAGGCCTTTGGTGACCTTCTACAATTTACAGTTTCCCATTTTACCTTTATATCCTACCTTTCGCCTTTTATCCTCTATCTTCCTTTCTACCGTCCTGCCGTCATATTCTACATCTTGAGCTTTTCACTTTAACCTTAACCTTTGCCCTACTTATCAAGCATCCTCTTTCAAGCCACAGAGCTCAGCAACTGACCTTTCTACCGCTACTTCCGGTGTTTGGCGCATGTGCAGAGTCGTTCTTCTTCTGTTGAGTAATCGGTCTGTCTACAGTAGCCGACGATTAGTCGATCGATTATTCGACCTTCGCCCATCACTGGCTATATCCTTTTCAGGAGGGATCGAGCCGGACGCAAAGGAGGGGGCGTCGCCATATACTGCCGACCTGCTCTAAATCCTACAATATTCAAACCTACAACACCGTACGCTGCTGAACTTGAGTTACTGTGGATAACTGCAACCGTGGCGAATAGATGTTACTACCAGTGTGATTTTCCTTACAGGTTTTATTTTAGTTATAGTTATAGTTATAGTTAATGATTTTTTATTTTAGTTATAGTTATAGTTATAGTTAGTATTATTTTTAGTTATAGTTATAGTTATAGTTAATGGATTTTTATTTTAGTTAATTTTAGTTACTACTTAGTTACAATAATTAAGTCTATAAGCAAAATTGTGCGTATTAATACGTTGTTTCACAATTTACTCAGAGCTATGAAAACCTTTGAAGCATGGGTACCTTCAGCTTCATCAATACACGAGTTTCCAAAGTAACTGACAAATTTCACAATAAAAATTTCGCATTTTTCGTTATCATTTATGTCGTATCGTCCATATTGCACTTCCTATTTTTATTTTTTGTATTAACGAAAATAAAGATGAATTTTCGTTAGTGTTATTTTGCGTTATAGTTATAGTTATAGTTAATGATATTTTTTAGTTATAGTTATAGTTATCGTTAACGAAATCATTTTATTTTCGTTAACGAACATTTTCGTTATCGTTATCGTGAACGAAAATCACACTGGTTACTACATAGGTGGCATTTACCATCCACCCAAGCCGAGATACGATGTTGACCACCTCCTCTCAACCATTGATACCACTCTTGATGAAATATACGATCGTACAAGTAGCCCTATCGTAATGCTACTTGGAGATTTCAACCAGATTCCATCACCCGCCATACTCAAACTAGGCCTTGTTACTGAGTTTGAAGGTCCTACCCACGCAGGACACCCTCTCGATCGTATCTACGCATCTGAGAAACTTTTCTACTCCTGTGTGGCCATTACCTCCACGGTCAGCACGAAACATGCAGCGGTTTTAAGCCATTCTGTTGCTGATTCCGCCAAGCGCCCGGTCGGATCCGCAGACTGTTCAATGGATCGAGCTGACAGATCCGTGAGAAGTTTTCGGTTACGCACACCTGGACGCATGGCTGCATTACATACTTACCTCGAGAATTACCATTGGACCACTTCTGAAACTGACCGCACTCCAAATGTTGTGTTCGCTGACTTCTACACGACCATGGAGACAACCTTGGATCGCTTTTTTCCCCTCAGTCAGGTCACTATACGTGATAAAGACCCTCCATATATGACTCCTCATATTAAATATCTTCTTCGAAGAAAATGTAAACTTCTTAGAAAACATCATTTTGAATAGGCGACAACCATCGCTGCTAGAATAAACAAAGCTATCTCTCGCAAAAACTCGGAATCTTTTGTGGGTTTGGAGCGAGGTTCTCGCCGCCTTTGGACGGAGGTCCGCCGTCTGAGGGATGGAGACAACCCGGGCATGGTCAGTGCCAACATCGGGTCTATCACGGCATCGTCGCTCAACCTCCACTACATGAACATCTCCACTGATCCTGATTATGTTCCGCCTCCCGTTAAACAATCTGTTGTGCAAGCCAATGCTGTTAATTTTGATGTGTTTGATGTTTATAGAGCGCTTGCATCAGTCAAAGGCACCTCCACCGGCCCTGATGGCATACCCTCCTGGCTGATATCAGCCATGGCGCATCTTTTAGTTCAGCCTGTTACGGATCTATTTGTATGCTCTCTTACCAATTCTTATGTCCCTTTACAGTGGCGCCTCAGTATGATCACCCCCATACCCAAGATTTCCCGTCCTCTTAATGAAGCTGATTTTAGACCCATCTCTATCACTTCCATCCTCTCACGCATCTTGGAGAAAATGGTTGTTCGTAGGTACTTTTACCCTTTTATCACTCAACCATGCTCTAACAGGATTTTTACGGACCAATTCGCTTTCCGCCCTTCCGGATCCACATCTGCTGCACTGATTTCCATAACCCATGAACTTCAATCGATGCTCGAATCTGAGCCCTATGTTAGGCTCCTGTCCCTTGATTTTAGTAAGGCTTTCGATACAGTTAGACACAAACATCTAGCTGATCAACTAGCAGCTCAACCCATTCCGGACTTTTTGTACAACTGGATACTTGCTCTCTTGCACGAGCGTCAGCATTGTACTAAATTTGGGGGTGAAATCTCTCCCCTCTGTACCATTAATGCCAGCATAGTGCAAGGCTCTGGCCTTGGACCTACTGATTTTGTCATAGCTATTGTACCCTTAAACCTAAATGCAGTGGAAACCGCCTTCCTAAATATGCCGACGATAGCTACTTGCTGATTCCTGCTTCCTGCATTGACAGCACTCTTTCTGAACTTGATCATATCTCTCAGTGGGCATCCATTAGCAATCTTAAACGTAAACCATGCTAAGACCAGAGAAATGGTCGTTAGACGACCGAGGTCCAAAGCTATTGCCCTCCCTTCCCCATCCCTGGCATTGAGCGGGTCCAGGAGATGGTTATTTTGGGTGTCACTATCTCTGATCGGATTGGCTTTGGGGCACACATTGACAAAATATGATGCATGATGATGACAATCCATGTTCGCGCTATGTGTTTGGTTACGCCCACGATCTCCACGATCAACGTCTCTTTGACGTTGTTGGGCTACTACCCTCGCACGGCTATCTTATATGCCTCCCCTGTTTGGTGGGGATTGTATAGCATCTGTAGGGGAGCGTAAACGACTTAACGGTATTCTGAGAAAGCTCACCGACATGGGCTTCCTCCCTGCCGATTTTCCTAGTTTCACCGTTTCACCATTCTAGAGCCGATTCTACTCTTTTCCGTTCAATTCCTCTCAAATCCTTGTCTACGTCCTTCACGACCTCCTCCTCCTCTTAACCTTTTCACTTTATACCTTAACCTTTGCCCTACTCACATGATCATCACTTTTCTACCAAGCCACAGATGCCTCAGCAACTGACCTTTTATACCGAGACTGTCCGGTGACTTGGCATATGTGCAGAGTATTTCTTCTTCTGTTGAGTAATCTAGTCTGCCTTTGCTAGCCGTCAATTAAAGAATCGATTATTACGACCTTCGCTTACTTACTTCGCCCAACCCTCATTAATACGTGATAGACAGACTGTACGAAACTAAACGTAAGCCACGTAACAAAGTCTTTTGATATTACTACAGTTCAATATTTTAAAAATTATTACTGATTGGCCACATCTATGTATCGCCGTTAACATAAATCGAGTAAAATTACCATCTTCAGGACCTTATATTACTTGACTGAACCTTGTTTACTGTTTAACGATAACTGTGTGGCAACAAAGACCATTAGCGTCGCCCTCCTCCTTAATCCAGGCTTGCGACTGGCACTGACAGAGTACGATCATCAGTTTTATTTGACTGAGCGCGAATAAGAAATAAAATATTGTCAGTTGTTACAATTTAAAGGTGCCTAACGATTGCAAAACCGTTTGCAATAATAGGCAAGTGATATTGATGTCTTGAAATTACACACCTTTAATACGCATGCACCTGGAGCTACTAATATATTAATAAGTGCCGTCTCAGTCTAAATATTACTATAGATTTGGTTATGTGACTTATAAATGGTTTCCCGTTCATGCTTATTAAAGGTGTCTAACTGAATTAAATTTGCTTTAAGAATTTTCCGCCGAAATGTATCTAGTGTTTACCGACTCTTTGGTTTTATCTTCATATACGTTATCTCATGTTACCACTCATCTTCTCTACGTAAATAATTTCACATTATCATGTTTTACCTTGTGATACCTAATCTCATGTTATTCATCTCGTCCAAACCGGTCCTACTTTCTACCTTACACGCTGCGTTCCAATTGCCTCTTCACCACAGGCCGGACATTATTTTAACGCGGGCAGTAATTTTATCCACTCCCCGGCAGGCGTCCCAAAGAAGAACAGGGGACCATTATTACGGGCCGGGCATTATTTTAACGCGGGTCAGGAATTGGAACAACACCCCTAAGGACGCGGCAGGTCATTATTTATTAATAAGGAATCAGTGGCTATTTATCTACGAGACGTCATCGACCAAATTACCTGAAAGCTCCGAGAGACGACCAACGCTAAGTCTACACCGGACTCAGATGGATGGGTAACACAACAATGGCAATGGGTCCAGTAAGGTTTCACGTCATCGTGTGAAAATCATTGTTATTAAACGAAGCTGCTGTTTATATATAGCAACGTCGGATAGCGTTTAACAGGTGTGTAATTTTAAATTGTGTTACAGTTAGAAATTTGGGTGAAGAGAGGTGATGGGAAACACACCAATGGCGTAGGGTAAGCTTTTAGACTAGCAATGGGCAATACAACAATCACACTGGGTCCAGTAAGTTTTGAGATGGGAATAAAAGACGAAGTAATGGAAGAGGAAAGGATTTGAAACTGAGCGAGGTTCTGCTGGACCCGGCTGGAAGTGGCATCTCACCAATAGCACTGGATCCAGTAAGAATTGAAACCAAAGAAAGACGGGAGAGGTAAGGTATGTTTGGTGAGGGAAACGCTGGTGATAGGAGTTAAGTTAAGGTAGGTGAGATGAGACGAATGAATGGTCTCGAGGTAAGGTAGGATAAGTCTTTTGCATTACGCCCTGTGGCTAATGAGTCTCTAACTATCGTTTTTTATTCGACTATGTAAAGCAGGCAATAAGCTCCGAAAGAACCTTGCATCTCGACGTGCGATTGTCTTTGCTCCTTACCCCGAAGATCCATGCATCCATTGAGGCAAGCAGAAATAGAAACCAACTGATAGATGAATGAATGGATAGATGGATAGATAGATAGATAGATAGATAGATAAATGGGTAGATAGATAGATGAGATAGATGAATGAATGAATGAATGAATGAATGAATAGATAGACGAATGAATGAATAGATAGATAGATAGATAGATAGATAGATAGATAGATAGATAGATAGATAGATAGATAGATAGATAGATAGATAAGATAAAATAGATAGATAGATAGATAGATAGATAGATAGATAGATAGATAGACCAGCAGGATGAATGGGTAGATAGATAGATGAATATAAGATAGATAGATAGATAGATAGATAGATAGATAGATAGATAGATAGACAGATAGATAGATAGATATAGATAGATCCGAAATATTAACTTTTATATTCGTGTACCGACTCATTTTATATATAACTAAGATAAACTTTTAATAGTACTCACACTTCTCTGATGTGAAATCTAATCGACAATTCCTCTCCTCTAAGGTTAACCAACTTTCCATTTTGGTCGGTAAGCTTCGTTTCCATCGATGAAATCGTGCTCAGCGTGATTGGAAGATACACTAAATTAGTGGGTACTTCGATAATTTTATAACCAGGCCCTACGTTAGGAAAAAACGAATATATCACGTTCGCCATCGATCCGTTGGTATACGAAGCACCGATTATATCGCTCGTCACTCTCAAACTGGTTACGTTTATTATGTTTACTATTTGTTCGGATTCGTTATATCCATCCGAATATACCCAGCGATTGAAACCTAGGACCGTTCTAATCGAGTTGTCCGACATAAAATCAACTTTATAATTCGGCGCAATAGTTAGCACCGACTTTAACGTATTACTATTTGGTTCTATCGAAATATTAGGTTGTGCGTCGGCATCACAATGTCCGTTATCTTTCATAACTCTCTGCAGGTAATCGTTTATATCCGTAATTTCATAACACCCTTCAGGGACGTTTACATTGACCCACGTATCACCCCCATCGGGTGAATATCTCAAGTGGTTGTTTGTAGCGTCAATATTCGGAAAACTAAAATAAGTCTCTAGATTAAGAAGAGACATTTCATACTTTTTACCCACGTCCAGTTCGATTAGCGGATTAAACTGAGTTCTAATCTTCGCGTTCTTTTTACTCAACAAAATATAAAAAGACGATTTTGGGCTCGTGTTACGTTCCACTTTTTCCATGATAGTCGACAGCTTTTCGAGAGCAGATTCCATTCTTTTTTAATAATGAGATTATTATTTTATATTACAATGGTATGTAGAATTCATCGAACCCACATCGATACTTTCCTTTGTCAGCGCCACTAGTTGAATCGATTACTAGGAATCCATGCGGACGTTTCCAAACAGTTTTGCATAGGTTTCTAAATTCTTTCTTAGGCATGTCTTCTTCGCCTACATGATCGTCATAGATATGATTAATATTTTTTAAGTCTTGAGGAAATAAACAGATAAAATTTGCGTTCTCTCTTATGGTTTGCCGAGGCAGTTTGAAATAATTTTGGGCGAGGTAGAAGCAGTCAACGTTGCTATGTCTTCCTCGGATGTAGTAGGCCTCGCATTTGTTCTGCGTGACTAGCTGCAGATCGTCAAAGATCATTAGGTTCTTCTTCTCCGGCTTCAACTCTCTCGGGTCTGGTACGTCTTCAGCTGATTCGAAGAACTTGGCAGATATATCAGATTTCTCATTCGAGTGTTTAGCCATTTCCTCAACTACAACTGCTGGTGGAATATTTTGTCTCATGATCTCGTCTTGACAATCGAATAACCCGACTATGTCTTGTTTAGGTAGTTTTTCTTCGAGTGCTTTTTTAGTATTCTATACTCTGGTTGAAAGAGAGACAGACCGAATACCTGTAGGTTATCGTAGTCTAACCATTCGGGTCTTAAGAGTAAATTCAACAGTAAAGTCGTCTTCCCACAACCAGATTTTCCTACGATTAAACCTCTTATACTTCTAGGTAATAGTGGGTTATTTAATCTTTTCGATGCGTTTTCGTTCCACGATAAATCCTTAACTTCCATAGTCATTTTAATATAAATGTTTTTGTATTTAAAATAACGATGTATTGCGTAAAGTGTAAGAGAAAAACCGAAACGAAAGATATTCAGAACGTCGTCAGTAAAAATAATAGGCCTATGCTTCGAGGCGTATGCGCTGTATGTGGAACTACTAAAACTCAATTCGTGAAAGCAGCACAAGGTGGTGATCTAGTCAGTGCTCTAAATTCGGTTACAAGCGGCATTAAGCTACCGTGGGCTAAATTTCCAGGTGAGATGCATTTACCTGGCCATCAGTTTACGGGACCTGGAACTAGGTTAGATTTGAGACTGAATCCCGATGGAACTCCGAAAGAGTGGTCTAAACCCGTTGATAGGGTCGATAATGCTGCTTATATTCACGATTTAGCTTACAATCAATACTCCGATACGGCTAATAGGAATGTAGCTGATAGAACTATGATTAATGATTTGAATAATATTTCTAATCCAAGCTTACGAGAACGAATAGAGAGGAGTTTAGTTAAACCTATATTATCAGCTAAATCGAGTTTGGGATTAGGTTTAAAAAAAGCTTGAAATGGACTGACCAACTAGCGGAAGAATTACATAAACCCATAGTAAGGCATTTTAGAAAACGGAAGGTGTACGTCGGCGGGATAGATAACATTTGGGCAGCTGATCTGATCGATATGCAGGCGTTCGCTAAAGATAACGATGGCGTGAAATACTTGTTAACGGTTATAGATGTATTTTCAAAGTACGGTTGGATCGTGCCACTACATGATAAGAGCGGAAAATCTACGGCTAGTGGTTTCTTGAAAATATTAAAGAGTGGAAGAAAACCGGGTAAAGTATGGGTTGATAAAGGAAAAGAATTTTATAATAAAGATGTACAGAATTTAGTCGAGTTATATTCTACTGAAAATGAGGAGAAGTCTTGTGTAGTCGAACGTTGGAATAGGACGATGAAAGAAAAGATGTACAAATATTTTTCAGCTAATTCAACTCGAAGATATATTAATATATTAGACGAAATGGTTAATAATTATAATAACACGAGACATTCTTCTATAAAAATGACTCCCACTAAGGCGAGTATGAAAGTTAATGAAAAGACTGTATTTATGAATTTATACGGTGATGAGATTTCAGAGCCTATTACACCTAGGTTTTCAATCGGTGATAAAGTTAGAATTACGAAGAAAAAGAACATATTTGAAAAAGGGTACACGCCGAACTGGACTGAGGAAGTATTTACGGTATCCCAGGTTCAATACACAGATCCTCCAACTTATAAGATTACCGATTATAACGGAGAAGAAATTCAGGGGTCATTTTATGAACAGGAGCTGCAAAAATCTACTCAAGAAATATTTAGAATAGAAAAGATTATCAAGAAACGTGGAAAGAAATCTTTAGTTAAATGGCTTGGTTATCCCGAGTCCTTTAATTCGTGGGTTGATAATGAAGACTTAACGATCGTTTAGGTGGTTGTGTTGTTTTGAGCCAGAGTGCTACACTTCTTACTACTTACCTATGTTGAGCCAGTTTATTACACTTCTTACTACTTGCCTGTGTTTAATTGTGAAATCGGACGAGCCGCTCAACAGGACTCGACTGTTGTTTCAAAAGTGTTGTTCATAAATAGGCCACTTCAGGTCAGTCAGAAATGGGTGAGTTTGTCAGGAAATGGGTCGACCGTCGGAAATGGGTGAGCTTGTCAGGATCATAACAAGCTGACGGAAGTAGCGTCTCAAATGTCCGACGGTCTGACAGGCCCGGCTTGTTTGAAGGAACGCCTCCTTTATAGTTAGGCCTACATCCTTGCTAGGAGGCTGATGCAATCGAATGATGAATCTATGTTCCAGTCACATGATTTTTTTTTATAGCTAATTATAATTCCAGCCAGTCTTGCATCATAGTTCCTGCTTATATCAGCCCCTCTCGTGATGCTGAGTAATAGGCCTATCGAAACTTTTGGAAATTCCAGCTGTCTTACGCCAACGTAAAACACGCGTTCGTGAATATGCGTTAGATTCTAGAATGATCTGATAGATTGTTATATATTAGCCTGCTGTTGAAACATACGTGTCAGTTGCTATACATGGAGAGTCTGTCAGTTGCTATGAGCGGTTTAAACATGTCACACAAGCGCAGCTTTTTTGAAGCATTTATAGATGAAGCGGCGAAAGATGAAGGTTCGTCTAAAAAATCTACGAGAATCGAGTTGGCCCGCGCAAAGAATCGCAGGGACACAACTTATCAAAACATGCTGAAAACCAAAGAACGGGCGAAAGCAATACACGAAAAATTACGTGAACAAGAGGCGGCATATAACGCTGCGATGGAAGATGTTAAAAGATTGAATGAACGCTTGAAAAATGATTAATTGATGTTGAGGCGTTTCCAACAGTTTATAACAGACATGGTTGAGCGTTGAGATCTGCTCTCCCATTCAGTTTTTGCATTCAGCTGAACTGAGGCTAAAAGACCCCCAAGTTTATGGGGAGGCCGTCGATATATGATATATATCCTGATGAGTCTTACGAAGACGAAACGGCTCTATTTTCTATCTGATTCTTGATATGAGGTAAGATCTTATTTTTTCTCGTATGATGAGTCGGTGGTGACGACTATAATGATTATAATGATAACAACGACGACAGACAGATGACTAAGACGACGCATGACATATAGACGAACAGAATGACTGGGTGGAATGAAGGACGGAATGAAGAGAGACGGATGAACAGACTGACGAAGAGACGGACATTTCAATTAACGTCGGCAACGCGTATCACACGCCCAGGCGGATTCTATTCTTGTCATCGCCTGAGGGCTGAAGAAACAGATGTGGCTAGATTTTTTGCCCGCTTACGATGTTCTGTAGGCGCATATAGCTTCGTGCATGAGGGGGTCTGACCTTAATATTAGTCTAAATTATCATACACTGACCAATATTAAGGTCCGTTCATGGCGATTTGAGGTGATTTTTCAATAACGCAAATGAAAAGTAGGCCAATTATATAGTTTTTAAAGAATATGATAAAAAAGGTGTTCATATGTCACTTCGAGCAAGACTACGAAAATTAAAGATTGCTGGTAGTAGTTTCAGTTTAACGACACTGTGTGAAAACAAAGATCATTAGCGTCGCCCTCCTCCTTTAGCCAGGCTTGGGACTGGCACTGTTGGGGTTCAAACAGTGGCGGAGTTCAAAAAGATAGCTAGTAAGTTGCAATTGATTTTCATGATTAAGAACAGGAATGAGAAGAGCGATGGTGACATGACGAGGGTGGAATGGGTGGAGAAATGGTCACGGAAACTCTGGAAGAAAGTCAGAGGGATAACATTGTATTGTTCCTATTGTGGCCTAGTTTAACTTATCATCGAGATAATTATAAAATTCACTCCGTAGAATATACAATAACGCGTATAGATGTGGAAGAATGGCCTTTAAAAGGTGTTCATGGGAAACCACGTAAAACAAGAAAAGATAGATCTGTACTGCAGTTGCAATTACAAACAGAACTTTATATAGCATCACAAAAACGTTTATTAGAGGTGTTTAAAAGCAAAAATCAGTTTTGTAGCTGAAGTGGATTCATGGTTTAACGCCATTATAGTAAGTTGCAGGAATTAAATTACAAGTTAGAGTGGTCGAGTTAGAAGAGCAAGAGGACTACAGTAACAGTAAATCTCTATCTAATGTAATGTAATGCAATTTAATATTATCCGCGATTATAATGGCTCCATTATCTTAATGTATAAGACATCAAGCAATGTCATAAAACCGTCATAGACCCACATTCGAGTAGCAAGCGAAAACGCGTCACCCGCAGATCTCCACATGAAAAACCAACAGATCAGAAGATATGTTGAAAGCATGTACATACTTTTTTAAATAAGATAAAACGCGGCGCCTGCATATCCCCACTAGATGACCAGTTGATCAGAAGATACGTTGGAAAGGTGTACATACATTTTTGATGAGATGAGATCCTCGTCTAAGAGGAAGAACCGGCGAGATTCTCCTCTTCACTATGCAGACAATGCATCCGTCCAAGACAATACGTATTCTAAACGACGTCGGTGCCAAATAGACGATGACTGTTCAAATAGCTCTCCTCCTCTTCTTCTTCTTCTTTTACTCTGTCTGTCTATGTCTCTGTGGTCTGTGTGTTTCTCTTCTCTGTGTCACTGTTCCTGTCTCTCTGTCTCTCTAAAATCTCTGTTCTCTCATATCTCTCTCTCTCTCTCTCTCTCTCTCTCTCTCTCTCTCTCTCTCTCTCTCTCTCTGTGTAGCTGCTGTTTGTCTGTGTCTCCGTCTCTGTGTCTCTGTCTCCTCTGTCTCTGTGTCTCTGTGTCTGTCTCTGTCTGTCTCTGTCTGTCTCTGTCTCTCTGTCTGTCTCTCTCTTCTCTCTCTGTCTGTCTCTTTCTCTCTCTTTGTCTCTCTCTGTCTCTCTCAAATATTTGTCTGTCTGTCTCTCTTCCTCCGTTTGTATCTGTCTGTCCTACCGTTTCTCTCTGCCTCCGTTTCAGTGTCCTCCTCCCAATTCCATTTCCTATATTCCTCCGTACGTCTCTCCGAGATCTTTGTCTGCGATGGGAAACAAAGGATAACTCCCAAACGACGACGACCGTCTCAGACAATAATAACGAAAAGACAACAGAGAATCAGCGACAAAGGAACTCTATGGAACGCCGACGTTATCATAAATGCAGATGGAACGCCATTCGGAATTATTAGTATTGTTACGCATTTATTAAACGCCACTATCTACTGACGAAGCATCAATCGATGGCGCTGAGCACTCGTGAGTGAAGGACTTGATAATGGCCCCTACACAGTAACCATCTCAGATAAGGATCTATCTGTGGATGGGTTTTCTGTTTAACGACCACTATGTGGTAACAAAGACCATTAGCGTCGCCCTCCTCCTTTATCCAGGCTTGGGACTGGCACTGTCAGAAAGCAAACAGTGGCGGAGTTTGGAGGCGCTGTATCTATCGCGATCGCTATTTAAATATATAACTCAACGCTATTCAATTAAAGGTGTCTAATGAGAGCGTTGTAACCAAACGAAGCATGCACTCCTTGTTTAGCGACATCTTACGACTGCTATTTGTACCTTATTAATTTTAAGAACTTGACGATTGAAAGGATGCATCATTCCGTCTTACAACAACCCCATCGGCTTATATAGGATTGTTTGGCAACGTTTTAAAGGTGTCTAAGGATCGCGCTCTAAGCAATCGTATTTCAACTACGTAATATTCTTAAATACTGAGGGTCCTTTTGTGCCAGGATTAAGACAAGGTTAACTCTGGCGTTCCTCACGCCTCAAACGAGGGAGGTCACCCTGGATAACTCTGGTGGCCACAGAACGAGGGTAAGCGATTCCCATAGCCACTCATCAGCCTCGGTGATGAAATGCGAGGATGGTAGAAAAACAAGAAGGAAGAAAGTAAAATGTCAAGAAATACGTAGAAAGAAACAACTGATGAAAATTTATAGTCGAGAAATCCGCGTTAATGAATATTCTAGATTAAATTCCCAAGGACATTAATTTTTATCCCCGTGATGTATAACCAAGACAGGGGAGGGGAGCAAACAAAACTCCGTTACGTGAGCACAAGAAAAGCTTACCTCCAGTCACCTGAATTCTTGTTCTGGTATAGTCGGGCGCCGTCTAAGCTATTGACTCCATTAACTTTGCATATTGTCTTCCTTGCTTGTTTACTGTGGTAGTAGTTTCAATTGAACGACACTGTGTGATAACAAAGACCATTAGCGTCGCCCTCCTCCTTCATCAAGGCTTTGGACTGGCACTGTCAGAAAGCGAAAAGTGGCGGAGTTAAATTGTCTCTGTTTTGTAATGATCCCAATCACCATTGACATGGTGTCTCAGTTAAATGAACGACGGAGACTGAATCAAATGATAAATGTTGCAAAAATATTCTTATATAGAGTCTGTTGGCAACGTTTTAAAGGTGTCTAAGGCTCGCGCTTTGTCCAATAATGATAAGGTGTCCCTTTTTAGGTTCTTGTTCGTGGAATGCCTGTCTCATCTTTGTTTTTCTGTCTATCTGTCTGTCTCTGTCTTGAGCAGCCATCTACGGCACTCCCCAAATAACTGAGTCCCCCAATCGTTAAAACGCGACTGCGCCTACCTGCCCTCTACCGACTTAATGGAGCAATTACCAACGACAAAGAGATTTATTTATCAACGTAACCATCTGCAACCATCCATCCGTCCATCCATCCATCCATCCATCCATCCATCCATCCATCTCCTATTTCGCTTGCCTCAATGGATGCATGGATCTTACGGGTAAGGGCCAAAGACAATCGCACGTTGTGCTGCAACGGTTCTTTCGGAGCTTATTGCCTGCTTTACATTATCGAATAAAAAACGATAGCTAGAGACTCATTAGCGCCAAGGCGTAATGCACAAGAGTTATCCTACCTTACCTCGAGACCATTCATTCGTCTCATCTCACCTGCCTTAACTTAACTCCTATCACCAGCGTTACCCTCACCAAACATACCTTACCTCCTCTCCCGTCTTTTTTTGGTTTCAATTCTTACTGGGTCCAGTGCGTTTGGTGAGATGCCACTTCCAGCCGGGTCCTGCAGAACCTCACTCAGTTTCAAATCACCTCTTTTCCTCTTACATTACTTCGTCTTTTATTCCCATCTCAAAACTTACTGGACCCAGTGTGATTGTTGTATTGCCCTATTGCTAGTCTAAAAGCTTACCCTACGCCATTGGTGTGTTTCCCATCCGGTCTCTCTTCACCCAAATTTCTAACTGTAACAGTGCAATTTAAAATTACACACCTGTTAAACGCTATCCGACGTTGCTATATATAAACAGCAGTGTTCGTTTAATAACAATGATTTTCACACGATCACGTTAAACCTTACTGGACCCATTGCCGTGTTCTTCATTGTTGTGTTGCCCATCCATCTGAGTCCGGTGTAGACTTAGCGTTGGTCGTCTCTCGGAGCTTTCAGGTAATTTGGTCGATGACGTCTCGTAGATAAATAGCCACTGATTCCTTATTAATAAATAATGACCTGCCGCGTCTTTAGGGGTGTTGCTCCAATTCCTGACCCGCGTTAAAATAATGCCCGGCCCGTAATAATGGTCCCCTGTTCTTCTTTGGGACGCCTGCCGGGGAGTGGTTAAAATTACTGCCCGCGTTAAAATAATGTCCGGCCTTTGGTGAAGAGGGAATTGGAACGCAGCGTGTACAGTAGAAAGTAGGACCGTGTTTGGACGAGATGAATAACATGAGATTAGGTATCACAAGGTAAAACATGATAATATGAAATTATTTACGTAGAGAAGATGAGTGGTAACATGAGATAACGTATATGAAGATAAAACTAAAGAGTCGGTAAACACTAGATACATTTCGGCGGAAAATTGGTAAAGCAAATTCAGTTAGACACCTTTAATAAGCATGAACGGGAAACCATTTATAAGTCACAGAACCAAATCTATAGTAATATTTAGACTGAGACGGCACTTATTAATATATTAGTAGCTCCAGGTGCATGCGTATTAAAGGTGTGTAATTTAAAGACATCAATATCACTTGCCTATTATTGCAAACGGTTTTGCAATCGTTAGGCACCTTTAAATTGTAACAACTGACAATATTTTATTTCTTATTCGCGCTCAGTCAAATAAAACTGATGGTACTCTGTCAGTGCCAGTCGCAAGCCTGGATTAAGGAGGAGGGCGACGCTAATGGTCTTTGTTGGCACACAGTGATCGTTAAACAGTAAACAAGGTTCAGTCAAGTAATATAAGGTCCTGAAGATGGTAATTTTACTCGGTTTATGTTAACGGCAATACATAGATGTCGCCAATCAGTTGTAATTTTTTAAATATTGAACTTTAGTAATATCAAAAGACTTTGTTACGTGGCTTACGTTTAGTTTCGTACAGTCTGTCTATCACGTATTAATGAGGGTTGGGCGAAGTGATGGGCGAAGGTCGAATAATCGATCGACTAATCGTCGGCTACTGTAGACAGACCGATTACTCAACAGAAGAAGAACGACTCTGCACATGCGCCAAACACCGGAAGTAGCGGTAGAAAGGTCAGTTGCTGAGCTCGGGCTTGAAAAGAAACTGATTGATAAGTAGGGCAAAGGTTAAGGTTAAAGTGAAAAGGTCAAGATGTAGAATATGATGACAGGACGGTAGAAAGGAAGATAGAGGATAGAAGGCGTAAGGTAGGATATAAACGTAAAATGGGAAACTGTAAATTGTAGAAGGTCACCAAAGGCCTCTTCCACGTCTGTCAGCTGCCTGAGAGAGAGCTTCTGAATAGTTTATACATCTGTAAGAGATGCTATACAATGCCCAAATACAATACACAGATGAGATAATTATTATTATTATTATTATTATTGCCAAGTTATCATCATTCATCATCATCATCATCATCATCATCATCATCATCATCATCATCATCATCATCATCATCATCATCATCATCATCATCATCATCATCATCATCATCATCATCATCATCATCCATCATCAATCATCATCATCATCAGTCATCATTGGCATCGAATAAATGATTCCTAATTAATAAATCATGTCCCGCTTATTCTTTATGGAACCTTGGGTGTTACTTGAATTCCTGTTCCGTTAAAATAATGCCAGCCCGTACTGATGGTCCCGTGTTCCTCTTTCGAAGGCCAGCCTGGGTGCGGATCAAATTGCTGCCCGCGTGAATACGGTAGAAAGTAGGACCGTTAAAGCGAGCTTATTTTGCAATTTAGACACCTTTAATATCGGTGCACGAGAAACTATTAAATAATTTCATAAATTTTCTGAAACATGTCAGCTGGTTGATTTAGATTACCCAACGACGAACCACTTATTAATAGCCCTTTTTGCATCCGAATTAAAGGTGTGTAAATCAATACAAAAACATCACACTCCATAGATTATAACAAATGGTTTGCAATTGTTAGACACTTTTAAATTGCATCAACTGACAATATTTATATTTTTATTCGCATTCGCGTTCAGTGAGATAATGTGAACACTAACTGGTCGTAATTTTACGCGATGTGCGTTAAAGGCAACACGCAGATGTCGCCAATCAGTTATAAATGTTTAAATATTTAACATTATTAATACTTCATTTTTTATTAGAAAATCTTTATTAGGAAATTTTTGGTATAGTCAAAGAACGTATGGAACCTTATAGGGATTGCTATAGAAAAGACATCATCATCATCATCATCATCATCATCATCATCATCATCATCATCATCATCATCATCATCATCATCATCATCATCATCATCATCATCATCATCATCATCATCATCATCATCATCATCATCATCATCATCATCATCATCATCATCATCATCATCATCATCATCATCATCATCATCATCATCATCATCATCATCATCATCATCATCATCATCATCAACAGCAGCAGCAGCATCAGCATCATCATCATCATCATCATCATCATCATCATTGTCGTCGTCGTCGTCATCATCGCTTCTTATTTTCAGTTGTCTTGAATCCCTGCGATCTTCCGTAGCCAACTAATTTCTGCTGTAAGAATTCTTTTCACAACTTGCTATCGCATTATCCAACATTGCGATACGTATAGAAAAAATCGGTTGTATCATCGACTCGTATACAACTTATTTCTCTTTGTCAATTCTCTGCCTCGCCATATCCTGTTCATCATTCCAGATGGAAATGTATTATCCAGTTCCATAGACGTCTTGCGGCTGCTATGGTCGTTTATGTCTTTAAAACAAATTAATTATATTTCAAATTAATTATCTTGATTGCAGTTTGCTTGTTCCATGTTGTCATAAGCTTGTATGCGTATAATTAGTTAACAGTTTCAGCCTTCATCATTGCCCGAGAGAGTATTTTATTTAACCCTCCGGGCTACCAAGGGGGTGGTTGCCACCCCCCCCTAGGTTTTTTCATCTCAAACTTTTTCCGTATGGAATAAAAATTTGACCTTTTAGGTAGCTGTAGGGGGTTCATTTGCACACGTTTTGAGTTAAAATGTGAGATGATATCTCACACCGTTCAAAAGTTATACCCAATATACCCGAGGTACCAAAGGGGGTGGATACCACCCCTTAGATTTTCGACTATATCTTATCCGTCATTTAATATTAAGAGACACAAATTATACCATTCTATAGAGGGAATGTGGGGCTACATTTCTATAGTCACTGAGTTGACCTGAGACAACCGGAAGTGCTCAAAATAAATTATAATACGCGTAACATGCGTGAAAAATGGCTGAATGGAAGGACCCCCCCTTAGTTTTTGTCTGTAGCGTATTCATTTGTCTTCCTGGAAGAGAAACAAAGATACCATTCTTTAGAGGGGAATGAAGGGCTTCATTTGCATACCTACATCTTTGTCTTTTGAATACCGGAAGTGATCAAAATAAATAATAATACGCGTAATCTGTGTGAAAATGGCTGAATACAGCGTTATAACGTAAACCGATATTATGTATGGATATATATGTATGGATGTACATTTATACTATATAAACATGTGTAGGGATGATTTTGTGTATCTTTTATACATAGATTAGTTTCAAAACACACATAATCTTATATTTGTTTATCCAAAAAGTACAAAATGTACGCAATAATATACAATATTGCTAATTAATGGGTCCCGTTGTTAAAAGTGATGTAATTTCGAGGTGCATTCACATAATGTACAACTAAATATACCATTCTGTGCAGAAATGAATGCTGAATCAATGCTATATTACAAGTTATGATATGTAAAAACCAAACACGAAATCCAGGGGGTGGTAACCACCCCCTTGGTAGTCCGTGTTACAAAAAAAGCTTGGTAGCCCTAGGGTTAATCCAACGTTTAACGTCGTCTTATGACATCAAAGGCCGTTGACGACAAACCCGAGAGAGTAAAATTCGTCAAGTTAATTAAGTGTTGCGGTGTCCAGTGTTTTAAAGGTGCCTATGATGATGATTATGAAGACGATGAAGATAATAATAATAATAATAATAATAATAATAATAATAATAATAATAATAATAATAATAATAATTCGCAATGGATGGAACTCACCAAGATTTCCGACCCAACGGCCATCCCCAGTCACAAACAATCACAATGGGATGGGCCGTTGCTGCAGGAGGTCTTATCGTCGGTTAGTGGCGCACTGCAGGACCCTTACGACCAGGCCAGACTAAGAGCGGTGCAGTTCCCTCATGCCTCCGACTGGCTACATGCCCTCCCGTTGACCGCATATGATCTGAGGATGAGCGACGAGGCCGTGAGAGTTGCGGCCGGTTTACGCTTGGGCCTGGCCATTTGCGAGCCGCACACGTGCGCATGCGGTGCGCCGGTGTCGTCCAGAGGCTCACATGGCCTCTCCTGCCATTTGGGGTTTGGACGTCAGGCTAGACACTGCGCCGTCAACGACATCATCTACCGCAGCCTCAACAGAGCCGGCACCCCTGCGGTTAAGGAGCCGTCTGGCCTCACCAGATCGGACGGGAGGAGGCCTGATGGCCAGACCCTGATACCGTGGGGCAACGGGCGGAACTTGATATGGGACGCGACGGTGGTGGATACCGTGGCCGCCTCATACATCCCTGAGATGGCGACCGAAGCTGGAAGGGCGGCGGAGTTGGCTGCCACAAGGAAACACACCAAATACGCTGATCTGCAGAGGAGGTACACCTTCGTCCCTGTAGCCCTGGAGACCCTTGGCCCTCTCAACGGAGAGGGTCTCGCCTTCATCTCCGAGATGGGTCGCCGCCTGACGAAAATATCCGGAGACACCCGAGAGACAGGATTCATCCTCCAGCGCCTTTCGGTTACGGTCCAGCGTTTCAACGCGGTTGCCTTCCAGGGCACCATGTCGAGGTTGCCCGGCGCTGAGGAGCGACCAACTCAGCAACACTAAGCCTTACCGTGTTTTAACAATGACAACAACAACAATAATAATAATAATAATAATAATAATAATAATAATAATAATAATAATAATAATAATAATAATAATAATAATAATAATAATAATAATAATAATAATAATAACAATTATAGTAATAATAATAAAAATAGTAATAATAATTATAGTAGTAGTAGTAGTTGCAGCAATAGTAGTAGCAGTAGCAGTAGCAGTAGCAGTAGCAGTAGCAGTAGCAGTAGCAGCAGGAGTAGCAGTAGCAGTAGCAGTAGCAGTTGCAGTAAAATTTCTTTAAATGATAAGTTGAGCGCGTTAAAAAAACTTCACACATCCAATTGAGTCGTATTCGCCAGATGTCAGTATGTATCGTTTGCACTGCAGTCGCCAGATGGCGAGGCTCCTAAGTCATGTTCGCCCATTCATTCGCTAGGTGGCCATAGGATTCCCGTTGCGATGCTTACTAGCATTCGTTATTGCTTCACGGATTGATGCTTCAATTTTTTTACAAAGACGTCATAGTAGTTACTAGGATGGATTGGATTGAAATGAATTTCACTGGAATGTAATGGATGGTTTTGAAGTAGGTTGGAATGGAGTGAATTTCAATGAAATTATTAAATGGATTGGATTTTGTTGGATTGGAAAGGAATGGGAATGGAATTCACTGGAATAGGTGGGAATGGATTTTATTTGATTCGAATGTAATGGATGGAAGTGGATTGGAATGGAGCGAATTGGAATAAATTTGATTTAGAATGGATTGGAATGAATTTAATGGATTGGAATGAAATGAAATGGATTTGATTTGGGTTGGAATTGATTTAATTGTAATGGTCTGACTGGATTTTGGATTAGATTAGATTAGATTAAATGTCTTAGACCGAACCATCCGTTACGAGGTAACGGCACATGCGAAAATCAACTCAAACGCCAGGTCATTGCGCCTGCACACATCGACCCAATAAGAATCCACAACAAACGAGGTCACAGCGACTTAAACCTGACTACTACTACTACTACTACTACTACTACTACTACTACTACTACTACTACTACTACTACTACTACTACTACTACTACTACTACTATTACTACTACTACTACTACTACTATGGCCTATTCGGACACGATATTGATAAAATGTCGAGTATTTGACGAGCGTTGTATTATTTATTTCTTAAGATAATTTATTTTTTGCCACTTCCTATAACGAGTTAACAATAGAGATTTTAATTGTCTTTAATGACAGAAATATCAGCAGCGACCTCTCTGTTGATATTCCAGCACGTTATCCATTGGAGTGACTACACTATAGCGTACCCCGGTCACAACGTAAACCCGAGGTTAATACATTATTTTTCGTTATGCCTAAAGAAATACGGTGGCGTCCAAATGGTTTGCTCACTACGTAGTATGAAATATTATCCATTGTTTAGCTGAGGCTTGCGAATTCCAATGCCTTTGACGTCGACCTAACTTTACATTCAATCTATGGCACTTTATGAAAGGAGAAGAGTATTAGTAACGACAGATGGATGGATGGATCCAGAGTTTAACGGCAGCTTATGACAACATAGTCCGTTTCCGCCGACAAAGATTAGTTTTTGGCATATTACAGCTCTTTTTTCGACAGAGTGTGTGTGTCCACAGTTTAACGACAGCTTATGACAACATAGGCCGTTGCCGCCGACAAAGATTAGTTTTTGGCATAATACAGCTCTATTAGACACCTTTTTAAACTTCTCAACCGACGATATACATCTCTGCTAATGCGAATTATTGCTATTATATTAGCGTCAAATGTTTCGATTAATAATAATATTGCTATTATATCTAACTAACGCTATCGATACGTTGGAAGCAACCTGAAATGAAACAACAAAGCCAAGCCCCATGAAGATAGCTGAACGGGGAAGGAAGAGTACACTTCATCTGCCTGGTCTGGAGCACAGAAAAATCCTACCTCCCTCATCCTGCATGGCATGGACAAGGGTTGGGAGTTAGCTTGCAGCAATCCCAAAAGCAGCTCTAAGAATGGACTATATGAAAACAGTAGCCAACAGTGGAAAACTAATGTATTAAATGTTATTAGACAAACACTGTATATCTTGTATACTGTGTATACTGGGGCCATCATCTTAGTTATGAGTACTCCCAAAACTCGAAGAAACAACAACATATCGTTATATCAAATTGATCTAATCACTGCATTATGATTATAGGAACGGTGAGAACTGTTCAAAATAACTACACACCTGTTTTAAGTGTAATTTTCATCCTATAAGATAAAGCAGCGTAACTTTTCAGTAATTAAAACTCAGGTCTACTTCAGGGTTTAATATTTGCCGCACTCGATTGCAAGTCAGTTGTTCAGAGAAATCTCTTGTCTCATATCTCGGCGACTATTACGGAAACTGGTCTTCTTACCTGTCTATCGATTCTGCGCTGACTGAAAATGCGCTATGTTAAAATGGCCTGGTACAAACATTTGGTTCAAGTATTTCATCAGGCAGCTATCAGTCACTTCAGCGCTTTATGTCTACTGATCAGCGTGGTGGATTGTCAATGGAAAGGTCGGGGTTCAAATTTCCAGGACGGAAATTTGGTTCGAGATTTGGGCTCCTTGTGCCTCCTAGCCAACGCGCTATAATGAGTGCTCTGGTCGTGCACTGCTAGTGGGAAGATCAGAAGGCGAAGGAGACGACTGGCCACCAGCCCTCATATGCTGACTACAGAGGTTAAGAAATTTGAAGACGCTAACCATGGCTGACTCTCAGGTTAAGATTAAGGGACCGCTCTTCTTCCTCTGCAATTGAGCCTGATGCTTTCGGATGATATAGAAACCATTCAAACACGTCTTCTAAGCCGGTAGTTTAGATTTAACGAAGCTGGGGCGTATAAGGAAGATGATTATCGTCGCCCTCTTTTCTCTAGCCTTTGGACTGGCGCTACCATACGGTAGGCAGTTTTCGGTAGTTTATCACCAGTTTTTGGCCGCTAAGGGCTGTTATCTTCGACCGTACAGCACGAGCTTTGGGTATTCAGTGAGCTGAAGTCAATAGCGATTAAAAGTTGGCTGAATTTATTGTGTCGGAAGAGTGGGTGTCGAAGGTGTCGAAGACGAGCATTGTTGCCCTATTATCTATTGCTTGGCCACATCTTGGGCACGTCACGAAATGGATGATCATAATATATATATATGTTCGTGTTTTAACCCTTTGGAGGTGAGGTGAAGCATTAGAACGTTAAAGGTGAGGTGGGGTATGACATACCCCAATGCATACTTCTACTTGCAAATCCAAATAGCAACTATATAACATTAATTGTGAGCTAAGGTAGCCTATAGTTTTGTGACCAATTATCAGCTAAACTTGTGATTATTGGGAACAAATTACTGTTTTCAATCAAAATTGAAATGGAAATCAAAGCGACCTTCTGCAATGGCACCTTAGTGGCCCTTGCTTGAAACATGTAACGTTTGCGAACACGTGACATAATACCCGTAATAATGGATCAATTTTGCATCGATGCAAAATTATAATATATCTAATATCTCATATCTACAATATAGTCAGTTATCGCCCAATTTTTTCTGCACTTAGCCGTTAATTTTTTAATTAATTAAAATCAACATGTATACGAAAAAATTATAATTTCACTCGAATATGCAACAAAATAAAAATAATATCCGTTCAAAAGTACCTTAAATTGTCCCAAAGTGTCCGTATTTCACAATCACTAAGGTAGACAAAAATATTCCAAGCTGGTTCCACCTTTTCCGTAGAAAACAGCAGCGTAGAATACCTGTGGGGTGTGTCATACCCTACCTCACCTCCTAAGGGTTAAAAGTCAGTTCAAATGGTAGAGCGGTTGTTAGAGGCTTCCTCTGCCATAGACGCATGGCTCTCCTCTAACCGCCTGCGGCTGAATCCTGACAAGAAACAATTCATATGGCTTGGTGGCCGTCTTCTGCTCAATGAGATTGATACTGATTCCCTTCATCTCAGATTTCTCCACATCCACATTTAATCATTCTCTAACATAAACCTATGCCCTAATCTAACCGTCTAATCATCTACTCTATTCATCCTTTCCCGGATGCTATACAAATAAACTGTTTTCTCTATATATCTGTCTTATTAAGCCTTTCATTTTCCCTCTATGACTAGCCCTAACACATCCTCCCTAGGTTCCCCTGATATACAATAACTTCTCTCATTCAATTCTTTACTTGTATATATAAATGTTTTTGTTTGTTTGTTTGTTTGAATGTATTAATCTTGCCATGTACAGTGCTGCGTTTGCTAGTGCTTCTCAATCAAGAGCATACTTACTTACTTACTTTCTTACTTAATGTAATATTCATATAACCTAATTTTGACTAATTATCCAATATTTTCAAATCCTATCTAACCTATTCATCCAGATGTGGTGTATTATAATCAAATATCTCTAAAAGTTTAATCCATTCATTCATTCATCATCACCATAATCATCATCTCCTCCTGTCTGATCTGATCTCTTCTTGTGATCTTATCAAATCTGATCATCTAATCGTCTCATTTATTATGATCTAAATCTAATCATAAAGTCCAGACATCAAGAGACAACTTCCATCACTCGTCGCCAGGTGGAGACACTAATTGATTAGTTTCTGTCGAAGGAATCGATTGATTTTGACCTGAGATTTGTGGGACACGGAAGACGATTGTAGGAGTTCGAGCCTCCTCATCTGAGGCGGTTACTTTAAGAAAGTTCTTCACTCTCGATTGCTCCTTACCATCGATTGATGCTTTGTCATTAGAAAAAGGAAGGCCGAGGGGCGGAGAAGAAGAAGTTGGAGGAAGAAGTGAGACCGTAGGAGAAGTTCAATGTTTTATAAGCTATGAGCCCGAATCTGATGCAAATTCTTTGCTGAACACTAAGCCAATGCAAAGAATTGCGCGAATGGGTTATTGGATGAATTTGCTCTCTTTATCTTCCCACTGACAGTGTAATCAATATTGTTGCTGTGGTTGGGGACGGGGGAGCAAGTGGAGCGGAAATTTAGAATTTTTATGGCGGGGAATTTTATCTCCTGGCAGTCGAACATCCTAACCACCACACCGTAGCTCGCCTGACATTCAAGGTATAACGGAGGTTCGTACCTTTCTGAAATAACCATGAAAATTCGATGGCACCCAAATGGGTTGCTCACAACGCCGAATGATCTAGTATCCAATGTATTTTCCAGTTGCCTTTAATCTGCCGATAAATCGAAATTGACGAATTCATATGTTGGATCGAAATCGTTTTAAAGGTGTCTAAGGACGACATCAAATTATTCATCTTTTAGCGCCATCTGACGACTTCCTGAGCTGTTGATGTCGTCCTGAACTCACCTAACAAGACTCTCTGAAACGATATTCAGAAAATATCCAGCATTTCTAAAAGTAATCTATTTAGCCCAACACCTTCGGTAACCGTAGCGATTTTTAGAGGCATTAAGAATAGAAATTACATTATTGGCAAAGCATTGGATTTGATCCACCGTTCTCTCGGTTGATATTCCACCACGTTAACCACTAGACCAAAGATCACCACGATTGCCTGTTACAACGTAAAACGAATGTTAATATCCAATTCAGTGCAATGAAACTGCCGATAAAACGTAACTGACGAATTAATACATTCGATCGAATTCCTTTTAAAGGTGTCTAAGGAGGGCGATAAAATAATCAAGCGTTTAACGCCATCTAACGACTTCCTGAGCTGTTGACGTCGTCCTGCATATAGTACTCGGCAAAAAGTCACCGCCTGCTTGAATATAGAGTCAACCCATATTACTATGCATTCGGTTTATCATCGTTTATCTCCTAAAGTACATTGAAACAGGTGAGCGTCCGAAACAAAACATATACTTCCAAATTCGATCCACTTCCTCTGAGATGGGGTACTGTGTAGAAACTTAAACAAATTCTTAACTCACAATAATATTCATAATCGTTGTCGTTATCGTATTAGTCGTCGTTGGAGAAATTGGGACGATTTGCGACAGAGTACTTTACATTCCACTGCATTAAATTTATATAGTCAATTGAAGACGTAATAAAGGTGTCTAAAGAGAGCATTACAACAGCAGAGGATCAATGCCATAATAGCGACCTGCTGAGCCGTTGAGGTCGACCTTTCTTTCATGTTCAGTTCCATTGTGAGATTCTAAAGAGCCGCTGCATAAATGGCGGATAGATAATTATATTAACTGATGATTTCTTACTCGAAGACAACATGTACAATATTTACCTAATTATACATATGTACCTACCTACCTACCTACCTACCTACCTACCTACTTACCTACATACATACATACATACATACATACATACATACATACACTCATACATACATACACACATACATACATACATACATAGAAACATATATATAAATACATACATACATACATACATACATATTGTATGTATGTATGTATGTATGCATGTATGTATGTCATACATACATACATACATACATACATACATACATACATACATACATACATACATACATACATACATACATACATACATACATACATACATACATACATACATACATACATACATACATACATACATAAGTACGTACGTACCTACGTACATATATACATGAACATTACACAAAAAATAATAATACATGGATGCATGCATACATACATGCACAATTGAAATACATGAATAAACAAATACATTAAGGGCTAAACTAATTACTAGTTTTTACTATTTGGTCTCTTGTTCTATAAAGACGTTTCTTTTCCCCGGGTTTTCGAGCTGAGAGCGCTTCTGAATTATCTATTCTGAGAGAGGCGCTATATAAATCTTTAGATACAATACAAAACAATACTCATACATACATACATGCACGTATATAGAAATACATAGATGACTACATAAATACTTAAATACATAGATACATACGCACACAAAGGCAACACTCCAGGGCGTTGCTTTGTTTTTGAAGCAATTGGGCGGCCAGTATTCTTCCCTTCAACTATTCAACGAGGTCATCGGATTATCACAGCTAGAACCGTTCTTTGGGAACGACCTTGTTCGGTTGCTGGACCTATAATTATTGTGGAACTTTCCCTGAATCTGTTCGTTTTGCTCAGTCGCCCTATTTCATTTCGTTCTGAACTTTAAACTTACTTTTTCAAATTGCTTCCACATCTCTGTCTAATAATTATTGCTCTGATCTTCTGTTTATTAGCCAGATTAAGACTTGGTTTTGTAACGCCATCGTTCGATGCCTTGTGCATTAGACTCAGACGCCATTGAAGTGTTTAATTTAATAGCAGTTATAATTAATCAATTACCCCAATCGTGCTACGAATATTTTTTTACCACTGGTATTAAGTTGAAAATAGTAAAGACATTTTAAAGGTTGCTAAGAGGTGAAACATTTTCGTAGTTTCTGTTTAACGACAACGTGTCGTAATTAGGGTGATTGGCGTCGTCCTCCTCCGTTATCAAGGCTTCGGACTGGCACTACGCGATGGTTGACAGTTTTCAGTCGTTTATCAGCATTTAGTCACGGCGAAGGGCCGTCAACGTCGGCCAGATCCTAGGAAGGGGATTGCTTTATCTAGCGTTCAAATTCATTTCCCTTGTTTATAGCGATTATAGAATAGTTTAAAAGGTGTCTAAGAAGACCGCTGTTTAATTAATTGTTGAACAACAACTTTTGGAAGACAAGGACCGTTAATGTCATGCTTACTGTTTGAACCATGGTTTTTGAAGCAATGGCAATTAAAAACATTTGAAGAACGTGTGTTTACAGTGTCGAAGACGAGCACTGTATTATTAATTGTTAGCGACACCTTGTGGCTGCCAAAGCTAATTTCGTCGACTCTGACTTATATTCGAATTACATTAAATTATTTCCTACCGTAACTGTAGTTCCTGTTTAACGACGCTGGGTCATAAGAGAGAAAAATTAACGTCGCGCCCTTCTTCGAGACTTCAGACTGGCATCACCAGAGAATACGGCGGTGGACGAGATTTTCTTCCATGTATACGTAGTCGAGAAACCGAGAACAGGAGAGGATGGAGAAGAATCGTCTACAATGCGACCAACCCTCGTATCGAGGACGGTTGAAGAGAGAGAGATACGTAGTGTAACAAAGCTGAGTAACAATGTGAATGATCCGCGTCGCCCTCCTCTGTTATCAGGGCTTCGGACTGGCACCTTATTCTATGAGTGAAATGAATATCTGCTAACACATGATAATTATGCATCTGGTAATTCGTTCGCTGGTTGCTCTTTAACGACAGAGTGTAATAACAAAGATGATATCTAGCCAGACTCCTATTTCTTGCAGACTTGGGACTAGAACTGCAAAGGTATGAAAATGGCGGTGGTAAAATTGAGTGATTTTTCTGTTTAACGACTAGCTGTGTGATAAGAAAGACCATTAGCGTCGCCCTCCCACTTCTTCCAGGCTTGGGATTGGCACTGGCTGGCCCTAAGCACGGTTGTGCAATGCACGAAAGTCCAGTGGCGAAGGTAACTTTGCCCTTGCACACTTGGCCGCTGATCCTCGTCTACGCTTGGCCAGAAGTCAGAATCGGCTGAAGCTCCCTCGCCACGACAAAGCGTACGCTTCTGAAATTTTACGCCGTCGAATGAACTTACGAAACGCAGCTGCTCATTCTATAGCTGGGGTGGCCAACCTTTTTGGCCTACGGGCCACTATGATTGTTAGTAAACGCGCGGCGGGCCGCAAAATGTTTGTCCTCACAGCCTCGAAAGAAATACAAATGTTTATTTCATATTTTACAATATGACATTGTATAAAAACAGGTAAGACTACATTAGGTCACTAGAACTTACAACACTAAATCTTTTAGTGTTTTAGACATCATTAATATATGCAATTTTGTAGTAGTCGGACAAGTAAGTTGGTGCAAAATGAGACAAACAAATTATTTAGAAAGGGTCGTGCGGTCCGCCAATCAGCAGCCCGCGGCCCGCATTTGGCCCGCGGGCCTCGGGGTGGGCCTTCCCTGTTCTATAGCATCAGACAAAGATCAGTAGCGTCGTCCTCCTTTTTCATCCAGGATTTGGACTGTCACTGGTAAAATAAACTAATTTGATAGCATCGGACGAATTCTTTTTAACCCTCAGAGGCTAACCTGGGGTGAATTTTTCACCCCACTGTCAGTATTTGCGCTGAATTTTTTTACAGCATTGGAGTTATGCCGTGCGCCTTTGTGTATCTGTTCATAGATGACTTTTGCTTAATTCCATATATTTTGTCTTACTTATTTTGGATGAATGGTCACGTGACTGACTGACTGACGTCATACCGTGGCCATTTTTATTGGTTATTTGTGTGAAAGATGTCTCGACGGTTATCTGCTGCTAAAGCGTTACTTGTGTGTAGATGACTGTAGACTCGATGATTGTGCTGATAGTTGACTTTAGTTAGGTTTCCTAGTTTTGCAGTTTTATGTTGAACTTGGTACAATTACCATTGTTGATCGAACATGGTTTAATTTTATATCACATGCCTCAAATAGTGAGGGGTGAAAAATTCACCCCAGGTTATCCAATGTGTGATTTTTTCATAGGTTAGCCTCTGAGGGTTAAGGGTTTCTAAGACGAGGTGTGCTGTCGATTTTGGCCATCTAAGCCAATAATTACATTATGTCCTTTCGGTATTATTAGATATATTTTCATTCGTAGCAGTAGCTTCTTTTAACGATAATATAGCGTCATGAATAGCGTCGCCCTCCTTAATAATCCAGTCTTCGGACTGGCATCACACGATGGTAGAGCAGTTTCATTTTGGTTATCACCATTTTGTGGCCGCCAAAGGCCGTTCTCTTCGACCTTACTCTTCAAGTTTGGGCTTAATGGTCTCATCAACAACGCGTTGGCTTTATTTATAGCTCTCCTTCTTTACTCTCTACCATCCTCTCTGGTGGCATCTCTACCTCTTTCTCTCACCTTAAAACTGTCCTTTTCTCTCGAAGTACCTGGCACTGGGAGCGTTTCTGAAGGGCTTATGCTGTGAGAAGCGCTTTACAAATGGTCAAATACAAAACAATCTTGGACTTGACGCGCGATGGATGATCATAGTATATATGCGCATGTATTTACCGCCACTTTAGAACGGCCAAGCATCAGTCGATGGCGCTGAGCAATTGTGAGTGAGGGACTTGCTCAAGGTCCCTACACAGTTCCCGTCTCAAGGGTTGAGGCTCGAACCCCTATTCTCCACGTTACAAGCCCAGTGCTCTAACCAAATGGCCGCAGTCTCCAACAATAGTACAAGTGTTAGAAGTAGTAAATTGTGAGAGAAGTTGTAGTAGATGTCAAGAGACCACTTCCATCATTTTTCATCATTCGTCACCTGCTCCATCAGTTTCCGTTTCTAGAATCGATTGAATTCTACCTAAGCTAAATTTTGCGACAAAGTAGACGATTGGATGAATGCTTGCCTTGTAACGTCAACAGTACGGCTCCTCATTTTAGACTGTTGCTATGTACGGTTACCTTTTGCATTTCCATCTCTCACGATTGTTCAGCGCCATCGATTGATGCTTGGTCGTTTAACAGTGGCGCCTAATAAATGCACAAATATTTTAAGATTATGCATCGCGCGCCATTTGCAAAATGTCGCTAAACATTAGGGGATTCAGTGCCCATCTTAAACACCTTTACCACGTATTCTTCCGATGCTATAAATTCAGCCAACGCGTTTTAACACTAGTCACATCTTATTTTCTATTATATCAGTGTGAGGACCACGTAAACGGTCCTTGTTGACCACAATGACGATAAAGAACAGAAAAAGTATTTAGCAGAGGGTGATGCCATTCCGAAGCTTTGATAACGGGGAAGGGTGACGCTGTATTGCGGTGTATTTGATCATTTGTGGCATAAACCTTTCAGAAGCGCTCCCAGTGCGAGGTATACTCTGATAGAAAAGAAAGGTTCTAAGGTGAAAAAGGAGGTAAGGATGCCACCAGAAATAATGGTAGAGCGTAGAGAATGAGGAAGTCCATTCCATGGAGATGGTCCAATGCAGTCAAAGGAGCTGGATTGATTCGTAGTGGTCCTAACAAGGGGAACGCAGAGGCCAAGCCTTTCAGAGGAGCGGAGAGGACGCAATGACGTGGCGGGGAGTGGACAGATAACTTGGTGACAGATATTTTGGAGCAAGACCCAGTAGAGGTTTGAGCACGAAAATGAAATCTTTAAGTTGGATGCGCGCAGAAAGAGGGAACCAACGAAGCTGTTCATCCATAAATGTAGAGATGTGAGAGAATCGAGGGAGGTGAGCTATCAGTCTGGCAGCAACATTCAGTACAGATTGAAGAGGAGATAGACGAGCCTTGGGTAAGCCAACAAGGAGAGAATTACAATAGTCAATTCGAGAACAGACAAAAGCATGGACAATTGAGGTGAAGGTAGATGTTGAAACAGATCTGCGAATAGCTCTAAGACGCCTAAGTTGGAAGTAAGAAGAGCGGGTAAGCTTGGATATGTGTTCAGTGAAGGTAAGAGAGCTATCTAGGGTGACACCAAAGTCGCGGACACAAGATGAGAATGTGAAATTCGGAAACTTTTCAGAGAGCAAGTTATAGTCGAGTTTCAGGAGTTGCTGTGATGTAGAAATATCCGTGATTACGATTACAATACATGAATATATACAATACTTTGGAAGCCGGTAGATAGGCCGGGAAGCTACTACTCGAACTAAGCTTCATGTCGTCGGTTCCTGTGACCTTCATCTCCTGAGGCGACTTCTGGATGCGCTTGATTCGTCTCTCGGCGTCACGGATGGCCGACTCTCGCTGCTTCTTGACCGCTCGGACGTTGCTGGACATCTGGTCAGCAGCCGCCTTGTCCAGGCAGCTAACCACGGTCATTCGAGGATTGTGGATTGCAGCGACGTCCAGAGGCGTGTTGAAGTTGTTGTCGAGTGACCAGATGTTGACCCCGAATGCGACGATAAATACCACGCAGCCCAAGTGACCTTTTACAGCCGAATGATGTAGCGCCGTTCTGCCGAAGTAATTGCAATGATTTAAAATCACTCGTAATAGTAAACCTGGCGTGTTGGTATGCGAGCGTGGCTTCCATTCTGGTGTTGTGTGGGTGGTAAAGCATATCACCCGATAAATTAATTGAAGACTGAGCGATATTAATGGTTCGAATGTAAACAACATGTTACATTTACTGCATTTTCTGCTGGGAGCTTTTGACTAAATCCATCACTTAGCCCTGCCAAACCAGTAGCTCTAAACCGCACCCAATTAATTTAGCTCCTGCTAACGTTTAACTCTAAACCAGCCTCTGTCACCCGCTCTCAAATAAACACGATACATGTTTATAAACACTACTCTGGAAGCCGGCATATGTCACTCAATACTTGATAATGCGATTGTTCCACTAGACACCTTTAAAATGCTTTGTCTACTGGCTATATAAATTCTGAAAATGCGTTTCGTCGCCGAATTACTGCTGACGTTCTGTTCTGTTCTCAGCCATCCTCGTTTCGAGGGTCGGCCGCATCATGAATAATATTCCTCCAGCGTCTCCTGTCTTCCGTCAGTCTTATCAATTCCTCCATTGTCAATCCAGTCCATTCCTTTATGTTGCTCAACCAGTTTGTTCTTGGTCTTCCTCTTTTCCGATTTCCCGGCATTGTACCCTGCATGATGTCTTTCTCCAAGCATATTCCTCTCTTCTCATGATGTGTCCAAATAAATCATTTTTCTTTCTTTACCGTTGTCGTAATAAGGGTGTTTAACGTCGCCCTCCTCCTAGGCTTAGGACTAGTACCATTCGATGCCGTATAGTAACAGTATCTTGTGGCGACCAAAGGGCCATTAACGTCGACCGTATAATTATGTTGAATTGTGTTCTGACTATTAAACGCGTTTTCGGAATGCAATAGGTGGTTGGTTGGCTGCTGTTAAACTACTCGGTGTAATAACAGAGAAAATTAGCGTCGCCCCTCCTTTCTCCAGGTTTGGAACTGACACTGCCATTATACATCGTCGTCGTTGTCATCATCATCATCGCAAGACACGGTGGTCGATTGGTTAGAGTGCTTGCCTTGTAATGCATTATTGTCTGGGGCTGATATGACGGGGCTGTTTTGTCTACGTCATTTTGATGGGGGCTATTTCGTCAGGTCCGTGTTGTCGGTTTTTTTTGTCGGGGCCCATTTGTCCTGGGCCGTTCTGATGGGGTACGGGTCAGCGTTGCCCTCCTCAGTTATCAGGGCTTAGGACTGTCACTGAATCTACGAGTGAAACGTAAAATACAGATACACTTTTATACGCATTTGCAAACAGACATACATACGAACAACCAAACAAACAAACACACACACACACACACACACACACACACACACACACAGAGACACATGACAACATATACATACATACCTACATACACAAATATACATGCAATCATCCATGCATACAAATATGTCATTCGTAACGTATAATTATAGCCTAAGCAAGCCTCCTATGAGATTTTCAGTTACGTTATAATTTAGTGACAACATATCCGATTGGTTGAACGCTCGTCTTGTATTGCGAACTGAGACGGTTACTTACATGTAGGGACCTTGAGCAAGTCCTTCACTCACAATATTCCCAGCGATATCGATTGAAACTTGGTCATTAGACAGTGGCGATTAATAAATGCGCAAATATAATATTATTATGATTATCCTTCGCGCACCAATCCTTAAATGTCGCTAAACAATCAATGATACAGTGCTCGTCTTAAACACCTTTAACACGCATCCTTTCGAAGCTATAAATTCTGCGATTTCCTTTAATCGTCTAGGATTAAAGGATTTAATCGTCTAGGAACTCCGCAACTGTTCGCTTTCTGACAGTGCCAGTCCCAAGCCTGGATAAAGGAGGAGGGCGACGCTAATGGTCTTTGTTACCACACAGCTAGTCGTTAAAAAGGAAACACAACAACAAATCGTCTAGGTGCCTGTCTCTTCGTGAAGTTCGACGTAAACGGGACTTTGCGGCCACAAAACAATGATAAACAAGGGAAGAACTGCCAACCGTCTGTTTGTACCAGTCCGAAGGCTGGAACAAAGTAGGAGGGTGATTCTGGCCATTTACGTTGTCAGACAGCGTCGTTAAACTACGTATGCACGAAAGAATCTCTCGGCCATTGCCATATCCTACACTCTACGATGATACAGATACCGTTACAAAAGGATTTGAAGCACATTATACAATATTATTTTACAATATAATTCACATTATACAATATTATTTTACAATATAATTGTCCCACACCAGAAATTTCTAAGGATCTAACGATGAAGCACGACTGACGAATTTGTAATATCGGTGGAAGGCATTTTAAAGGTGTCTAAGGAGAGCATAGCATTGTCAAGGGTTTCACGACATCAAGCTTTCAAAGTTCAATTTTTTTATAAACTATGAGCCAAAATTTGACCCAGATGCTTCCCCGAACAGGAAGCCAAAGCAAGAAACTTGAGTATAGGAGTTACAAGACGAATTAATTCCCGTGTAGTGTGGTGACTTGGTGAAATTATCGTTACCTAGAAGATAAAAGCACCAAAATTGGCATGAAGATGCGTCAGGTTCTACTAATTAGGCCTAATGGTAGAATAGGAGGAGCCCTCTGACAGGCAGATGGGTGTCGCTTCTGAGAATTGGCCACACAAGAGGGACATCCGCTTTGGAAACTGACTTTCAGGCCCAATAAGTTATTCCACTGGAAGTGGTTCACAAAAAGGAAGCGATGGGGTGGAGCAGAAGAAGGTGGAGTAAGAAAGTGAGACCGACGAGAAACACGGGTTCTGTTGTTTATCAACATTTTGTGGCCGCCAAGGGCCGTTTTCTTCGACCTTACCGTACTTTTAAAGACCTACAGTAAAATGACTCTAGTTTTTAACGCATTGGCTGAATTTATTTAATCCGAAGAATGCGTGTTAAAGGTGTCTAAGACGAGCATTCTATTAGATATATTTTCATTCGTAGCGGTATTTTCGGATTAACGCTTTAGCCTTGAGAGAGTTGAATAAGGTCGCCCTCCTTATTAATCCAGTCTTCGGACTGTCACCAACCGAAGAATGGTCATCTTTACCTGCCAATCGATTCTGGGTTAACTGAAATTAAATGTCCTGAAACAGTAAGTATAAAGATTTCATTAGAAACACGCAGCCATTAGTAACTTCAGCGCGTGACAGTCTAGTGGTAAGCCTGATGGATTGTAAACCGAAAGGTCGGGGTTCAATTTTGTACGCGATTTGGGCTGTTTGCGCCTTCTAGACAACTCAGCTACTATGAGTAGACCTACTGTGGCCGTACGCTGTTGGTTATATGGCCAGACGGCAAGGGTGAGCAAAGGCCACTCGCCCTAGGATGCTGAGGTTAAGAAACTTGAAGCCGCTAACACTTGACCCATGGCTGACTCTTAGCTTAGGCGTAAAGAAATGCACTTCTCGTCTTCTTTCTTGGGATGCTTTCGGATGTGAACAACATCGCACATTCAATCCCGTCTTATAAGTCGATAGTTTTTGTTTAACGACGCTGTGTCATAACGAAGACGATTGCCGTCGCCCTCCTCCTTATCCAGCTTTCGGACGGGCCCTACACCATAGGTAAGCTCAACCACTATCAGATACTAACTCTGGACTCTGTTTTGATTGAGCCCAGTGATTATTTCGTTCCCTCTACTCGACTTCCTCGGGCGCTGTATAAATCTCTTTTTAGATGATGATGATTACAACACATGCATCCATACTCTACTCTGGTGAAAGCAGGGAAAACGTTACCGGTCCTGAAAACTGTCAGATTTCGCTGTACAATGGATGATGCGTTTGTGACGTTAAACACCTTTAAAACGTTCTCTAACGGCGATATAAATTCAGCAACTGCGTTGTGTCATCGAATTATTCTGATCTAATCATCAATAGTCTTTTAGCCAACCGTAACTTACAGTTAAACACTCGTTGCTACTAATCGTAAGTTTGAAATAATTACTAAAGCGCCATTTAGAAGCTAAGATATACACGAGCGCTGCGGCGTGTCAGACGGGTTGTTCAAAGAAATCGCTTAGCGACTGTCACGAAACCTGGCCATGTTTATCTTCATATTGATTCTCTTTCATTCTCTGGATAAACTCGATCCGTATACTTTGCTCTTAGGGGCGCTGTAGAGGTCTCGAGATCACGATTACAATTATACAGGCATACATACATAGAAACGGAATCTATGAATGTACAACGCCCGGAATGCATAACTGAATGCAGTAATGGCTGAATTTACGCTTGGATGAATTTACGCGATTGTTGAATTTACGCGTGACTGCATTCACGCATGACTGAATTTATGCTTGACAAAATCACGCATGACTGAATTTACGCACGACTGAATTTACGCATGAATGAATTTACGGTTGACTTAACTTTCGGACGACTAAAGTCATAAGTGAAAAATGTGCCTTCATGTGAGAGAAGCTTTTCAAAGCTAAAGCCTATAAAGAACTAAGGAGGGTTGCGAGTTCGAATCCACCTCAAGCCGCCGCGTAGGGACCCTGGGCAAGTCCTTCACTCGCAATTATTGTTCATGCGCTTCAGTGTCTGCGCTGTAGTCGAGAGCGCCTCTGAGTAGAAATCTTAAAGGGCACTATAACAAGTGCTCATACATACATAATATATCCATCACTACTATCACCATTACATTATACTGGAATTATGATTTACGAGTAACATTAGTAAGAAATTATTAAGGATTCTGCATGGTTTCGTATGGGAGGAGGTCCATGGGGTGACACCATGAGTTACCGCACTGGGTGACACCATATCTGGTGACGTCACTGTGACGCTGATTATCTCTCGAATGACGGAAATAGTTTTAATTGGAATATACGTTGATGGTCGACGTAATTGGCCTTAATGGCCGCAGGATGTCGCTAAACAACTAATGATAATAATAGTGGTCGTCTAAGACACCATTAAAACGCTACCTTCTGACGCTATAAATAGAGCTAATGCGTTTAATCGCTAGATTCGACTATCTCCACGACGTATAGTGTAATGTCGAGGTTAACGGCCCTTAGCGGCCACAAATGATGATGAACAAGAAAACTGTCTACCATTGGCCATTGGATTGTGGCGCTTAATAAATGCGTAATATTTATAATAGTAGTAGTAAAACTAATAAATAATAATAATAGGTTGGAGTTCGAATGTAGAGAGAGACGAGCTTGAGTTGATTCTTGAATGGAATTTGGAATGGATTTAGAATGGTTCCCGCATGGTTTTAAGATGCATCTGGAATATTTTCACCGTATCTAGGAAACGCTTTATTTAAAAAATGCAGGATAGGACGGGGAGCTACGACACTCGAACTCAGCTTCATTCCGTCGGCTCCTGCGACCTCCATCTCCTGAGGTGACTTCTGGAAGTGCTTGGCTCGTCTCTCGGCGTCGCGGATGGCCGACTCTCGCTGCTTCTTGACGGTTCGGACGTTGCTGGACAACTGGTCAGCTTCCGCCTTGTCCAGACAGCTGACCACGGTCATTCGAGGATTGTGGATTGCAGCGACGTCTAGCGGCGTGTTGAAGTTGTTGTCGAGTGACCAGATGTAGACCCCGAATGCGACGAGAAATACCACGCAGCCCACGTGACCATTTCCAGCCGAATGATGTAGCGCCGTTCGACCGAAGTAATCGCATCGATTAACACTGGCGCTAGAAAAACAATCGTAATAACGAAAATGGCGTGGCGCAAAATTGAAACGGGAGTTACACCCATTGAAGCGTGTAGATGTAGTAAAGAATCTCAGCCTATAAATTCATTGCAGACTGAACATGGTCCAAGCTATATATTATACGATCGACATTGGAAAAATCCTTTACGATACCAATGATTCCAAGTTAAACTACTCGTGGTATTTATTCCATTTCAGCTGGTAATGTTTAGTCTAGCCCGTCGTTTTACCCCTCTCAACTAATAACTTCAAACCACACTCTATTCACTTCACCCCTCCAAACAAGAAACTCTGAACCAACCCAGAAACCTAACCCCTCTAAGGTACTAAATATTTCTAAACCTCTAAGGTACTAAATATTTCTAAACCTCTGTCACTCAACCACTAGCAAATACTAACTCTACAGTATCCAAACATTCTCGACAAGTATCTTCAACGCCTCCACGTGACCCGATGCAGTTGTCTACATGGCCAGAGGTCATGCCCTTGTCGTCCGATCGGTCATAGTCCTTCGAATTTCCCTGCCTTTGGGCTCTCGTATCTCCCTTTCTTGCAGCATCGTGGAATCTCTCAGCTGATGACATTACAACCGAACGAAAGAAAACTGTAAAGTAAATCCGATTAAAAGATATTCAGCAGTTCTGCATATAAAATGCATAGCTCAGATAGACAAATGGAGAGACAGACAGGTAGACCGACAGACATATAGACAGGCAGACATACAGTGACTGAAGCAGAGATATAGAATGTCAACCAGGCAGGAAGACAGACAGCCGGCAGACAGTCTGCTTCTAGAAGCCCCACTTTCATTCGTCCTCTTCCCATTATCTCTCCCTCCGCTCGAGTGCCTGCTACAGAACTTAATAGGGCGCTGTATAAATATGGTAAGGTAAGGAGACGTCAACGGCCTTGAAAGCCGTAAGATGTCGCTAAACTCTAGACTCGTTAGACACCTTTAAACACTATCAGCTGACGATATAAATTCAGCGACTGCTGCTTAGCGTTTTGTTAATACTTTAACTTGCGAAGTGAATTATTCCAATTAAGAACTGTTCAAAATTACAAACACCTCGTTTAAGAGTGATATTCGCTCTATAAGTAAAAGCAGAAGAGCATGATGATCTTGAGTGAGCTCTGCTGTCGCAATATAAGAACGCTGAGAACTGCTCATGCAAAATTTCTGTCGATCTTTACCTGGATCCGTTTCTGACCGTATAATTATATACCAGTCCATCAGTGTTGTTTTGACTGAGCGCCTGTAAATGAGGTCGCAACAGAACTTATTAGGGCGCTGTATAAAACTTGTGAGGCAAGGAAACGTCAACGGCCTTGTAAGATGTAAGATGTCGGTGAACAATGGATGATGCCTTGGTCTCATTAGACACCTCTGAAAAGTTCTCAAACAATAGTATAAATTCAGCGTTTCCAATTTATCCCCATATCATATTTTTATGATTACTGAAAATAGGAACGATGATAAAACTGATAGGCACTATACGGGGGGCGACAGAAGAAATGGATAGGACACATCTTAAGGAGCGACACCCTACTAAGAGACATCATTGAGGGAAGAATGGAGGGGAAAAAGATGAGAGGTAGGCCAAGAACAATGCTACTGGACTGGATGTTGGCAGAGGAGGGATACAGCGGACTGAAAAGAGAAGCAGAGAACAGAGAAAATGGCGTCGTTGGACATAATATTATGAACCTGCCTGAGGGCAGAGAACGTGAAGAAGAAGATAAAACTGTTAAAAATAATCACACACCTCTTTTAACGGTGATATAAGCCTGATAAGATAAAGCAGAAGAGCCTTTGAGTAATTGTAAAAGAACTTGGGCTGTTTCCCTCGCTTTTGTAAGTAATCGCATACATAATAATATAATGGTCCGGAACCAAATTTAAAATTGAACTACGAGAGCGTGGCACCAACTCTGGCGTGTAGCGTTGATAAACGATCTAACAAGCTAAATTCATTTAAAACTGAACATGGTCCAAGGTATAGGAAAATAATTGTGCATGCATAATATATCAGATATACAAAAGATTCCAATGTAAATCTCATGTGTCATATTTGCCATGTCAACTGGTAACCCTTTTGCAAACACGTAAATTACCCCACCCCCTCCAAGAAAAAAAAAAAACTAACTCTAAACCACACTCTATTCACTTAACCCCGCAACGACAGTACATGTAACTCATTCATCTTTTAACTCAATCCACTGTCCAACTAAATACAGTTATTTTTCAAAAGTCACACATTTTAGATACGGTATGACCTCTCTTTACCCTATGTCGCTTCAGTTTGGTTCTTGTGCTCTATCCAACGACATTGCCTGGACTGGTTTGGCGATAGCTCGCAAACTCTCTCTGTATATTATCCAATGTAACTGATAACTGTCTATCTGATTTTGGACCAATAAACGAATATAAAAAAATTATCTATAAACCAACTACAGTCGCTTAACTCCACTAAGAAACCAATCTTAAAACAGTAACCAGTTACCCTGTCAATCACTCTCTACTAACCACTAACTCTAACCAAACCCCAGTAACTTACCCCTTCTCCACAAGCGCCCCTTCAGCGCCTCCACGTGACTCGATGCCCACACTGCCTGGGTCATGCCCTTGTCATCAGATCGGTCATAATTATATTCTTCCACGTGCCCTCCCTTAGGGCTCTCCTATCTCCCTTTCGAGCAGCGTCGTGGTATCTCTCCGCTGATGACATTCCAGTCCAACGAAAGGAAACTCAACAGTAAAATCGGAATAAGAAAACTCAGGTAGGTCACGGTCACCCCAACGAGACTGCATGGTGTGCATAAGGGAAAGGGTTTTGAACTGAATAAACGGTTGAATAGATAGCCAGTGAAGTGATCACTTTACCTGTCTATTGATTTTCTTTTGACTGAGCGCCCGTGAATAAGTTCGTCAGATGGAAATAAATAACACTTGACTTGTTGTCAAATACCTGACAGTACCATACCTT
The DNA here is from genome assembly GCA_020284085.1 of Aporrectodea caliginosa. NCBI lineage: Eukaryota > Metazoa > Annelida > Clitellata > Crassiclitellata > Lumbricidae > Aporrectodea > Aporrectodea caliginosa. The sequence continues at coordinate 506,689 of JACEVL010000447.1, read as the reverse complement.
ACCATAACTGATCTTACCATACTATCCCTTCACTTGCCTTACCTCATCTATTCCCATCCCTTGCCCTACATTCCTTCCCTTTCCTTACTCTACATTGCATTCCCTTTCTTAACCTCATAGACAGACACACACAGAGGGACGGAAACTCTAATTACTCCTCTTCCCCATTCCATCTTGACGTTCCAATCCTAGACACCATTCAACGCAGCCTCTGACTCTCTTCTTGCTTCACTTTCGATCTTAACCTTAAACCGATTCTGACCTTATTATTATATACCTATGGATTGTGTTTTGACTGAGCGCTGCGACAGCGATTTATCGTATAATATTTATTTTGTCGAAAGGTGCTAAGTTATTATATAGAAATTATTGAGATCTGTTGAAAATTATTCCACACCCATTTTAAGGTTGATATTCGACCAATAAGATTGCAGAAGAGCAAATTTGATTTAACTTTTGCATTTGTCAATTCTTCAATGCTTGGGGTCGTCGTTAAGAAACCTCCTTTGCCACCTCCGTTGTTAATCTAGACTGACTGCTGTCGACGGAGTGTGACCTTCGGACTTCAACGGATATGTTGTGTATGTCCTGTGTAACGTTTACCTTCCGAGGCTTTAATAGCGAACTGGAAGCGAAGCGACTCAGACGCATCAGTTACCTCGCCGCCAGTTGCATTTGACATTTCATATGTGATTAGGCTAGTTACGTCGTTAAACAATGAACACCAATGTCATTTTAAGGTTATGTTATGGACAGTCTTTTGACAGTCTTTCGGACACAATGAATTGATTTTCACTACACTCCTTATATTTTAAATTGTCGTCAACGGCCTTTGATGTCATAGGACGAGGTTAAACTTTGGAGTAAATAAATTATAAACTCCGCCACTGCTCGTACTCTGGCAGTGCCAGTACCAACCCTGGATAAAGGAGGGTAAAACTAATGATCTTTGTTATCACACAGTTTCGTTAAACTGTAACTACCATTAATATTCTGTATTCCATTTTAACAACGCAATAGTGAAAATGTTTTCAAAATGATTGCACACCTCTTTTAAGTTTGACATTCAACATATAAGACTAAGACAATCTGTTCCGTACTACACTTAGTTCTACGATCTCGACAAAGGGTGATATTCGCCATAATAAGTAAACGCGGAAGAGCGATTCTGTAATTAACTCCGCCAGTGTTCGTGCTCCGACAGTGCCAGTCCGAAGCCTGGTTGAAGGAGGAGGGCGACGCTAATGATCTTTGTTATCACACAGTGTCGTTAAACTGAAACTGCTTCGACGATTCTGTAATTATTGTTCCGGATAAGTATTTGCTACGCTCGATTGTAAGTGAATGCATTTATTTGCGATGATTTTAAATCGGTTCCATTTGCAGATACAAAGAGGTCAGGCAGGCAGTAGGATGGCTAAGGTGGGTGGTGTTTAGAATTGTAACAGTGTGGGAGGTAAGGGTTCGAATCCACCTCAAAGTCGCCGCGTAGGGACCCTGGGCAAGTCCTTCACTCGCAATTGCTCATGCGCTTCGGCGTGAAACTCCGATTCAGCGTTCGCGCAGTAGTCGGGAGCGCCTCTGAATGGGAAATCTGGTAGGGGCGCTATAACAAGTGTTCAAATACAATACAATACAATAAGGGGAAGGGGAATTAGTAACTTCTATTGCGCAGGTGGCATCAACTGATGGCGCACCAAAACCAACCTTAATCAGATCAATATCCAGACATCACAGTCAGCTCAGACTAAGAAACATTGTAGTCGCTTTGTTAAGGTATTTAAAATGTGCTAGTTTAAATGTACTGGTATACATAAATACAATACAATAAAATACAATTAGAATTTTATAGCGCGCTTTGACAAGACAAGTCTTGCAACAGAGCGCGTTGCGCTGTGTTCTTAGCCATAGTGTAATGAGAATAGATGAGTTTTATTTTGATGAAATTGAGTAGTAGATGAATATTAACGGACTGCATGTAGAATAACTGGCAGACTGTTCCAATCTATGGATCCTATGACAACAGCAAAAACATGATTTCCAAACTTCCTTTCGGTGCGAAGAACTGTAAACTCTCCTCGCTAAGCCGATATAAATTAAGTTCAAAGATTTCATTAGGCAAGTATCAGTATCCTCAGCGCGTGATAGTCTAGTGGTTAGCGTGCTAGACTGTAACCCAAGAGGTCGGTGGTTCAATCCCAGCTAGGGCAGACGTTTGGCTGGAGATTTAGGTTTCTTCACCACATAGCCAACTCAGCTTTATTAAGCACACTGGTCGTACTCTGTTGGTGGGAATATTAGACGGTGAGGGAGATGAATGACTACCCTCATAATATGCCGATTGCCGACGTTGAATCCGCTCACAATAATTCACCAATGTCTAACTCTCAGGATTCGAACCTGATGATTTCGGATAAGCACATCACATAACTTTAGAAACTATTGCACAAATTCAAGCCCGTCTTTTAAGTCTGTGGTTTCGGTTTAACGACGCTTTGTCACAACGAAGGTGATTGGCATCGCCCTCCTCCTTATTCGTGCCTTCGGACTGGCACCACCTTATACGGTAGGCAGTTTCTCCGTTATGTAGAGACATCTCCTTGCCACCAACGGCCTTTAACGTCGAATTTCCCGGTAGACATGCCTAGGTGGTTTAAGCTTGCGATTAAACGCAATGGCTGAATATATTGCATCGGTAGCCTACTTGTAAAAGGTGTCTAAAACAATGTACTATCGATTGTTTAGCGACATATCTTGTGGTTATCGAAGCATATTACGTCAACCTCTCTTTAACCAATTCCTTAGTTATTATTAGATATCTTTTCATCCGTTGCGATAATTTCGGTTTAACGATGCTGTTTCATAACGTAGGTGGTTGGAGTCGCCCTACTCCTTTATCCAGTCTTTATCCAGTCTTCGGACTGGCACCAACAGTAGGGAGGCAGTTTCTCCGTTGGGTAGCAACATCCTGCACTTTGTGCCCGCCAAGGACAGTTAACGTCATCCATACTCTACGACTCAGCATCACCAAATGGATCATATCGATTGGATTGGATCCAGAGTTTAACGACATCTTATGCCAATGATGGCCGCTGACGTCGACAGAAATTATTTTGAGCAGTTCTCATTATTCCTATGGCACATTGGAAGCACTTTAGTGATATCTAAGACGATTACTGTATAATTAATCGTTTAGCGACATCTTGTGGCCGCCGAGTGCCGTTAGCGCAACATTACCACATACTAATCCCAGTCAGCAAACATCTCTAAGCTACTAATCTTAAAAAATCTCTGTTACTCGCCCCTATCATCTACTAACCAAACCACCTGTAAATTACCCATTCTCGACATGTGTCTTGAACGCCTCCATGTGGCCCGATGCAGTGACCATATGGCTGGGGTCATGCCCTTGTCGTCCGATCGGTCATAGTCCTTCCTTAAGGCCCCCCTAAGAACCATGTCAGCGCCCTGGTAGCCGTAATATTTCACTGAACAATTAATAATGCGACTGTCTCGTACGACACCTTTAAAACGTTCGCTCCCGACGATATATTAAGAGCATCTGCGCTAAATCCACGGGTCTTCTCGCAGCAAATCTATCCCGCGGATGTAATTATGCCAAACGAACGGTGAAAACTGATCAAATAATTATAAAGTCAACGGCCTTCGTTGCCATAAGGTGTCGCTAAATTCTCGATCCATCCTAACCATCGGTAAACCCTCTATTCCCCTGCCTGTAGTAGTAGTGCCAGTCCCAAGCTTGGAGAAAGCAGGAGCGCGACGCTAATCTTCTTTGTTATGTCAGTGTCGTTAAATAGCGAATAAAGTCCAACGTTTCTATGTGTTGCTGTCAGAGGTGTTATTGGTTAACAGTTTAGGCAAGAATTATTGTCATCAGTCCAACTTATATTTATCAAAAAAATTCATCAAACTAAATTATTCTCTTTAGGCAAGAATTATTTTAGTCAATCAAACTTCTATTTAAGCAAAAAACTTAATAGATCCAGTTCCTATTGAACACAATTAATTCCATCAATCCAACTTTTATTTAAACAGTGAATTAGTTTCATCAATCCAACTTTTAGGCCAACAATTATTTTCATCGATCCAGCTTCCATTTAAAATTTACAATATAAGATTAGTTACCAGCCTAATCTACGGTTTTACCTGATAAATTACCATAAACTGCAGTTAGAGCTAACAGTCTACCACACAATGGTCCTAAAAACTGTCTAATATTACATGAGTTAATACATACTTATTAAAAACTTGTCGCGTGTCTCAGTCAGTTTGTTTTGATTGAGCGCCTTTGACTAAGTTCTTTCCCTCTACACCACTTTCTCAGGCGCTTTAGAAATCTCAAGATTACGATTACGATACACTCACACATACACTAATCTGGAGCCGTAAGATGTCGCTAAATAATGGATAATGTGATTTTGTCCTTAGACACCTTTAAAACACTTTCTACCACGGTATAAATATAGAAACTGCGCTTCGCAACTGAATTCATAAAACAGTACAGGTTGAACTCGAATTGAAAGGTTCTGTTGGCCAACCGTAACAGTAAACACTGGTTGCTACTAATCGTTATCTCGAAATTACTAAAGGTCCACTTGGAAGCTAAGCGCAGGGCACCAGCTTATTCACGAGCGCTGCGTCGTTTGAGAGGAGTTGTTCAAAGAAATCTGACTGATGCTTGTTGTTTGTACTGGAAATTCCCTATGCGTGCTTTGATCGTGTGACTTGTGTCCACCTGGTGACCGCTTAGTGACCAAGTCGTTGATGTCTATCGCTTTCGTGTCGTGAGATCGAAGCCCACTGTCAGTCAACCGATCCTTTGTTACCTCTGAGGAGAAGCCCGTAAGATTCTCGCCTCAGTTACAAGCGTGCTGGACTGTCAATCGAGGGTTCAGGGGTTCAAATCCCAGGCGGGGCAGAAATTTATTCGAGATTTGGGCTGCTTATCGTCTTCCTCCTCGGGATTTGAACCTGATGCTTTCGGATGAGCACATCAAACAACTATAAAAACCATTCGGCAGATTCAAGCCTGTTCCTATAAGGCGGCAATTTCGGTTTAACGACGCTGTTTCATAACGAAGCTGATTATCGTCTCCCTTTAATATGGCCTTCGGACTGGCACTTCTCAATGGTATAGGCGGATTTGGCGCTGTGTGAAGACATCCTCTGGCCGGCAAGGTTCGTAAGCTCAGTTAACATCGACAGATAAATAGCGTCACCTTCCTTAATAATCCAGCCTTTGGACTGGCACCACCCGATGCAACGCAATTTTCCGATGTCTGTCACCATTTGTGGCCATCAATGGCCGTTCACGTCGACGTTATCTTATAAAGAGTATGTGGGGGCAATCTAGCGATTGAAGGCATTGGCTGAATTTATAGCATCGGAAGAATGAGTGTTAAAGGTGTCGAAGACGAGCATTGTTTCATCTATTGATTAGCGCCATCTGTGGGTTGACACGCGATGGATAATCATAATATATTTTGAATTTATTAAACGCCACTTTCTAATGACGAAGCACTGACTAATAATATTATTGTGAGTGAAGGACTTGCTCAAAGTCTAAACACATTGCTCTAACCAATCGCTAGGCTAACTATCTCAGAGGAGGAGGCTAGAAATTGCTTTGTTCTAATAAATTCTTCATCACCATCCTCTTCTCTTTCATCCTCTTCTAATTCTTCCTCCTCTTTCTCCTTCCTTCTTTCTCCTCCTTCGTATCCTCCTGCTTTTCCGCCTTCCTCCTCCTTCTCCTCCTGCTTATCCTCCTTTTCCGTCTCATTGTTCTTCTTCTTTTGCCAATCCGCTTACTTATTGCGAACCAACCATCAGTTATTGTATTATTCTGCTCTCAGTCTTTATAAGACGTTCCAAAAATTCTGCATTTTTGATTGTATATGCATACATTAGTTGTATTAATTAAACCCTGTTAATCTAATCGCCAGATCCCCTCTCTGTGCTCTCGTAACACGAGGTGGAAGTCAACGACCCTACAATGACCACACAATTATAGTGCAAGAAACTTTATAATACTGCATGCATTTCTGTTTACTTACTAATCGCTTGTGGGATGTCTCACTGGCTTTCACTGAGCATGCATGATCACCTTATCTGCCCCAAGTCTCTATTTTGACTGAGCCCCTGTTAATAAGCATGTTTTCTCTAATTTGGTTTCTCGGGCGCTGTAGAAATCTTGGGATTACAATTACAATAAATTAAATTCATACATGTACTACTCTAATAAGGCAAGGTCAACGCTACCGGTCCTGAAAACCGTCAGATTATGCAATTCATTGGATACTCTATTGTGTCGTTAGACACCTTTAAAACGGTGTCTGCATTATTTTTAAATTCAGAAACTGCGTTTCGTCACTGAATGAAAAAGGATGTAGATTACTATTGTAAGGTGAAGTCGACTTAAAGGCTCTGTTAGCCAAACGTAACAGTCAAACACTGTTTCTACTAATCGTTATCTCGAAATTACTAAAGCGCCACTCAGAAGATTAGCGCAGGGCACCATATTATTCACGAGCGCTGCGTCCTTTCAGAGGAGTTGTTCAACGAAATCGTTTGTCATATTCTTGCGACTGGTCATCTTACCTGTCTATTGATTTTGTTTTGACTGAGCGCCTGTGAAAGAGCTCGCACCATCTTCTTATGTTTTTCTATACATGAATACATACACAGCAACAGAATCTATGAGCGAACGAATGGACGAATGTATAACTGAATGAATTAAGACTCATTTACACATGACTGAATTTACGCACGACTGATATGACTGCATTCGTAATAATTGGCTTCTGAATTACATCGTTTACGGCCATCGTCATGGAACTTCCTGTGTCACGAAAATAGAGTATCCCCCTATACGAATATTCCCCTTAGCGAAATGGAAATATCCCGTTTAGTTTGCATTATTGGCGGTTTCTAAGTGTATTCAGTCGTACTGCTTGGATTTATTGTACACATATAATATTTTATGTTGCGTATCTTTAGTTTGTACATCGACTTGAAATAAAATACCTCATTTTTTGGTGATTTTGACTGGATTTTCGTCTTATCTATCGTAATGCGTATGACGATGGGGGATAGAATGGTTTATCCCCCGGATACTCTAAGCCGGTTTATTCCATCAGGGGGATATGCTTTAGGGGGATAGAATATCAATGGACACCAGCATAAAACTGTTCACCTGTCTGCCCACCTGTCTACTTATACGCTCCTTTGGCAATTCAGGTAATCGTATGATGAGGCTTCTCACAATAAAACCATTCTTAGTTCTGGGCAGCAGTTTCCAACCACAGTAAACTGCGCTATATTAAATGTCCTGAAACATGCGCTTGTCTCAGTGAATCCAACGGAACCTGATCATTGCCTGCCTATCGATGTTGTTTTGACTGAGCGCCTGCGAATAAGCTCGCTAACACGAACTTAGCTTAGGGCGGGTTCTGTTTAGATCTCGCCATTACAATCTTTTTACTCTCTTCTGTTGATGTGAGGTAACCATAATAGACCAAAGTTCATAAGAAACATCATATCATATTAATTATGATTATGACATCTGATGCTATCAAAAAAACACTTAGCATCAGTTTTGACACATAAGTGTAAAACTAAAATTGTTTTTTATTACAGATTTCAACACAATATCAATATCTATTTAACGCAGTTTAAGAATATATAGCGTTTGAAGTAATCGTTTTAAAGGTGTCTAAAACTGTCGCAGTATAATTAATTGTTTATTATTATTATTATTAAATAAATTTGTAATGCGCGCAAGGTCACACCGAAATGTGAATCTGAGGCGCAGATAGTTAGTCGCCAGGTGAAAATGCACTTAGATTTCTAAATCCTTGAAATCCAAGGATAAATAGTGAGTTTTGAACCGCTTTTTGAAGGAAGGAAGTGAAGTAGAGCTACGAAGAGAAAGTGGTAGTCGATTCCATTCCTTTGGAGCAGAGGCGTGGAATGCACGAGAGCCCATAACTGTCCTGCATCGTGTCTCAGCTAGAAGACCTGTACTTGATAATCGCAGGCAACGAGGAGTTAGTAGTGCATGAATATAGGTAGGTGTGCTGGTGTTGAGGGCTTTATCGACATCGAGTGGCCGCCGCGGTCCGTCAACCTCGCCATTATTATCTAATGATGTCTGAAACGTTTTTATTAAATGGCGATTATTTAATTAGTTGATGTTTATCGACATTTTCAAACAGAGATTATTCGTGTCGCCCTCTTCCTTTCTCCAGGCTTGGGACTGGCACTACCAGAATACGGATTGTGGCGGAGTTTTAACCGGCCATAAGACGCAGTTGTTGAATTGATAGCGTTGGAAGAATGCATGTTAAAGGTTTCTTAGACGAGCAGTGCATTATATTCTCACATTGCTGAATAATTTCGTCTCTCTTGGTGATTTGATTGTTAACTGATGGATTACCTGAACCGATGGGATATTGACTGGGCTGATCACGATTTATTTACTATGGCTTCATTTTGAAGAGACTTTCCATTGATTTATTCATTCCATCTTTCTTTCATTCACTTGTGACCGCCAAGGGCCGTTAACGTCAACCTTCCTTACTCTATAACTTCAAATTGATCTTATAATATTATCCAGCGATTAAACGCATCTATTTATATCCTTGAATAATGCGTGTTAACGGTGTCCAAAACGAGCACTTTAGGTTCTTCTGTTTAGTAACGCCGTGTCGACCTGTCATTAACTTATGTTGTAATTAGATTTATTTCCATCCTTAGTTGTGGTTTCTGTTTAACGACGCTGTCTCGTAATAAGAGTCATTGGCGTCGTTCTCCTCGTTTATCCAGGCGCATCAAAACCAAGTCGTAATAGGGGACAACATCCAGAAGATCACTACGCTAAGACATAGAGGCAGAGTATCGCGGATAAGTAATTTCATTTTAGCTGTATTAAGACAACACGAACGAACTGTGAGAAATGTTGCAAAATAATTTCTGCCGACTTCAACGGCCTTCGGTGTTTTAAGATGTCGTTAAACTCTGAACCCTATAGTAATCTTAAAAAGTCTTACAGTGAAATTAACATAAGCGACTGAGGTGAAGGAACAGATACAGGGAGTGAGTTTCAAACCCTACATCAAGCAACCGATAAACTCGTTCACCAAGAACAGTTCTACTGGACCAGACATAGATAATCAGATGACTCCGTTGTATAACGATCATTCTGGGAAATAAGTAGGTGGTCAGAAGTATTGCGGTTGGCCAGAATTCAATGGTTTATAATATCCAAGCCCCAAGTTGACACAACTTCTCTAAACATAGGATGCCTATCAAAATTCAAAGGTGCTCAAATTGGTTTCTGACAACGTAAAGTGAACCAGTATCGTCAATTTTGTTCTGGTGAAAACTCATGTGGCGATAAAAGAAAACTAGACATATTTATAAGACTGATTAAAGCCGTTTTAAAGGTGTCTAAGGAGAGCTTAAATTTTCAAGCGTTTACAGCCATCTAGCGACATCCTGGGCCGTCGAAGTCGACCCAAACTTACCCTACAAGTTTCTGGACAGGATATTGACAAAATACCCAGCATTTGACAGCAGGGTTTTATTTTTGTTCTTTAGGTATTTTATATAGCACCACTCCATATAATTAGAAGCGCTCTTTGAGCTACCGAAATCGATTGGAAAGTCAATAAAGATAGAAATACCATGAGTAACAAAGCAGTGGATATCAACCTCTGACCTCTCGGCTGAAATTCCAGCACGTTAATCACTGGACTATAATGTATAACCACTTACAACATAAGTCGGAGGTTAAGACCCCTTCAGTATAAATAATAATACGATGGCACCCAACAACGTAGAATTATTGGTTGGTAAGCTGCTTTGTATCGACATTGTGTCATGACAAAGACGATTAGCGTCGCCCTCCTCTTTTCACCAGGCTTCGGACTGGCACAACCACAGGTAGGGTAGCTGCGGAGATAACGACTTTTATCATGGTTTTGCTGAACCTAGCGGATTCCAAGGCTGTTGACGTTGACATCACCTTTCATTCAATCAATCTCGAAAGTATAAAATGAGTCCGGCGATAAAATGTAACTGCAGAATTTATTATGTCCATCGAAGTCGTTTTAAAGGTGTCGAAGAATATAGATAAATTGTACAACGTTTAACCCCATCTAGCGATTTTCAGACCCTTTGACATCGATCCAAACTGACTTCACAATATTTTCGGACACGATATTATTAAAATGTCCAGGATTTGACGACAGAGTTTGTAATATTTTTCTTTAGGTAATTTATTTAGAGCCACTCTACATGTGGGTATAATCGAAGGCGCTCTCTGTGCTAACCATGGCGATTTTAAAAGCCTTTAATAACAGAAATATTAACAGCAGCAAAACAGTATATTTGAATCCCAGACCTCTAGGTTAAAATTCCAGCACGTTAACCACTGGACCATAACGCGCCCCATTTACAATGTAAAACGGAGGGTAATGCCCTTTCAGCATGGCTTTAAAAGTACGATGGCATCCCAATGGATTACTAACAACGTAGAATGAAAAATCAAGGCATTGAAATTAATTCTTTAAATGGCCATTTAAAGATTTTTAATTCCTATATCACACCTTTAAGTCAATTTAAAGAAGAGCGTTGTTAAACTATGGATAGATGAAAGATACTCTCGACCTCTGCCATTTCCTCCGGTGGTGCCAATCTGAACAATGGATGAATGACGGTACATTGATTTGGCCTATCTCTCTTATGACGCTAAACAGGCGCTACAGCTTCGGATGGAAATAATAATAATTATATTCAGTCGCAATATAAATTAAAGGTCTACCTAACTCGTCTTCACGACCACAAGATGTCGCTTAACAATTAATGATATTCTGGTCGTCTTAGACACCTTTAAAACGCTCATTCAGACGCAATAAATTTAACGAAAAAAAATATGTTTAAACTGAATAAACTCTTGAAAGAATCCAAAGGCGAATACATTGGGTAACGTCGACCTTAAACGGTCCTTAGCGGCCACAAACTAATGATAAACAAGGGAAAGCAACCTATCATCGACCATTTGATTGTGGCGCTTAATAAATGTGTAATAATAATAATAATGAAAATAATTGTCAACAACAACAATAACAGGATGGAGTTTGAATGTAGAAGGGTTGAGCTTGAGTTGATTCTTTAACGGTATTTGGAAGGTATTTACATTACAATGGTTCTCGAATGGTTGTAAGCTACCTCTTGAAGATATGGACTGGGTCTAGGAATAGTTTTACGGGGGAAAATCAAGATAGGACGGGAAGCTGCGACTAGAGCTGGTAATAATACGCCAAGCCGGTCATTTTAACCATCCCAACTGGTAACTCTAAACCACACCCTATAGGCAGCAAGCCTTTATAAGCAATTAATCATAAAACCAAACCTCTGTCACTCACCCCCTGTCAACCATTAACTCTAACCAAATCCCAGTGACTTCTTCTTCTCCACAAGTATCTTCAACGCCTCTACGTGACCCGATGCAGCTGCCCAGATGGCTGGGGTCATTCCCTTATCGTCCGATCGGTCATAGTCCTTCCAAATGCCCTCTCTTAGGGCTCTCGTATCTCCCTTTCTAGCAGGATCGTGGAATCTCTCCGCTCATGACATTATAGCCCAAGGAAAGGAAACTGTAAAGTAAAACCAGTTTACATCGTAGTCGTAATGAAACTATGTATTACTACACTGTAATAAAACTCGGTTGATTTATGTAGCGCATATTTATAACCTATCGTTCAAAGGAAACGAAATATTCATACCTAAGATGGACATACAATCTCAGACAGACGTACATACAGACAGACAGACATACAGACAGATAAACAGGTAGGCAGAGACGGAAGAATAAATATAGACAAACAGGTAGGCAGACATACATACTAACTACTTGTAGTAGCACGTATCTGATTCCCTTGAATCTTAACCTGAACCGATTCTGACCTTATATTACCTGCCTATCAATTTTGCTTTGACGGAGCGCCTGTGAATGAGGAGTTCGATTGAGCAATCGAACTTATCAGGGCGCTCTAATAATTATAATCTGGTGAGGCATGGAGACATCAACGGATTTGTAAACTGTGCAATGGAGAATGCTTTGGTGTCATTAGACACCTCTGAAACGCTTTTGATCGATGATATACATTTGGCGACTGCGATTTATGAGCTGTAATATGCCAAAAACTAATCTTTGTCGGCGGAAACGGCCTATGTTGTCATAAGCTGCCGTTAAACTGACGATCCAATCCAATATCGCTATATCAATAGCATCGGTGGAGCTGTTCATAAATAATTCACACCTGTTTTGAGTGTATTTTCGCCAGATAGGAAATAGCAGAATAACTTTTCAGTAGTCAACTGTCACGGATACTTCAGGGTTTAGTTCAGTATTTGCTGCGCTCGATTGCAAGTGATCGCATGTAATGGTGATTTCGTCACGTAAAAGCGGAAGAGCGGTTCTACATTAGTTGTACTATGTCCTACGAAGGGTTAAAAGTGTTAACCCTAATTTATATCGACGTTAACGACCTTAGTTGCCATAAGATATTGTTCAACTCTGGATCCATAATCACACCACACTGTACGGGCTGGCAATGCTTATAAGGTGAAGTCGACTTGAAAGACTTTGGTAGCCAAACGTAACATGCAGTTAAACACCGTTTACGACACAACGCTTATCTCCTTGACAATGAACGAGCATGATCATGTTTGTCTGCCTATTGATTCTGTTTTGACTGAGCGCCTGTGACTAAGCTCGTGAGATTGGTTAATAACTTTTTGTTCTATGGTTTGAAGGATTTGCATGGCACTTCTGGCTAGCAGTCTCCTGAGGTTTCGACCCGATTCTGTCCTTTTAATCCATGCCTATCGATTTTGTTTTGTCTGAGTTCCTAGGAATAATCTCTTCCTCGTCGCTTTGCTGATTTGTGCGTTGAATAAACCTCGAGATCATGTTTATTGTGCAAAGGTAACTTTCCAATCATAACCTGGATCCATAATAAACCTCACCAAATACTGAAGGGGGTGGTGTTGATACTGTTAGAGAAGTCACTCATGAAGCCACCTCTTATTTTAAAGACCTATTGACTAATACGGATTGGTCGCCCATACAAAAATATTGCCTACAAAATGAGGCGGACTTAGCTTATGACTCTTTCACTAAAATAATTGCTCATAATTACAACCTTGCTTTTCCTCTCAAGCCTAAAAAAACTTCTAAAAGAAACTCCCTCCAGCATCCCTGGATGACTAAGGGCCTACTAAGATCTATAAGAAGAAAGGAAAAATTATACGTTACTTACATAAAGAATCCTTCCAGAGAAAATGAGTTAAAATTTACAGAATATCGTAATAAATTCAAAACCATTCGCAATAACCTAGAAATAAATTACTACTCTAATGAATTTGCTAAATATACTAATGACATTAAAAAAACATGGCGGGTAATTAAATCGTTAACTAGAACTGAGAAAACCAGCACTGAACTAAATGAGCTTAGACTTGATAACGGCACTATAAATGATCCAGTGTCCATGGCCAATCACTTTAATTCTTACTTTACTAATCTGGCACATACCCTTGCACTGAAGATCCCACAGGCCAGTCAGTCTTATAAAACCTACTTGCCTCCTTCCTCACTTAAATCCTTTGCCACTATCTCTACCTCACCGTTGGAACTTGTCTCGATTAGTAAATCCCTTAAAGCTACGCACAGCTCAGGTTTAGATGAACTGGATCCCTATATTCTATCTCCATTAATGGATAGGCCTATTTTGGCTATTCCTCTGGCGGATATAATTAACTGCTCTCTTAGAAATGGTGAGGTACCGACTGATGTTAAAAGGCCAAGGTACTGCCAATCCACAAAAGTGGTAATAATAATGTCATCTCTAATTTCAGGCCTATTTCCATCTTACCTTACTTCTCAAAATTTTTTGAAAGAATTATGTATGATAGACTTTTCTCGTACATCAACCACTCTAATCTACTCTACCCTCTCCAACATGGATTCCAGCCGGGCCACTCTACTGCAATGTCCTTATTGGACATTCAAGATAAAATTTCTAAAGCTATGGACAATAATGAGTTCTCCATTGGAATATTCTTGGATCTTGCTAAAGCATTCGACACAGTCGATCATAAAATTCTCCTGGATAAATTAGAGCATTACGGTATAAGAGACACTGCTCTTAAGTGGTTTAAAAGCTACCTAACTAATCGCTCTTAACAGGTCTTATGTAATGGCTCCTTATCTACCCTGAATCTAATCTTATATGGTGTTCCTCAGGGAAGCATTCTGGGGCCACTCCTATTCTTAATCTACATCAATGATCTTCCCAACTCCTCTACTCTACTTCGCTATATTCTATTTGCAGATGACTCCAATGCATTCTTATCACACACCTCCTATGAACAATTGATCAGTCTGGCCAATAAGGAACTGTCTCTTGCAAGTGAATGGTTCAGGGCCAACAAACTCACCCTAAATCTCACTAAAACCAACTACATTATATTTAGATCCAGTAAAAAGCTTATCCCGTCCTCTGAAAATCAACTTATAATTGACGATATGATAATTCCTCAGGTTGACTCTACTAAATTCCTTGGTGTCTTCGTCGATCAGCACTTGAAATGGAATGTACATACCCATGAAATATCTAAAAAAATTATGAAAAATATTGGTATAATAAGAAGAATTTCCCACTTACTCCCCCCTTAATTTTGAAGAACCTATACTTTGCTCTAATTCAACCTTACCTAACATATTGTAATTTCATCTGGTCCTCTACTTACCCAGCTCATCTAACTAAATTAAAAATACTGCAAAAAAAGCAATACGAATCATAACTAAATCCTCATTCAATTCTCACACCAAATCACTTTTCTATGATCTTAAGATTTTAAATATTGACCAAATTAGATATGTGCAAACTTGTGAATTTATGTACCAGTATGACAACAATCTCTTACCTCCTGCTTTTCTATCTTTTTTACTCCTGTCACGAAAGCTATAGCTACTAGAAGTAATCGAACTTATATGTCTACACATGCTAGAACCAACACCCGTAAATTCACAATGCAGTACCAGGGTCCTCTGACTTGGAACAACTTACCTAGGGATATTCAAGGTTTTACTAATCTATCTCACTTCAAACGACTTACTCGTACATACATACTAAATATTGCCACATGATCCCGTGATCCTCTGCTCACAGTCCTTACACTAGTACATGCTTAATTATCTATCCAGCCTTACATTAATATGTTTAGGCCCCTACTTAGCGGGACTCGTCCCTTCAGGTGTGCCTTTTGTTCCCAGATAATTTGCTATATAAGTTCTGTCTTTACCTATACTTTTGTTTGCAGAAAATGCTTTTTCTTTACTGATTTGTTAAGTGTATTTTGTCTTGTTTTTTCCGGGATCAATAAATGAATTGAATTGAATTGAATTGAATCCTTATTTCGAAATTACTAAAGCGCCATTTGGAAGCTAAGCGCAGGGCACTAGCTTATTCACGAGAGCGGCGTCGTTTCAGAGGAGTTGCTCAAAGTAATCTCTTGTCTCATATCTCGGCGACTGTGACGGAGAATGGTCATCTTAATCTGCCAATCGACTCTGAGTTGGCTGGAAAATACGCTATATTAAATGTCATGATACATACAATGAATTCAAAGATTTCATTAGGCAGCCATCAGTAACTTCAGCACGTGTTAGTCTAGTGGTTAGCCTGATGGACTGTCAGTCGAGAGGTCGGGTTCAAACCCCAGGCGGGCAGAAATTTGATACGAGATTTTTGATCCTTGATCAACTCCGCTATTATGAGTACTCTGTCCGTACGTTGTTGGTGGGAAGGTCAGGGATTAAGTTGACAGAAAAATTACATAAGCGACTGAGCAGAACTAACAGATACAGGGAGACAGCTGATAGCCCAGCACTCTGGACACTACACTAACGAACACCCCGATACGAATACCCTTTCAGCATGCCCATAAAGATACGATTGCATCCAAATGGGTTGTTGACAGTCTAGAATGAAGCATCATCCATTACTAAGCTGAATCTTGCGGATTTCAAGGCAGTTGATGACCTCAATTGATTCAATTATTATGATTGTTAATTCAGCTGAATAAATCGAGTAGTTAATAATATTTGCTATTCTATAAATATTATGGAACTGTATAAATATACTTTTAAGTTTATATTCATCTGTGTAAATGGATGAATCATCGAGATATTTATTAGTTAATTCTAATAATAAAGATAATGTATTGTATTGTATTGTATTTGAACACTTGTTATAGCGCCCCAACCAGATTTCCCATTCAGAGGCGCTCCCGACTACTGCGCGAACGCTGAATCGGAGTTTCACGCCGAAGCGCATGAGCAATTGCGAGTGAAGGACTTGCCCAGGGTCCCTACGCGGCGACTTTGAGGTGGATCCGAACCCGCAATCCTCCAGCTGCAAGGCACCGAACATACCCCCTACACCACCGCGCCCCAGTTGTATTGTGATGTGTTGTATTGTGTGTTGTATTGTACTCCACGTTTATAATGCGACCGAGCCACCCGCAGTAAAGATCCGTGAAATTACTCTCTCATAATCCGACCCGACCGGGAAGCGAACCCGGGGCGCCGGCTCGGCGAGCGGGAACCAACCCACTCGGCCACTCAGGATCCTTAATTATCAATAGAGTCTCTCTTGTTAAGGACGGATCGACTTTAATGGCCTCGGGTTGTTGATTGATAAAATGGACAGACAAATGGATCAGAGATTAAAGAGAAAAAATTAATAGCATTTGATTATCGCCAGACCACAACCAAAAGTTCTCTTTAAAATGGAATTTTATTGGACAGAAGATGCACAATGATGATTTGACCAGTAAGAATTGTTTAACTAAAGCCTGGTGATGGTAGTAGTAGTTTCAGTTTAACGATACTGTCTGATAGCAAAAATCATCAGCGTCACCCTCCTGCTTTATCCAGGCTTGAGACTGGCACTGTCAGAGAACAACCATTGGCGGAGTTAGCCTGGCGATAATATTATTATTTATCCAAACTCTAACATCACCTAATGGAACTATATATAACTGGCGATTATTATTATTATACCAATGTTTAACGTCGCCTTATGACATCAAAGGCCGTTGACGACTACAGAGATTAAAGACCGATAAGACATCTTTTCACACCATGGACCGCACGAACGCGACGTAACCCTTTCCTTTTTTATGCTGGCGTGGTACGAAACCGATGGTAATTAATGAGCTTTAGAGTCTTTCATTGTAAACTTCGGATCCATAATAGCGTCTTGTATAGCCAATAGACGTTAATCTGCCACAGTTTGTCTCTGCATTGATCACCTTTCGTGTCACAATCTTATATAGCATCGGCTGACGCCTTTTTAAAGGTGTCTAAGGCGGCCGCTCAAACCAATCGAATACAGCGTCCCACTACTGGGTATTTTCAGCGCCTTCTAGTCTCATATTTCATTAGTAGCCTCTCGTGTCCCATCTTCTAATAGCACCATTTGATACCATTTTAAAGGTATCTAAGGGAACGAGCTCTTATTAGTTCTTTTCTAATTCCAAAGAGTAACGTTGTCGTATGACATCAAAGGCCGTTGACGACAATACAAAATTATGCACAATGCACTTGAAAACAAAGTATTGATAGAGTCCGTGACACACCATTTACAGGTGGATCGAGTTGCTTCTAGTTGTCAGTGTATTTCTTGTTCCACTTCCCTACTAATCTACTTAATTTTCTTAACAATCATCATCTACTAATCGCCTATCGAGTCCCAACTTTATATAAAGTCGGCGGTCACCACTTTAAAGGTGTCTAAGGCGTCCGCTCTATTTAATCGTATACAGTGTTCCACTACTGTCTTCATTCAGCAACATTAGCAACCTGTCTGTGTGTCCGCCAGTCCTTCCGTATGTCTTTCCGTATGTCTGTTTGTCTTTTTGTCAATCTGTCTGTCTGTCCAACCGTCCGTCAGTCTGCCCGTCAATCCATCCATCCATCCTTCCATCCATCCATCCATCCATCCGTCCGTCCGTCCATCCATCCATCCATCCATCCATCCATCCATCCATCCATCCATCCATCCATCCATCCATCCATCCATCCATCCATCCATCCGTCCGTTCGTCCGTCCGTCCATCCATCCATCCATCCATCCATCCATCCATCCATCCATCCATCAATCCATCCATCCATCCATCCATCCATCCATCATCCATCCATCCATCCATCCATCTATCTATCCATCCATCCATCCATCCATCCATCCATCCATCCATCCATCCATCCATCCATCCATCCATCCATCCATCCATCCATCCATCCATCCATCCATCCATCCATCCATCCATCCATCCATCCATCCATCCATCCATCCATCCATCCATCCATCCATCCATCCCCATGTAAACACACAATTATACATGTCATCATCCATATTTGAATTCCATTACCTTCGTCTTAACAGTATAACATTTCACCTCATCACATGACACCATCCGTTAAATCCGCCTGGAATCCCAACATAAAAATAGTCCAATATTCGCACAAGACCCTCGGTAACTAAGTGCGTGGATAACTTGGTCTCAATTCAACTCCGAAGGAAATTAGCCTAACAGGGTTGGATGTGCGATGAAAAAACTCGTTTGACGCTCTTACAAATGAACTATTGTGCTTTGGGTTATACGGTAAAATAGAAGTACTCTGGTAGTGCCAGTCCGAAGCGTAGAGAAAGGGGAGGGTGACGTTGTTGACGTTGTTTTAAGAAGATGTCGTTAAACTCTGGATCTTAACCCTCAGTGCAAACACCAGTCAACTGCAGTCATTTGCATATTCTAGTAATTTTTAAACACCTTTTAAAATGGATTACATTTTGTATAAAATGACAAGGCTTCACATATTTACTGTGTTGGAGCTTGATGACAAACCTAAAAGTAGTGTGTTGACATAACCTGAGAGGCAGTCATGAGTATGCAGTGCTAACGACTTCATTTTCTTAGCCCCGGCATATGTCTGTCCATGGACAGTCCTCTCCCTCGCCGTCTCATCTTCCCATCGACAGTGTACGGTCATTGTACTCTTTATATATGAGTTGGCAAGGGGCCCAGATGTGGTGAGACAGAAATCTTGAACCTAATGGTTGCCCTGACGGGGATTTGAACCCCCGGCCTCTCGGTTGACAGTCCAGCACAATAGCCATTACAAAATCGCGCACCCAGCTCCAGGGATAGGTACACATGCAGTATAGTGCCTGCTACATAAGATACATTTATAAAGCGTCAAGTATCAATCGATGGCGCTGAGCAATTGAGTTAATGATGGATCAAGCCACTTTTGCATGTCTTTCATTTATATCTATGGTCCATCATTGCAAGTATCCATGTCGAAGGTAACAAATTCACTAATCATGCATTTGACGATCAAGAGTTCTGGCAACGAGTGTTCCAGATCGTAAACGTTATCGTAACTGAACATTGGTACGTGAAACTATTCACCTTCGCTGTCAATTTAGTTTTTATTTGTCTCTCACTGTTATTTCTCACTCATTCAAACACTCTATCTGTTTATGTTACTCCACCTGTCTGTCTGTCTGTCTGTCTGTCTGTCTGTCTGTCTGTCTGGAATATAAGTTAAAGGTCTACGTAACTGAAAGGTCTACGTAACTGACCTTCGCATTCACAAGATGTCGCTTAGCAATTAACTATAAATTATATCAGATATAGTGGCCTATATTGTCATAAGCTGCCGTTAAACTGTGGATCTAATCCAATCGGTATGTTGTCACTGCGATTTATCAGATATTTTAACTCCGCCACTGTTTGGACTCTGACACTGCCAGTCTCAAGCCCGGATAAAGGAGGAGGGCGACGCTAATACTTAAATTTCTACTATCGGTATGTTTATTGTTCTCTAATGGTTGTATAGTTCTATTATGATATTAGGAACAGTGAGAACTGTCAAAAAATAATTTAACACTTCCTTTAACCCTTTGGAGGTGAGGTGAAGCATTATAACGTTTCAGGCGAGGTGGGGTCTGACATACCCCAATACATATAATTACTTGCAAGTCGCAATATCAACTACATAACATAAATTGTGAGCTAAATTATAGTTATGTAAGCAATTATCGGCTAAACTGGTGATTTTCAGGAACAAATAACAGTTTTCAATCATAATTGATATGGTCAGCGCGGTGGCGCAAAAAATCGCCGATGCCGTCAGCAATGGCATCTTCATGGCCGTTGAAACATGTAACGTTTGCGAACACGTGACACAATACCCGTAATAATGCATCCGTTCTGCATCGATGCGAAACTATATGCAGTAATATCTTATAATCGCACAATTTTTTTCGGCACTGTGCCGTTACTTTTTAATTCATTAAAATCAATATGTATACGAAAAATTATAATTTCACTTTAATATGCAAGAAATAAAAAATTATGGCGTCCAAAAGTACCTGACAGTGTCCGAAAGTGTCCGTATTTCACATTCACTAAGATAGACAAAAATAATCCAAGCTGGTTCTACGTTTTCCGTAGAAAAAGCAGCGTAGAATAGATATGGCGTGTGTCATACCCCACCTCACTTCCAAAGGGTTAACTGCTTATCGATTTTATTTTGACTGAGCGCCTGTGACTAAGTTCTATCCCTCTTCTTGTCTTTCTCGGGCGCTGGAGAAATCTTGAGATTACGATTTCGATACATGCGCACATACACTACTCTGGAAGCCATAAGATGTTGCTAAATAATGGATAATTCGACTTAGTCCTTAGACACCTTGAAAATGCTCACTGCCGATCGTATAAATTCAGAAACTGCGTTTTGTTACAGAAACTCAAATTGAACAGTTCTGTAGGCCAACCGTAAAAGCTAAACACTGTTTGCAACCAATCGTTATCTCGAAATTACCCAAGCGCCACACTCAGACCCTAAGAGAAGGGCTCAGTTTATTCACGAGCGTCGTTTCGTTTCAGAGGAGTTGTTCAAAGAAATCGCGTATCTCGTATCTCGACGACTGTAACGGAGACTGGTCATCTTACCTGAATATCGAATCTGTGTTCACTGAAAATGCGCTGTTTTAAATGGCCTGATTATCTACATTAGGTTCAAAGATTTCATTAGGCAGCCATCAATAAATTCAGCACTTGATAGTCCAGTTGTTAGCTTTATGGACAGCAATGGATGTTGATGGGAAACGATGTCTTTTATCTCTTAATTATATTTCATTAGTTTGATCAATAACATTGTCATCCAATCGCCCGATCCCTTCCTGTGCTCTCGTAACACGAGGTATATAATTATATCAATGGCCCTACAGTGACCACACAATTGTACTGAAAACTGTTTAATACTGCATGAGTTTTTGTTTACTTACTAATCGCTTGTGGGATGTCTCACTGGCTTTGAATTCGCCTGATCACCTTACCTGCTTATCGACTAAGCACCTGTGAGTAGGTTAAGCTCGCTCCTTCTACTTGGCTTTATCTGGCGATGTAGAAACCTCGAGATTACGATTATGATACATGCACACATACACTACTCTGGTAAGGCAAGATCAACGTTAAAGTTAATAGATAATGCGACTGTGCCCTTAAACACCTTTAAAAAGCGCTCTCCTGACGATATAAATGAAGAAACCGCGTTTGTTCACAGAATTCGTGGGGATTAAGGTATCGTAGGGTGAACTTAAATTGAAAGGCTCTGTTAGCCATACACATCGGTTGATACTGCTAATAATCGTAATCTCGAAATTACCAAAGCGCCACTTAGACGCTAAGTGCAGGGAACAAGCTTATTCACGAGCGCCTTGTTGTTTCGTATAGTTTTTCAAAGAAAGCTCTGACTTGTCTTACATCTCGGGACTGTGATGGAGTCTGGTAATCTTACCTGCCTATCGATTCTGTTTTGACTGTAGATACGTTAGATTAAATGTCATCAGTAGACATCAGTAACTTCAGCGCGTGATAGTCTATTGGTTAGCGTGCTAAACTGTCAATCGAGAAGTAGGGTTCAATCCCAGCGGGGTAGAAATACGAACAATGAGAATCAGAAATGAAAGGCTCCATAATTACAAAGGTGACTGCTTCGTATTTCGTAACGAGCCAATTAATTGCTGGTTTCTCTGTGAACTACGTAATATTTCGAGATGTAATGAACTTATTTAGCGTAGGTGTTTAAACCGCAACGCATCAATCGATGGCGAACCAAATCCAAGTCGGAATCAGGACAGAGAGAGGCAGACTATGGTGGACAAGGCAATTTAATATTGAGCTATATTAAACGACACGGACTGTGAGAAATGTTCAATATAATTTAAGCCGACATCGAAGAACTTTATTGCCATAAGATTTCGTTAAACTCTGGATCCTATCCTAATTTTTAAAGTCTTAAGTTGAGAACGAGATGACATAAGCGACTGAGCAGAACGAACAGATACAGGAAAGGAATTCCATAATCTACACCAATCAACCAATGCAACGAGACTTTTGTGAAAGACGTTTATTATAGCTACATCGCTACCGCTGCTTTATCATCACCTACGAAACAGACAAACAGCCGTAGGCCTACAGTATGGCGACCCTTGTTAACCCTAGGGCTACCAAGCTTTTTTTGTGACATCGGCTACCAAGGGAGGGTTGAGACGACCCCCCTGGATTTCGTGTTTGGTTTCACATATCATAACTTGTAATATAGCATTGGATTCAGCATTCATTTCTGCACAGAATGGTATATTTAGTTGTACATTATGTGAATGCTCCTCGAAATTACATCACTTTTAACAACGGAACCCATTAATTAGCAATATTGTATATTATTGCGTACATTTTGTACTTTTTGGATAAACAAATATAAGATTATGTGTGTTTTGAAACTAATCTATGTATCCAAGATACACATACATCCCTACATATGTTTAGGCCTATATACGTATAAATATACATCCGTACATATATATCCATACATATATATCGGTTTACGTTGTGATGCTGTATTCAGCCGTTTTCACACAGATTACGCGTATTATTATTTATTTTGATCACTTTCGGTATTCAAAAGACAAAGATGTAGGTATGCAAATGAAGCCCTACATTCCCTCTAAAGAATGATATATTTGTTTCTCTTCCAGGAATATAAATGAATACGCTACCGACAAAAACTAAGGGGGGAGTCCTTCCATTCAGACATTTTTCACGCAGATTACGCGTATTATTATTTATTTTGATCACTTCCGGTTTTCAAAAGACAAACATCTAAGTATGCGAATGAAGCCCTGCATTCCCTCTAAAGAATGGTATATTTGTTTCTCTTCCAGGAAGAAAAATGAGTACACTATAGACGAAAAACTAAGGGGGTCGTATCAACCCCTCTGGTACCTCGGGTATATCGGGTGTAACTTTTGAATGGCATGAGATATCACAATGATGTTTATTTCAAAATGTGCGCAAAAGATCCTGCTACAGCTACCTAAATTATCAAAATTTTATTCCACATGGAACAAGTTTTCTAAGCAAAAAACCTAGGGGGGGGTCGTAATAACCCCTTCTTGGTAGCCTGAGGGTTAAACCTCTGTCTGGTTAAAAAGTCCACTCCTAGTCACAGCACAACGTCCAGACGTCAAAGAACTGTTGCCAACTATTACCATTACATTCTGTTATATACAGGAATTATGATTTACGAGTAACATTATTTAAAAAAAATATTACTGAGGATTCTGCATGGTCTGGTAAAAGAGGAGGTCCATAGAGGTGACACCATGAGTTACCGCACTGGGTGACACAAGCCGTAGTGATGCCACTGAATGTGACGCTGATTATCTAATGACGGAGCGTCGTTAAAGTTACGAATGGAAATAAATTGAATTGGATTGTAAGTAACTGTTAAAGGTCGACGTAATTGGCCTTGGTGGCCACGAGATGTCGCTAAACAATTAGTGGTCGTCTAAGACACCATTAAAACCCTACCCCCTGACTCTATAAATAAAGCTAGAGCTATCATGCCAAAACTAATCTTTGTCGGCGGAAACGGCCTATGTTGTCATAAGCTGCCGTTAAACTGTGGACACACATAACTCCGACGTATAATAGTGCAATGTCGACGTTAACGGCCCGTAGGCATATTACGAAAGTACACAGAGAAATTGATCCAAAGGAATCTCGCGACCAATCAGAGCATGCGTGTGAATATGCCTAATGAATAATCATGAATAGTCATCTGCCTCTAACGGCAGTCTAGCCAGAGGCAGAAAGTGCGAAGGGTAACGTGGCACACGGTAGAGTCACCTTCGACCTTCCAACGATAGTCGTAAACTTTGTATTCACGTGTAGAGTGACATTTAAAATTAGAATAATACAATCAAATCGATAAGTGGCACAATTAAACATTTATGTGGTAAGGCCAATGTCGTGGTTTGTATGGTAGTGCTGTCTCGGTGGACACTATAGCGGCTTCTCAGAGAAAGCTAGGTGAAAGACCGCTTTATAATGACTTTCCACGTCAGAGTAGTCGCCAGTGAACTCCGATAGCCTATATTGATAATCGGCAGGCAAAGTTTTCATATAATCGGCAATTTCGCAATTTATCAATTTAAATTCGAACTGTTTTTACAAACTGCAGTTCACTATTTACTTATTTAAGCAAGGAGCATAGCTAATGAGTATTCATGGCGCAGTGAATGTTATTACAGACACGGCGGCTTCTGATTGGTCGCGAGAATCCCTTAGATCAATTTCACTGTGTACTTTCGTAAAATGCGGCCGGTAGCGGTCACAAGATGATGATGAACAATAGAAAACTGCCTGACATCGGTCACTGGATTGTTGCATTAAATAATTGTGTAATATTAATCATTAATAGTAAAACTAATAATAATAATTTTTTTATCTACTTTGTACACCAAAATGCGGTTAGCAGTTGGTTTTTCAATAAAGGATATACTTTCTTACCTAATAAATAATAATAATAATAGGATGGTACTTGAATGTATAGAGGGTTGAGCTTCGGTTGATTCTTGAATGGTAAGGACGTTGCTGGACATCTGATCAGCCGCCGCCTTGTCCAGACAGCTGACCACGGTCATTCGAGGATTGTGGATTGCAGCGACGTCTAGGTTGTTGTCAAGTGATCAGAATGCGACCAGATATACCACGCACCTGTGAACGAGGTCGATCCCGGAAACGAACCCATTAGGGCAGGGGTCTCCAAAGTTTTCCAACGGGGGGCCACATTGGTGACTTTCTAAAGCTCCACGGGCCAAAACTCCGACGAAAAAAATTTTTTTGTGCGTAGCTGTCCAGTGAATTGTGAGTAATGCAATGAATGCTTGGATTCATAATGTCTCCGAATATTGTACTCTTCAAGCACTGCAATGGTGTCATTGCGTATCAGGCACAGTGCCTTACAAACAGCGACATGGATTTTGGCAATATGCATGTCAGAGTACAGCGGGGTTCAAATTTTCAGTTTTCCCAATTTAATTTGTTTCTTCAAGGAGAGTTCCGCGGGCCAGATTAAAGGCCTTAGCGGGCCCGATGTGGCCCGCGGGCCGTACTTTGGAGACCCCTGCATTAGGGCGCTGTATAAATCTGCTATGGTAAAGTTGATGTCATCAGCCACGGAGCCGTAACAAGTAGCTGAGCACTGGATAATGCGAAACTACTGCTCCGAAATGATTTTTAGTCTATAATTGTATTTACTGAGTTCGATTGTAAGTGATCACAGTTATTGGTGATTGCGTTAAGTAAAATCAGAAAACTCTGCAATTGTTCGTACTCTGGAAGTGCCATTCCGAAACTTATAGGAAGGAGGAGGAAGACGCTAACCATCTTTGGTATGACACAGTGTCGTTAAACGGCAACTAGCTAGTAAAAGCAGAAGAGTGATCCTGCATTAGCCCTATTATGCCAACTGAAAGGTGAGAACTGTTACAAATGAGTACACGCCTCTTTAATGTGCGATAATCAGCCTAGAAGTGAAAGCAGAAGAGTTGTGCTGCATCAACAATTTGGATGATGAAAATTGTTCTAAAGCATTGCACACCGTTTTTAACTGTGATAATTGATCTATAAGAACTGCTACCACTACTGGGAATTGTTTCAAAGATCTTGGGGTTTGGGGTCGACTTGAATCAAGGCATGTTTACATAGCAATTTTTAGATTTTTCTAAGGTCTACAGACTATTTGTACTTTCCAACAGTGGCAGAAAAACAGAAACCTCGCTCAATGAAAGACGTTTATTGCAACTTGTAAACATTGTATTTTTTAATCCAATGCTATGCATCGGTTTCTTCTTTGCCAGTTCATTGCACGGCATTTTTGTGAACAACTGTGATTGTTAAAAAGAATTTCATATTATTTTCATCACAACGTTTTCTTTTTCAGTAACTTGGGGATTTTTCGGTACACCTTTTGGCCAATCTTGGAAATTGTTTTGGACAGGGCCGACTACCCCCCTGTAAGCTGGAAGCAATCCCTCTGCTCAATGTGCGTCGCCATGATTTTATAAGTAGTATGGCAAACTGATGAGAATTTAGGAGGTCTGAGATACTGTGTCCCCCAGAAGCTGACGCTTTTTGCATATACTGATGTGTTTCGTGCCATTTTTCGTAATCTAAAATACACATAAACTGATAAAAGTATTTTCTGGCTATTTGCAGACAAAAGTCTTACCAAATATATGTTGTCGCCGAACCACATTAAAAGTAGACAAATATTACCAACAGTATGACCATAAAACCATTACTACCATAATACATAAACTTTACAGTCCAGAGACTCGATTACAGTCGACAGCCGATACATTGCAACGGGTCTAGGACATTTCCTCCGAAGTTGGACTGATTAAAATAATTCTTTACTTTAATAGAAGTTGGATTGATGAAATAAATTCTTCTCCTTTAATAGAAGCTGGATAGATGAAACAAATTCTATGCTTAAATAGAAGTTGGATTGATAAAAGAAATTCTGTGCTTAAATAGAAGCTGGATTTATGAAAGAAACTCTTTTCCTAAATAAAAATTGGATTGATGACAGAAATTCTTTGGTGAAATAAAAGTGGGATTGATGAAAGAAGGAAAGAAGGAATGTATTTGCTTCAATAGAATTTCGATTAATAACAGTTATCATGGACACTTGTAAAGTATACCTACTTTCTGTTCGGGGGGATGTTCGCGGTGGAATGTCCAGAGACCATTGCAATAGTTGACAGTTGAGTCAATACTGCCAGTTGTCCAGCAGAATCCATTTCACTAGGAGGGGAAATTGAAAGCAGTCTGGCCCTGACAGAGAACGTTCAGTGGCGGAGTGAGTCCACTTACTTGACAGCGTTTTAAAGGTTGTTTAGAGGTGAATCCACAGTTTAACGGCAGCTTATGACAACATAGGCCGTTTCCGCCGACAAAGATTTTTTTTGGCATACTACAGCCTTCAATTAAACATTTCGTAGTTTTTGTTTAACGCTGCTCTATCAAAATAAGGGTGTATGACGTCGCCCTTTCTTTTAATCATAGTTTAGGACTGGTACCATCCGATCATGATAGTCGAACGTTTTCACGTTGCTTATCAACAGCTTATGGCCGCCAAGGGCCGTTGACATCAACCTAATCGTACAAAAATCGTACTAAAATTCACAGATGGATGGATCCAGGGTTTAACAACATAGGCCGTTGCCGCCGACAAAGATTTTTTGGCATATTACAGCTCGCACATTGGAATGCATATGCTGAATTTATAGCCTCTGAAGGCAGCGTTTTAAAAGTTGCTAAGAGGTGAAACATTTCGTAATTTCTGCTTAACGATGATCTGTCAAAATAAAGGTGTCTTACGTCACTCTTCTCTTTAATCCAGGTTTAGGACTGGTATCACCCGATTATATTCGTAATCGTAATCTCCAAACTTCGAAAGCCAAGCGTAGGGGCACCAGCTTATTCACGAGCGCTGCGTCTAGTCAGACGGGTTTTCCAAAAGAGTTGTCCAAGGGAGGTCCGAGTCCGTTTTCCAGAGGTTCAGAGGGGCAGGCAGCAGATGTTAAGGTGGGTTTCTTTTAGGTGGAGGATTGCAGGCTACACGAGCAGGTGAGTCAGGTGTTATGAGTTCTTAAAAACGAGAGACTTTAATTTAGAGTGGAAAGTCTTTGGGTGATGAATAGATGGGCTTGAGGCACCTTGATGATGGATGATTGGCTATGATGTATGTATGTATGTATGTATGTATGTATGTATGTATGTATGTATGTATGTATGTATGTATGTATGTATGCATGTATGTATGTATGTATGTATGTATGTATGTATGTATGTATGTATGTATGTATGTATGTATGTATGTATGTATGTATGTATGTATGTATGTACATTTGTTATAGCGCCCTTCTAGATTTCTACTCGAGATCCTGAGTGGCCGAGTGGGTTGGTAGCCCGCTCACCACCTGGGTTCGACTCCCGTCGGTCGATTTATCAGAGATTAATTTCTGGATCTTTACTGCGGGTGGCTCGGTCGCAATATAAACGTGGAGTACAATACAATACAATACATTACAATACAACTGGGGCGCGGTGGTGTAGGGGTATGTTCGGTGCCTTGCAGCTGGAGGTTGCGGGTTGAATCCACCTCAAGCCGCCGCGTAGGGACCCTGGGCAAGTCCTTCACTCGCAATTGCTCATGCGCTTCGGCGTGAAACTCCGATTCAGCGTCCGCGCAGTAGGCGGGAGCGCCTCTGAATAGGATCCTGAAGGGGCGCTATAACAAGTGTTCAAAATACAATACAAACAAAAAGAGGCGCTCCCGACTCTACAGTTGGTGGAGGAACCGAAAAAGTGCGGAATTTGAGGAGGTAGATCGTTCCAGAGACGTGGTGCCGTGTTGGATATTGCTCCGTTGGAGAACTTGAGATGAGTAGTGGCCGAGGGTCGAGAAAGAGTTAGAACGGAGAAAGATCTGTTACATCGGACTTGCTGGATGGTGAAACGCCACTTGAAAGCCAAGCGCAGGTAGTTGTAGGTTAGCGTTTTCCCGTTGTTTATGAACAGCTTATGGCCGCCACGGGCCGTTAACGTCATCCTGATCCTATGAGCTTGTTAGGGCAGAAACCTAGCGATAAAACGCATTTGCAGAATTTATAGCGTCTGAAGGCAATGTTTTAAAGGTTGCTAAGATGTTAAATATTTCGTAGTTTCTGATTAATGACGGTGTGTCTTAATTAAGGTGTTTAACGTCGCCCTCCTCCTAAGTTTAGTACTGATACCATTCGATGCCGTTTTTAAACAGTATTTTGTTGTATTGTATTGTATTGTATTTGAACACTTGTTATAGCGCCCCTACCAGATTTCCTATTCAGAGGCGCTCCCGACTACTGCGCAAACGCTGAATCGGAGTTTCACGCCGAAGCGCATGAGCAATTGCGAGTGAAGAACTTGCCCAGGGTCCCTACGCGGCGACTTTGAGGTGGATTCGAACCCGCAACCCTCCAGCTGCAAGGCACCGAACATACCCCTACACCACCGCGCCCCAGTTGTATTGTGATGTGTTGTATTGTGTGTTGTATTGTACTCCACGTTTATAATGCGACCGAGCCACCCGCAGTAAAGATCCGAGAAATTAATCTCTGATAAACCGACCCGACCGGGAATCGAACCCGGGGCGCCGGAGCGGAGAGCAGGCACCAACCCACTCGGCCACTCAGGATCCTTTTATGTACGACCAAAGGGCCATTAATGTTGACTGTATGATACAGGTTGAATAGTGTTCTGACGATTGAACGCGTTTTGCAGAATTTTTAGTTGGTTGGTTGATTGACAGCTGTTTGACTACTTGTGGTAATAACAAAGAAAATTAGCGTCGCCCCCTCCTTTCTCTAGGCTTGAAACTGACACTGCCATTACACAAGCAGTGGTAGGGTTATAATAATTTATAGTCTGAGGGAAGCTCTTTAATGGTGTATCTCATTAATTGTTAAGCAACTGCTTGTGGCCGACAAAGGCCATTAACTTCATACTTACTAATGTCATGTTAAATCAACTGTCAATTGTGTGTGTGTCCAAAGTTTAACGGCAGCTTATGACAACATAGGCCGTTTCCGCCGACAAATATTAGTTTTGTCAGGTATTCGGAAATATACGCGTTTAAATACCAATACAAAAAAACTCTTATTAAGCGCATTCGCTGTATTAATAGAGTTCGATGAATACATGTTCAAGGTGTCCAAGACGAGCACTGTATAATCTGTCAAAGCGAATCACGTCGACCATAAACTTGTATTCTAATTAGATATAATATTGTTTACATCCGTAGCTGTAGTTCTCATTCTGGAAATGGATAAATTTACTGTATCCATTAGAGAAACTTCTTATCTTTTCCAACGCATGTCTACCACCATCCAACGCTTTAATGCTGTCGCCTTCCGAGGTACATTTGCCCAACCAGACACTGCCGAGTGAGTTGCCGTTCCAGACCACCATCAGTAACATCTCCGGATATTGTTTGGATCGCCTGAGGGATCATTGATACCTCGGGCAAAAAAAAAAAAAAATAATAATAATAATAATAATAATAATAATAATAATAATAATAATAATAATAATAATAATAATAATAATAATAATAATAATAATAATAATAATAATAATAATAATAGAGAAACTTCTTATCTTTTCCAACGCATGTCTACCACCATCCAACGCTTTAATGCTGTCGCCTTCCGAGGTACATTTGCCCAACCAGACACTGCCGAGTGAGTTGCCGTTCCAGACCACCATCAGTAACATCTCCGGATATTGTTTGGATCGCCTGAGGGATCATTGATACCTCGGGCAAAAAAATAGTAATAATAATAATAATAATAATAATAATAATAATAATAATAATAATAATAATAATAATAATAATAATAATAATAATAATAATAATAATAATAATAATAATAATAATAATAATAATAATAATCTTTTCTTTAATAAGCGCCTGACAAACGCACTGCGCTGTAGATTTACATGTTATGCAATTGAAATCTTAACTACTAACAGAACAGACAGCTTGCAATACAAATACAATACGTTGTTTGACGGCGCTGCATCATATCGTAAGTGATCGGCATCGCTCTCGTCTAGTGTCAGGGTTTCGGAATGGCACTACACGATGGTAGGCATTTTTGTACTCTTCGTTTATCGCTATCTTCTGTTCGCCAAGGACCACAAATTTCGACCTTATCTACGAGGACAACCCTTGCTTTTGTTCCTAGTTGGCGATTGCGGTACTTGTCGGTTAATTCACCGCATTTCATTTTTCCCATGCTGATGTATTACATGACTTTCCCACGTAAACTTAATTCACCGCATTAAACTGGTGTCGAAAACACAGCACGATGGTCTAGAAAGACATCTTTTAATTATAACTATTCTCATGAAAGCGAAGTTAATAAACATTTGTACCATGCATATGTGTGAACTTCCAAGCCCAATTAAGCTGGTGGCCAAAAGACAGCAATGTCTTGCAGGATGGTATCGGAAGCGTTCGGCTGACGAACTTTGATTCTATTGCGCCACATGAATTCGCACATGTACGAATCGAGCATGACTCTGACGGTGCGTTCCGTTATGACGCTTGTTGCGTTAATATAATTATGTCTTCTTATGACGACACTAACCCTAACCGACCCTCACGACTTTAAGTTTTATAGTCCATATCGGTTACGTTGTGGTTGCGTGAGGGTCGGTTAGGGTCAGGGTTAGGGTTAGTGTCGTCCATGTTTTCTGATGACGAAACGGTACTTGAAAAAAAAGAAACGCGTAAAATGTATTCCGGTGCATGAACAGGCAAGGTAGACGCAACAATTAACAATTAACTGCGGTGAATTAACCGACAAGCACCGCGATTGCTTGCTTGTAAACTGTTTAACGACCACTGTGTGATAACAAAGATCATTAGCGTCGCCCTCTTCCTTTATTCAGACTTGGGACTGGCACTACCAGAAAGCGAGCAGTGGCTGAGTTTAGAACAGGTGTGGTCTCCAGTTATCGATTAAACGCATTTGCTCATATTATAGCGTCGGAAGAATGCGTGTTAAAGGTGTCTAAGACGATCTGTGTATTATCGATTGCTTAGCGACATCTTGGGATTGGCGCGCGTAGGATAATCATAATGAAAATATTTCTGCATTTATTAAGCGACACTGTGTTTAGAGTCCAGCGTTTCCCAAACTGTGGGTCGCGACCCACAGGTGGGTCGCGAGCCGATTTTCGGTGAGTCGCGAAAAGTTTTTGAAATGTGATTTTTAAATATATAAAAGTTAAACATTTTGAAAGTAAAAAATCGAAAAAATGTGAAAATGGTCAGAAATGAAGGCATATAATTTATAGGCCTACGACCCTACGCATATATACGGGACAACGTCCACAGTGAAAACTTGGCTAGGCAATGGCCGCAGCTCAGTGTTGCCAATCCGATAGCGCGCATCGAACCCGCGTAATGCTTAATGTTCGCGCTTTTCTGTAGCGACCGTATAACACGACCCTGCTTATTTTTCAATGAATTGATCGGGTGAGGGCCTTAGCCACCGCTCGCCCGCTTGAATGGACGCCACACCATTTAAGGTCCCCGCGCAAGGACCGTGCTAGCCCGAGATTTAAATCTCTTAAATAAGCCAGCGTCGGGAAACGAACCGCGATTCCCGTCAATCGCGCGCCCTCTTTCACAGAGGCGCATGAAACTCACCTTAGTGACCCTACGCAGCTATACGCTCTTACCAGTATGGCTAACTGGGGCCATCGAAAATCTACCGGAAGCTTCATCCAGCACGTCCTCGAGTTATGTTCACACTATGGTTGTTAGCTGGCGGCACATTTCCATTGCTAGAGGTTTTTAGAACTTCTCATCACCATATTTAAGAACATCCAACCGCGGATCGCGGTTCGTTTTCCATCGGGTACAACAGTATGCGCGTTAACTTTAAAGCGATCTATCGTCATCAGCGTTACTCGAATTGTATATTTTTCAAATATTGTCTCTTCTAAGTTTATGGGCCTACTGGATAACTGGTTAATAAAGAAACCAACAGCGACAATCAATTAAGATGAACCTTAAACAACGAATTCAAAGCATTCAAAATGAAGAAACGTGATGAGAAAGTGTCGCTCCGACTATATAGGCCTCCTTAAAAATCGGATTTTCGTGTAATAGAGATGAAGAGATCCCCGGTCGCAGTGAGTTCTTTGCTGTGAAGTAGGCCTATACTTGCAAACGAGAGCATGTGCCCAAAACAAATTGCATCGGCACATTGAGACGAAGCATTCCGATTTCAAAAACCAGCCAATAGGCCTACAATTTTTGGAATCAAAACTAACTTTCGAAACAAACTGCAACTGCCAAACTACTTGCGCCTGAAAATAACTCACATTGACGTGGACGTCAATACCATCATCAACAGTAACCGGAAACAAGCGCACCCTGCACAAACGCCTTAGGCTACTATGAGAAATAGATCGAGGTTTTGTAAAATTATTTTAAATAATAAATAAAAATACCGTTTCTTCTTTTAGAACTTTTTGTCCAGAAAAACTATGTGGGTCGCGATAGGTTGTCGTTCCAAAATTTGGGTCGCGGTGCTAAAAAGTTTGGGAAGCACTGGTTTAGACCAATCATCAATCGACGACGCTGAGCAGTTGTGAGCAAGGACTTGCTCAAGGTCCCGAAACACTAACCGTCTTACGGGAGGAGGCTCGAATCCGTACACTCCGTGTTACAAGGCGAGCATTCTAACCAATCGGTTACAACGTCCCACATTCATAGACACATACATATCCGATGGTAGGCAGTGTCCATTGTCTATCGCCATTCTATGACCGCCAGATGTGGTTAACGTGGACCTTCCCAAAGATTGGAAAAGCATGGATCTAACCGTTAACTTTTATCCGAAATTTAAGAATAAGTAAACTGACGATTAGACGCAGTTTTTGAATTTATAATTTAGGATGAATGCATGTTAAAGGTGTATAAGACGAGCGGTGTTTTATATTTTGCTTAGCGACAACTTGGGATTGGCCCGCGAATTATAATCATAATATAGTTGTGCATTTATTAAGCGCCAGTCAATGTTGCTGAGCAATCGTGAGTGAAGGTCCCGACACAGCAACCCTTTAAATGGGAGGAGGTTCGAACCCATATTCTCCACATTACAAGGTGAGCGCTCTAACCAATCGGATACCATGCTCCAGAAATGCAGCAAGGACGTTGCCGGACATCTGGTCAGCTGCCGCCTTGTCCAGACAGCTGACCACGGTCATTCGATGATTGTGGATTGCAGCGACGTATAGCGGCGTGCTGAAGTTGTTGTCGAGTGACCAGATGTTGACCCAGAATGCGACGAGAAATACCACGCAACCCACGTGACCGTTTCAAGCCACATGATGTAGCGCCGTTCATCCGAAGTAATCGCTAGGATTTTCCAAGCTGGCGCTAGAAGAACAATTGTAATAGTAATAGTTGGTGTCAACTTCAATAGGGAACTATGAGGTCGTTGCATCTAGACCTGGGAGTCGACCCAAATAAGTCGACCCCAGTCGACTTGGGCATCCTAAGTCGAGTCGAGTCGTTTCTGCTTAGCGCAACTGACCCCCAAGTCGAATTTGTACTGAAAAGTAACCTCAAGTTGTTTTCTACAGAAGTCGACTTAAACCGACTTGGGACACAAACAAATCTAAATTTATCTCGCTACACTAATGATCGTGAGGCCACGGCGGCGTTTAAGCAGTTGTATAGTGTTTTTAGTGTGAACAAGCGTTTTTAAGACCTATAGTGTGTTAGGGTTGTGTCATGACAATACACCTGTATATAATTATATATGTATAAACATGATCTAGTTGAGCGGGCGATCAGCGCCGGTCGTCTTATATGTAAACATTGACTGAATATAGCTTGTACTGAGCACGTGCTAATAGCGCGCGAAAGGTTAGAAATTGCTGATTACAGTCGATTTGAATATAAATGCAGTTGTCTTAATACAGTAGATAGAGCTGTATATTGAGAGTGAAGTGTTAAGAAATATAGTTGATTTATGTTGACGATATATATTGAATTGAAGTGTTGAAGATAAAAGTTGATTTTCATCTCATTTGAAAGAGTAAGAAACGCAGAACGGTACTGCGATATTATTTTGTATTATCGACGCCGGTTGCTTCGGTTGGGCTAAGCAGTTACTTAGGCCTACTTATTTTTTATCGGTGTCGATTTATCTATATCATGATTTATTATATGTTAAAGCGTCACACGCACGTTTAATAAAACTGGTGAATCGAAATGTTAATATAAATGTTAGCACGTCTGCCTTATCAAGAGCTGAACACGCGCAGATCAATGAACGTTTAGTCGTCAGTGAATTCGATCCAAAGAAATCTGGATCTCATACTAATCAATCGATCGTTTGGCGCTACTTTGGTAGTCGTTTGCAGACGGAAAAACTGTTGCATCAGACAATAATCGACTATATTGTCGATGAGTGGTAGTGCAGTAACTGTGGGATGATACGCATGCATTGCTATTTGAATGACGTTAGTGGCCAAATAATTATGACAACAGAATTAAACTGTCCCATTATAACACGCCATTCAGTGCAACCAGTCCGCGGTCCACTGCAGATTCTTCTGCTAACCCATTAGAGAATTACAAAACTGTTCAAGCACAACACACAAAGAGCTATTAAATAGGCCTAATAAGCAATTTTATTCATCAGGTGTTGAGAGCTCATTACTCATTAGTATAAGAAATTAATGCTTGCCAGGCAAATTGGCATGGCATTTTTGTATTATTAGCCGTACGTAATCGTAATTACCATGTCAGAAGTCGACTTTAAGTCGAAAGTTGGTTGGTTTTCTGCCCAGTCGGGTCAAGTCGTTTTGACG
This sequence comes from Aporrectodea caliginosa, assembly GCA_020284085.1. Taxonomy (NCBI): domain Eukaryota; kingdom Metazoa; phylum Annelida; class Clitellata; order Crassiclitellata; family Lumbricidae; genus Aporrectodea; species Aporrectodea caliginosa. The sequence goes on along the minus strand of JACEVL010000447.1, from coordinate 470,728 downwards.
CCAAGTTGTCGACTTCAAGTCGACCTCAAGTCACTTTAGGGTCAAGTGGGGTCAGATTTCCTGACCAAAGTGACTCCCAGGCCTAGTTGCATCCATGCATTCTGACGTGTGTAGCGGTGGATCTCACCCGATGAATTCATTGAAGACTGAAGATGGTCGAAGATGTATGTGATCGCTGTAGGCAGAATTCCTGCATACATAATTATATCATCGATAATAATTATTCGAAGCTAAACAACGCGTGACATTTTCTGCATTTCAGCATGTAACTTTAAACCCCGCCAAACTAGTAACTCTAAACCACATACATGTACTATTAATTTCGATCCTCCCAGCTAGCAACTCTGAACCAGCCTCAGTCACCTAGCCACTCTATCTACTAATCCTAAACCAATCCTCTGTAACTAACCATGTATCAACCACTAACTCTAACCAAACCCCAGTAGCTTACCCCTTTTCGACATGTATCTTCAACGCCTCCACGTGACCCGATGCAGCTGCCAACATGGCCGGGGTCATTTCCCTTGTCGTCCGATCGGTCATAGTCCTTCCAAGTGCCCTCCCTTAGGGCTCTCTTATCTCCCTTTCGAGCAGCATCGTGGAATCTCTCCGCTGATCCCATTACAGCCAAACGAAAGGAAACTGTAAAGTATAAAACCGGTTTACACTGTGATGAAACTAGGTTCGTTTATAATGGCGTCGATTTAAAACTTACCTTTGAATGAAAGGGAAAATTCAGCCGTTTTGAATATACGTTTTAACCTAATATGAACATACAAACAAACAAACAAACAAAGATTGATGACAGGAACGGAAGCAGAAATATAAACAGGCAAACAGGCCGTGAGGCTGAGAGACAGTCTATTTCTAGAAGCCCAACTCCGATTTATCCTCTTCTCCTACCCATTTGTCGTTCCAATCCGAGACCCCATCCACCGTAGCCGTCTGGTTGCAACTAATCGTTTGATTTGCTGACCATTCGATCGTTATTGTGAACCGAATCTTACCTTATACTATGAATATCGATTTTGTGTTGACTGAGCACCTCTGAAAGAGGCAGATCCCGTAGCCGAGCTAATTAGGGCGCTTTATAACTCTTATAAATCTGATAAATTAAGATCGACGTTCACGGACCTGGAAACTGCGACATGTCGCTGAATATTAAATGATGCTTTGGTTAGTTAGAAACCTTTAAAACGCTCTCTATTGACGATATAAATGAAGGAACTGCGCTTTATGGATAACTATGTCCATCTTTTCTTACTTTGTATTATGCAAGGTGAACGTGTGATATTCGCAGTTGAAGTAAAAGCAGAAGAGCGTTTCTGCATTATGTCAAACTTCTGTCACAATGAAGCAATTGCGTTCCTCTTTCCTGTAGCCTTGGGACTGGCACTACCACAGGTGTCAGTCCTATGCCTGGAGAAAGGGGGAGGGCGACGTTAATCATCTTTCCTATGACACAGTGTCGTAAAACAGTAACTAACCAACCATTCGCCAATTATATTAAAATACATTATTATGAGCTGTATTATGCCGTATAAAAGGTGAGAACTGTTCATAATAATTTCTGTCGACGTCAACGACCTCTGTTGTCATAAGATGTCGCTAAACTTTCGATCCATTCATCCAATCGCTACAGTCTTTACTGGTTCGATTTGCTTGTATGGTGAAATGACTTGACAGGCTTTATTAGCCAAACGCATAATCGTCAAAACCATGTAACGACCTTTGATGTCAGCTGATTCCAACATCTGGCCAACCATAGAAGATGAGCTTCAGCCCGGTCTGACTTCTGGCCAAGCGGAGACGAGAGTCGGCGACCAAGAACGCAAGGGCAAAGTTACCTCCGTCACTGATGTCCGTGCATTGCACATCCGTGCTTAGTGCCAATCTCAGTACCAGTTCCAACCCTGGAAAAAGCAGGAGGGCGACGCTAATGGTCTATGTTACTACACCGTGTCGTAAAACGTAAATACTACTACTAGCCTACTTATCGCCAAATTAGCGTTGCATCTCTTATAGAAAATAAGGTCGACGTTATCGGTCCTTGGCAGCCACAAGGTGTCGCTTAGCAATTAATATACATAGACACCTTAGACTTACACTTAGACACCTTCAAAACGGTGGCGTAACTCCATGTAAATTCAGCAATAACGTTTAATCGATTTTTTTTTATAAGAGCTGTAATATGCCAAAACTAATCTTTGTCGGCGGCAACGGCCTATGTTGTCATAAGCTGCCGTTAAACTGTGGATCCAATCCAATCGCTAGATTATGGTTGCTCTGCCTCATAGAGTACCGCTTACGTCGATTGATGCCTTGATCATTACTACAACGGCCCTATAGAAGTCATTCAGATTAGATTAGATTGAATTCAGTAAGTAAGTATATTTTTTATTAAACCAGTTGCAATGCCTGTCCGCAATTTGTTGTACATGTCATACATTTATACAGAGTATAACATTCTTATTACATGTATAAACGATCCACGTGTGAGATTGACCGCTTGTGGAATAAAACGGTTATATAGTCATCGGTTCAGGGTTAGATTAGATTATATTAGATTAGATAAGATTACTGTCTCCTTGATTCCGATTTATCTTCACTAATGAAAGTGACCACCGACGTCATAGAAGTTGTTCAGATGCGATTACCAACCATTGCCTGATATTAATATTTGTGACTTGGACCTTCGAGTGATGTCCTGTGAAGACGGGCGCTATAGAAGTCGAAGCTACATTGGCCGTTGTCTTGTCTGTGCCTGAGATATAACGTTACCTTAGCTTACCTTTACTAATGTAGACTTAGCTTTGTATACTCTTCCTAACTTTGTCTTTATTCCCCTTTGTTTACCTTGCTTCCCTTTATTCACCTTGCTTGCACTTACCCATTCACACTGCCTTCCTTAAATGTACCTTGCCTCACTTACCTTAGGGCCTGACATTATCTTGAGTAACTACCTCACCTTAACTTACAAAAGCTCATCGAACCCTACCTTCAATTGCCTTAGCTTACCTTCTTCCCTTGCCTGACCTGACCTTGTTTGGCAAATTAGGGTCCGGTCAGGTAAGGAAAGAGAGGTAAGGCCATACGTCACCCTACCTTACTAGGGAGAACCTGACACTCACTTACTTTACCTGAAATTACTTTACTAGAAAGTACCTGGCATTGCTTAATTACCTTATACATGAATTACCTGTCTTTACATTACTTAAATTACCAGATCATACCTTACTTTACTTTGTAACACCTTAACTTACCTATCATTTCGAGTGGCATATTCTGGTTTAACGGTTGGTTGATCTTATTTGTTTCCTCTGCCTCTGCAGTCAGCCATCACTTCGGTTACGGTCTGCTGGACGTCGATGCCATGGTCACTCTGGCGGAAAACTGGACGACGGTTCCAGCCCAGCTTCAATGCGAGATAACGTCAAAGCATGCCACCAGGTGAGTTCATGATATCGGAAATTTTAGTATGAAAAGGTAAGAAAGATAAATGGATATAGTTAACACAAAGGAATGACACGCAAATTGTTAAGTTACGTGAGGTAAGAAAGGTTGACTGATAAATGTAACACATAGGTGAGAAATATTGATTGTGTCTTGATGTGGTACTTAAAACGTGCTATTTTAAGTATCTTCATAATGCTTATGCTTACATAGCTACATAGATACAATCACGTATATATTCTGGCTTACATAAACGACAAAGAGCTTCCAACTCAATACTTGCATTGGATCCACAGTTTAACGGCAGCTTATGACAACATAGGCCGTTGCCGCCGACAAAGATTAGTTTTGGCATATTACAGCTCTCATACTTGCATTAAACTCTTGTTCTGAAATTATAGCGTCGGAAGAATACGTGTTAAAGGTGTCTAAGACGATCATGCATTATCGATTGCTTAACTACATCTTGGACATGGGGCGCGATGGATGATCATAATAATATATGTGCATTTATTAACCGCCACTTTTGAATGGCCAAGCATCAAACGAAGGCGATCATGCATTATCGATTGCTTAACTACATCTTGGGATCGGTGCGCGTAGGATAATCGTAATAATTATATCTCATTGTGCAATGACTAATCATCAATAGACGACGCTGAGCAGTTGTGAGCAAGGACTTGCTCAAGGTCCCGACACAGTAACCGTCTTACGGAAGGAGTCTCGAACCCGTACTCTCCGTGTTACAAGGCGAGCATTCTAACCAATCGGTTACAACGTCCCACATTCATAGACACATACATACCCGATGGTAGGCAGGTTTCCATTGTTTATCGCCATTCTATGACCGCCAAATGTCGTTAACTTGGACCTTCTCAAAGATTGGAAAAGCATAGATCTAACTGTTGCGATTTACTTTTATCCGACATTTTGTGTCGGTGATATCTGACGATTAAACGCAGTTGTAGAATTTATATCTTCCGATGAATGCCTGTTAAAGGTGTATAAGACGAGAGTTGTTTTATATGTTGCTTAGCCACAACTTGGGATTGGCACGCTACTGATATTCATAATATGGTTGTGCATTTATTAAGCACCAATCGATGGCGCTGTGGCTATCGTGAATGAAGATCCCGACACAGTAACCGTTCCTGGGAGGAGGCTCGAACCAATATTCTCCACATTACGTCGAGTGCTCTAACCAATCGGTCGCAGTGTCCCACATCAAGAAGCAGTAGCCTTAGCAGTGGTATTATAGTGGTAGTGGTAGTGGTAGAAATAGTTGTGCTATTTAGTAAGCGCTACTATATTCTTCCCAAGCATCTAATGCTGAGCAATTGTGAGTGAAGGACTTGCTCAAGGTCCTTACACACTAATCGTCACAGGGGATCGAACCCATACTCTCCGCGTTGCCATTCGAGTGCTATGGCCAGTCGGCTACCATGCCCCAGAAATCCAACAATGACAAGCATTTTGAATCTGTCAACCATGCAGCTTTGGCATCTTTTTCCTCGACCTGCCTTATGTAATCGGGTAATTGAACGACCCCCCTGCAGGGTCAGTGGTGGGGTGAGAAAGGAGGGCGGCGGCAGAGATGAGAGATGCGTTCTATCTGTCGCTGTAGGCAACAGGTTTTACGTAGATTAGGGTTGAATGAGATTTCTTGGGTTCTTCGCTTCTTTGCTCTTCGTCCAATAGGCTGCCTATCTGTCTTATTGGACTGATCTTCTAGAAATTGATCTGATAATGGAATGTGTTATGGTGCGCCATCGGTTGATGCTTTGTGCATTTACACCGTCGGAATAGAAGTTTTTAATTTAATAGAATTCATAATCCTTACCAAAATTGGAGTTTGATAATTTGTTTACCACTGGTATGAAGTCATGTTTGCTAATGGTATGAAAAAGTATGGTACTCAGTCTAAAAATGGACAAAAAGAACTTAGCACATAATCCACTTCTGCATCGTTAGTCTTCTAGTGTAATGACTTTTATAGCGCCCGTATCATAATGCACAAGACCTCAATCAGTGGATGGTCGCTTCAATGGACGTCGAGAATGGTAAAGACATTTCGTAGAATTTCTGTTTAACGATGCTGTGTTTCATAATGAAGGCGTCTGACGTCGCCCTTCTCTTTGATCCAGGTTTAGGACTGGTAGCACTCGATCGTAATCGTAATCGTAATCTCCAAACTTCTAAACCGCCACTTGAAAGCCAAGCGCAGGGCACCAGCTTATTCACGAGCGCTGCGTCTAGTCAGAGGGGTTGTCCAACAGAGAAGTCCGACGGAGGTCCGAGTCCGGTTTCCAGAGGATCAGAAGGGGTACAGCAGATGTTAAGGTGGGTGTCGTTTAGGTCGAGAATTGGAGGCTACAGGATCAGATGAGTCAGGATAAGAGTTCTTGAAAAGGAGAGACTTTAGTTTCAAGTGGAAAGCCTTTGAGGTGATGAATAGAGGAGCTTGAGGCAGATGATGATGGATGATTGGCTATGATGGTGGAGGAACCAAAAAGTGCGGAATTCAGGAAGTAGATCGTCCCAGAGACGTGATGCCGTGTTGGATATTGCTCGATTGGAAAACTCTAGATGAGTAGTGACCAGAGGTCGAGAAAGAGTTAGAACGGAGGATGATCTGGTACATTGGGCTTGCTGGATGGTGAAGAGATATTATTATGGGCTAGGTTGTAGGGAGTTGCATGTTTGATTTTTCCCGTTGTTTATCAACAGCTTATGGCCGCCATGGGCCGTTAACGTCATCCTGATCCTATGCAAAAATCTAGCGATAAAACGCATTGGCTGAATATATAGATATATATGGCATCCATTGTCCATGCATTTGTCTGTTCCAGAATTGATTATTGCAACTCCCTACTTATTGGTCTTCCCAAGGTCCGTCTATACCCTATTCAATCTGTTCTCAATACTGCTGCTCGATTGATTGCTCACCTTCTTAAATACTCCCATATATCATCATTCATGGTTAACCAACTGCATTGGCTTCCTCTCTCTGACCGCATTCAGTTTAAAGTCCTTGCTTTGGTCCTCAAATCCAAACTGGGACTTGCTCCAAAATACCTCAGGGATGTCATTCGTCCTCCTCTTTCTGCATCTTCTCATCGGCCTTTACGATCTCTGGACCGATCTGACTTCTTTGTCCCACGAGCTAGGACTACGATTGCTCAAACTCGATCCTTTGCCATCATTGGGCCCTCCTTATGGAATGCCCTTCACTTCACTTTGCGTGAGACTTTCCTTTCTGGATCATTGTCTTCATCTCTCTCTCTCCTTAAAACATATTTCTTCTCTCGGGGTTCTCGCACTGGGAGCGCTACTGAATGGCCTCGGCTGTGAGCGGCGCTATATAAATTACTAATTACAATACAATATAGCATCTGAAGGCAACGTTTTAAAGGTTGCTAAGAGGTGAAACATTTCAAAGTTTCTGTTTAACGATGATCTGTCAAAATAAAGGTGTCCAACGTCGCCTTTCTCTTTAATCAAGATTTAGGACTGCCTTTAAACCGCATTGCCTGAATTTATAGTATCTGAAGGCATTGCTAAGACGTAAAAACACTTTCTGATTAATGATGATCTGTCAAAATAAAGGTGTCCAACGTCGCTCTTCTGTTTAATCAAGGTTTAGACTGCCTTTAAAACGCATTGTCTGAATTTATAGTATCTGAAGGCATTGCTAAGACGTAAAAACACTTTCTGATTAATGATGATCTGTCAAAATAAAGGTGTCCAACGTCGCTCTTCTGTTTAATCAAGGTTTAGACTGCCTTTAAAACGCATTGTCTGAATTTATAGTATCTGAAGGCATTGCTAAGACGTAAAAACATTTCGTAGTTTCTGATTAACGATGGTGTGTCGTAATAAGGGTGTTTAACGTCGCCCTCCTCCTAGGCTTAGGACTGGTATCATTTTATGCCGTTATTTAACAGTATCTTGTGGCGTCCAAATGATACAAGTTGAATGGTGTTCTGACGTTTACACGCGTTTGCAGAATTTATAGTTGGTTGGTTGCTGTAATAAAAAAAATAAGCGTCGCCCCTCCTTTCGTCATCATCATAATCGGTGGTCGATTGGTTAGAGTGTTCGCCTCCTTCCCTGAAATGGTTAGTGTGTGCAATGAAGACTCAACTGTGGGCCTAAGAATGACTTATAGGGCTGAATCCAACCCCAGATAAATGCCATACCATTATAGTGCATACTGAAAACAATGCGATAGCACCCATATGGCTTGTTTACAAGAAGTAGAACAATGGGTTGGCTAGTGGCTGTGTAACTACAATGAACGAACGAACGCCCAATAAGACGAGCAGCCGAGCGTAGAACTCGCTCTGGTCTCCCCAGAATCTCAAAGGAGAATGCCAGCAAGTAAGGACCAACAGTTGTCAATTCGACCAGTAGGCCTATCAGTCTGCATCGAAGTCGTAAACAAGGACCACGACCGCATCGTTTAACGCAATCCAGCGACTTCCTGAGCTGTTGACTTAGACACTAACTTACCCCACAAGATTCTCGGTCACGACATTGATTAAATGACCAGCATTTGACGACGGTTTTGTAATTTTTTCTTTAGATAGCGTCCCTTCATCTAAACGGTATCGCTCTCTGCGCTAAACAGAGAGATTTTAAGAGTCATTTAGATCAGAAATTTTCAATAGTTGCAAAACAGTCAATTTGAACTCGCGACCCTTCGTTTGAAATTCCAACACGTTAACCACTAAACCTTTGAGTTAAACGTATAGCGGGGTTAACGTCCTTTCAGCCCATAAAACTACGATTGCACCCAAGTGGGTTGCTGACGAGGTAGAATGAAGTTTTATTATTGTCTAACTGAGCCTTCAGTATTCCGAGGCCATTTTATTTGACCTTACTTTATATTGTTGGAGACATATCTTGAGATGATTATAACGCAACTAATGAATTTATAATAATGACAGAAGACGTATTAAAGGTGTTTAAGGAGAGCATTGCATTTTCAAGGGTTTCACGACATCTCACATCCAGAACTGTTCTCCAGTTCACTTCTAATTGATTGCAATCGACATTCTTATAATAGAGTTACGATTCAACTTCGTGATCGAGTAATATCCGTAAGACATGACTGTATTCTATCAATCAAAGATCATAAGCGTCGCCCTCCTCCTTCAATTAGTGTTGTTTGACAGCATCAAGTGTCATATAATCATAACATCTCTTATGATGGGATGTTGTTTATGAACTGTGATGTGTGATTTTGCACTTTTATACACTCTTGGTCTGTGGTCTGTAATATGTAAGTGCTATTTTAACCATTTGTGTATATTGCAATAATATTGACTGATTGCAATGATTAAAATACTTATATAAAATGTATCAATAAAATACAAATATTTGACGAAATTAATATCAATCAAGCTGTAGTAAAAACTTAATAGTAGTAAATTTTGATTCTCGGTTGAACACCTAGGGATTACACGCTTCAGTGGAATTCATAGCGACTGAAGGACTCAGTTTGAAAGTGTTTAAGACGATCACTGTATTATCTCTTGTTTACCGACATCGTGTGTCTGTGAGGGTCTATTATTACCATAATAATTATCCTTGAATTAGCTATATTTCCTTCGGTAGGTGTAGTTTCTGTTTAACGATGCGTGCCATCACTAAGATGATTGTCGACGCCCTCCTTAGCAATCCAGGCTTTTGACTGGCACCACTTGATGGTAGATCAGTTTTAAAATTATTTATCAGCAGCTTGTCGGCGCTAAGGACCGTTCACGTCAATCTTAACTTCTCGTGTAGTTCCACTCTTGTGATTTAAGCGTTGGCTTTATTTATAGATTTGGAAGCATAAGCGATAAAGGTGTCTACGACGAGCATTGAATTATCTATTGTTTAGCCAAGTCTTGGGACTAGCGCCCGATGGATAATCAAAATATATTTGCATTTTAATAACCGCCACTGTTAAATGACCTAATCTAATCATCTCATCCGTTGTGACCTAGTATAGTTTGATCATAACATTAATCATGTAATCTAAGCAACTAATATAATCTAGGCCTAATCATTTATGCTAATTGTGTAACATATTAAAAATCAATTTTTCTAATCATTTAACTCTTTTCTAATCATAGTATAACCAAATCATTCGGTCTTAGCCGATCTAGTGTACTATGATATAATCTACATTATTCTGATAATCTAATCTGCCCAATCAACATGTACCTAGGATTTTGCGCGACACGTAATTGTAATCGAGTATTATATAGCGCCATTCAAAACAGAGGTGCTCTAGACCCGGGCCATGTCTTCACTGGTAAAGAGAGGTTTTCAGGCGCTGACGGAACTAGTCAAAAGAAATAGAGAATAGATAGCCGATTTGATGAGTTCTTGCCTTGTATCAGATGGTTTCTGTAGAGGGACTTTGAGCAAGTCACAACTGCTCAGCGCCATCGATTGATGCCTGTTCATTCTACAGTGACGCTTAATAAATGCGCAAATATATTATGATTATCCGTTGTGCGCCAATCTCAACATGCCGCTACATAATGGATAATGCAGTACTCGTTTTAGACACCTTTTACACGCAGTCTTCCTGTCCTATAAATGAAGCCAATGCCGTTAATCACTATTATTAGAGCTGTAATATGCCAAAAACTAATCTTTGTCGGCGGCAACGGCCTATGTTGTCATAAGCTGCCGTTAAACTGTGGACACACATCACTATTATGTCTTTTTAAAACGAATAGTCTTTGAAAGATATTCTAACGGTTTATGTGATACCTGTCAGGTGAAGGAGACTATTCATCACCTATTACTTGATTGTAAAAAAGAAGATATTTCTATGTTATTAAGAAATAAATGTCAATTGTATAAAGATGAAATGTCTATAAAAACCCTTTTGACGGTAAATGTGTTTCAGAATGAAGTGTATAGGCTACTTTGTTTGATTACTAATGGGCGAATTTTGTGAATAGATATTTTAATTTTGTTGCTGTGAGTAGTTTTTTCCCTCTTCTTGTTGGTCTTAAATCTGTGGATATTTAATTACTCTTTTACTGGTGCTTTTTGCTTTTAGGAGTGCGTATTGCATTATTATGATTTGCATAATTGTTATAATAACAATCTTTTGCCTTAATTCTAGTTATATGTATGCGAGTTGGTTGATGAGGCGTATAATTAGTAGCTTCTTTTCAACTGTGAAATCTTAAGTATGTTTTATTATATTATATAAGTAATAAAAATCTGATGTAAGTAAATTACATATATGGCATATTGTTCATTAAGTGTCTATAACACTTTGTTTTAAGTATCACATGTTTAGTTTGGTTGCTGTATTGGAGTAAATATTACATTGCATCATTATGCAGTACTACATATGCAGTAATAAGGAAAATGTAGTTGTAGTGTCTCAATGAACATGTTGAAAACAAACTTTATGCGATTGAACTTACGTTTGAGTGTATTGGGTGCTTGAACAGTCTACGGGTGAAAGGCCGACTTTGTGAATTACCTATATCATTTAGTGTTTGTGCTGTTTTTATCAAATTTTTATTTAAAAAAAGTATAATGATAAATAGTGAATGTTGTCACTAGATGGCGTTAAACTGAAAATTAATAAATAATCACTTAAAAGAGTACAAGTAGAATAAGAATCTAACGACATGATATTATTATTATAATTAAATTTGTATCGAATCATTTAACCCTCAGAGGCTAACCTGGGGTGAATTTTTCACCCCACTGTCAGTATTTGCGCTGAATTTTTTTACAGCTTTGGAGTTATGCCGTGCGCCTTTGTGTATCTGTTCATAGATGACTTTTGCTTAATTCCATATATTTTGTCTTACTTATTTTGGACGAATGGTCACGTGACTGACGTCATACCATTTTTATTGGTAATTTGTGTGAAAGATGTCTCGACGGTTATCTGCTGCTAATGCTGCTAAACTGATATCCGAATCGATTGAAAATGATGACAAAGATGAGGATAATGTAGGGTTTGATGATAGTAGTGATGTCTCGGAGCTAGATAATGTTGAAATCGATGACAATAAAACCAGTATTCGCTGTCATATGTGTAGCAACTTTGTCTGTGGAACGCATGCAACAAAGCGTTACTTGTGTAGGCCTAGATGACTGTAGACTCGATGATTGTGCTGATAGTTGATTTTAGATAAGGTTTCCTAGTTTTGCAGTTTTATGTTGAACTTGGTACAATTACCATTGTTGATCGAACATGGTTTAATTTTATATCACATGCCTCAAATAGTGAGGGGTGAAAAATTCACCCCAGGTTATCCAATGTGTGATTTTTTTATAGGTTACCCTCTGAGGGTTAACCACAGTGTGTGTATCACAGAAAGTAGGCTTAACCGATGCATTACTTTGTGTCGTTTAACATTGAATTTTGTGACATTGTAAGGATTTATTTTGACACCTTTAAATGGTGTCGTTTTGGACGTTAAATTTCTCGTTTTCATTGTATGGCATACACTGTGAATTGTCGTCAACGGCCTTTGATGTCATGAGGCGACGTTAAACCTTTGAGTAATAATAAATATCCGCATAATATAATCTACTACACTATCTTCAATAATAATGACACACGCTATAAGTAAAAGCAGAAGAGTGGTTCTGCAATTATATGCTGCGCTCTATTGTAAGGGGTCGCATTTATTGGTGATTACATTAAGCATAGTTGTTAAAAACGATCAAATCAAAATAAAAAACGGAATAAAACGTCGTTTTATTGAAAAAATAAAAAAACGGAAAAACGAGAAAAAACGGAAAAGAAAATAATTTGACTTTTCTACACCTTTTACCGCATTTTAAAATTAAAACCTTGTTAACACAATTTTATTTTAATTAGCAAATAACATAACTTTATTAGTAATCACCAAGTAACAGTAATCTAAAACAATTATTTTCTTTTTCATAAGACTTAGTTGGTTTAAAAAGAATTCGAGAAATTAAAAATATTGAAATCTTTTCAAATTAAAATTGTATACATAAGTCCATATCAATCCATGCAGACATAAGCAACTAAAAACTAAACTTTGCAAGTAGGCCTATAGAGTGCACTTAATTAAAAAGTAGGTCTACCTACAATTCTGACTTATATAAGAACTTGATATGGAGTAATATCCGTCAGTTTATCAGTCAATAAGAGATTACTGAGTACAAAGAAAACATTTCGCATTTTGGATAACTTAGAAATTCAAATAACTTTTATAAATTTTATTTCCTGTAGCTGTTTATTTCAACTGATGACACTAAATAGTGACGTAAATTATATGAATCCTTGAAAAGACGGAGACAACGTAAGGGATATCAGACAAAAATAAAATTAAACAAATAGTAACAGACAGTTAATAAATAAATTAAGTTACATACAAAAAATAAAAACGGAAAAAAACGAGACGAGAAATAAAAACGAAAAAACGACGTTTTGGGAGGAAAAATAAAAAACGAAAAAAACGTTTTTTACAACTATGACATTAAGTAAAAGTAAGAAACTCCGCCACTTCTCATACTCTGGCAATGCCAGTCGCAAGTCTGGAGAAAGAAGGAGTCAGACGCTAACCATCTGCGCCCGAGATTACATGACCGTTTTATTCCACAAGCGGACAATCTCACATTCAGATCGTTTATAATAAGAATGTTATACTCTGTATAAATGCATGCACACTAAAGTGCGGATATGCAACTGGATTAATAAAGAATATACTTACTTACTCATTAATCTTTCTTTTTTATTACAGTGTCGTTAAACATGAAACAACTAACTAACTGCCAAAAGCAAAAGATAAGTTCTGTATAAGGCCAATAGCTGTATTGTGCTATAGGGACGGTGAGAACTGTTCAAAAATAATTCCACACCTCTTTTAAATGTAAAATTTGCGCTATAAGTGAAAGCAGAGGCGGTGTTCTGTATTCAAACACTGGAATTATAGAAATTATTATTCTTTAAAGTAATTATTATACACCGCCTAAGCGCGATAATCACTTATAACTGGTAACGTGGAAGTGGTCCTGTGCCATAGAACTGGTGACAACGATATTGTCCGGAGTAATTTCTGTCGACGTCAACGGCCTTCGTTGTCATGAGATGTCGTTAAACCCCCGATTCATAATCGCAACAGTTTTTATCGGTTCTAAATGCTTGTAAGGTGAAATTGACATGAACATTTCAAGTGCCTAAACGTACCAGATAAACACTGTTTACTACTAATCGCTTGTCTCAGTTACTCTGACCGAGCCTGATCACTTTGACTGGCTATAGGTTTACACTGTAATATAAAAGTATTTAAACTATCGTTCAAAGGAAAGGAAATATTCAGCATTTGTGCATGTATATACAAACATCAGATGGAAATGCAGTCTGAAACAGAGACATACGGGCAGATAGATGGGAAGAAATACAGATAGATAGACAGGGACGGAAGCAGATATATAGGCAGACAAGCAGACAGTAAGTTAGGCAAACATTCTACTTTCAGACGCCCAATTCTGTTTCTCCCTCGTACCCTTACCTCTCCCTCCATTCTATACCCCAAAAACCATCCACCGCAGCCGTCTGACTGTCTGCCTGCCTGCATGACCTTTCGATCTTCACCGAAAACCGGTTCTGACCTCATATACATGTTCCTACTGATTTTGTTTTGCCTGAGCGCCTGTGAATGAGGCGGATCCCTCAGCCGAACTTATTAGGGCGCTGTATAAATCTGGTCAGGTAAGGCCAACGTCAACGACCTTGAAAACCGTGCAATGTTGCTGAACGCCGGGAGGGGGAGCCGATAGCGCATTGGATAACACACTGGCATAGAGAGCGAGAGGTATTGAGATCAATATCCGTAGGCGGACACGCTTTGTAGGCTGCTATATATTAGCGCCGTGTATTGCAGGCTGTCTGTTCTGTTAGTAGTTAGGATTTAAGTCTTCTGTCATTTGTGTTCTTGTGAATTGTTTCTATTGCATAACTGTACGCTGTAACCGGTTGCGGTTTGTCAACCGGATTGTTTCAATAAACGAAAACTATTATTATTATTATTAATACGAGTGTCTCATTAGACACCTGTGAAACGTCTTTCACCGTCGTTATAAATTCAGCGACCACGATTTATTCGCATATTATCTACTTCTTGAATCGCTGCACTCTACTATAGGTAGTATAGGAACGGAGGAAATTCTTCAATAATAATTGCACACGCTATTATAAGTAAAGCAGAAGAGCGGTTCTGCAATTATATATTGCTGCGCTCTATTGTAAGGGGTCGCATTTATTGACGATTACGTTAAGTAACAGCAAGAAACCCCGCGCCACTGCTCATACTCTGGCAGTGCCAGCCCCAAGTCTGCAGAAAGGAGGAGGGCGGCGCTAACCATAATTCATTATTACAGTGTCGTTAAAAAGCAACTACCTAAATATCAAAAGTAAAAGATAAGTTCTGTATAAGGCCAATAGCTACTTTGTGCTATAGGGACAGTGAGAACTGATAAAAATAATTCCACACCTCTTTTAAGTGTAATATTCGCGCTATAACTAAAAGCAGAGCGCTGTTATGTATTCCAACAGAATAGAACATATAGAACATATTCTATTGGAGTGTAAAAAGGAAAATATTTCAAATATTCTAAAAGATAAATGTAATAGTTATAAATCAGAATTTAATTTAAAATCTCTGCTTGAGGTGGGATGTTTGCAGAGTGCAGTATATAATCTTGTTAAAATCATTAATAAAGGAAAAATACTATAATTATTGTCATAAATATTAGTATCAGATCAAATCTATTACAAACATATAGTTGAACACATTCCTTATGATTAAAATACCAATAAACACAAAATATGTGTGATTAATGGTCATTTCATTATTTCATTGCATTTTCTAATGATATTACATTGTTTCATAGGAAAATGTTTAATGAAATGTTTAATTAAGTATTCTGTCATGTAAATAATTGTTAACATGCATTCTTGTAAATAGATGTATGTTAAAATAAAATGTGTATATAATACATATATATATATTACACATCTGTGCTGAATTTCTGTTTGCAAATAGCATTACATGTTATTTTAGAAAACTTAAAGAAGTACTGTTAATAACTTTGTAAACATATTTGAAAAGAGCTAAAATAGCCAAAAAAAGAGCTGATATAGCCAAAAAAAGAGCTGATATAGCCAAAAAAGAGCTGAAATAGCCACCAAAAAAAGAAACAAAAGGAGAAAAAGGAAAAAAAAAGGAAAAAAAAAAGATGTTAAAAAAGAATTACAATAAAAAGAGCCAATGGGCCAAACATAACGGAGATACAATACTTTAATATGTATCAAATCAAATAATATGTATCTATCAAATATTGTTAATATTGTTAATAAGATTGAGGAGAAAACAGTTATTAACATTATACGGAAATGAACTTAATCCGTCAGAAACTTTAAATACGTCTACATCTTATCAGAAACGGAATCAAAGCCAAGAAAAGAAAAAGAAAACTGTTGATAGAAATTATATGAAAATGAACTTAAATCGTCAGAAACTTTAAATACGTCAGCATCTTATCAGAAACGGAATCAAAGACGAGAAAGGAGAAAGAACATTTGTGAGAACATTACAAGAAAATGAACGGAAATACATCAACAACTTTAAAGACGTCAACAGCCTTTGTAGCTATAGGATGTCGTTAAATATTGGATTAATTAATTATGTATTCCAACCACCAAATGATCGAATTTGTTCCAAGTAATTGTACAACGCATAAACACAATAATCACTCGATGAAAGTGGTCCTGTATAATGCCAACGAACTGGTGACAACAATATTGTTCGGGGTAATATCTGTCGACCTCAACAGCCTTCATTGCAATGAGATGTCGTTTAACTTTCGATCCATAATCGCAACAGTTTTTATTGGTTCTAAATGCTTGTAAGGTGAAATTGACATGAACATTTCAGGTGGCTAAACGTAACAGATAAACACTGTTTACTACTAGTCGTTTATCTCAGTTACTCTGATCGAGCCTGATCACTGTGACTGGCTATAGGTTTCGTTTTGACTGAACTCCTATGAATGAGTTCAATCCCGCGACTGAGCTTACTGTTTGAGGTATTTAAATCTCGAGATCACGTTTCTTCTGGTAAGACAAGGTCGTCGTCAGCAGCCTTGAAAGCCGTAAGATGTCGCTAAAACTAGGAAAATGCGATGGTCTCTTTAGACACCTCTAAAACGCTTTTAAACGAGACTATAATATGTGCAAGAGGCATTTAATCGCTAGTTTTGCTGTATATAGAGTCATTGGATATACGCATGGTAACCGTAGCTAAGAGAGTCACTCGATATACGTATGGTAACCGTAGCTAAGAGAGTCACTCGATATACGCATGGTAACCGTAGCTAAGAGAGTCACTCGATATACGTATGGTAACCGTAGCTAAGAGAGTCACTCGATATACGCATGGTAACCGTAGCTAAGAGAGTCACTCGATATACGCATGGTAACCGTAGCTAAGAGAGTCACTCGATATACGCATGGTAACCGTAGCTAAGAGAGTCACTCGATAAACGCATGGTAACCGTAGATCAGAGAGTCACTGGATATACGCATGGTAACCGTAGATCAGAGAGTCATTGGATATACGCATGGTAACCGTTACATGACATGCTGTGGTCGATCGTAAGATGGTGATTGCGTTAAGTAAAAGCTGAAGAGCGGGGTTCTGTATTAACTGTATTATGCCATACGAATGTTAACAACTCTTCGAAATTGTTTATGTAGCCAAAATACGTCCTTAAACTCTGGATCCGTCCATCCAATCGCTGCAGTCTTTACTGGTTCTAAATGTTTGTAAAGTGAAGTCGACGTGAAAGTCTCTGTTAGCCAAACACAACATGTAGTTAAACACTGTTTACTATTGATTACTTGTCTAAGTAAATAATGATCGAGCCTCATCACATTGCCTGTCTATTGATTCTGTTTTGACTGAGCTCATGAGAGGGACTGAAAAAACGATTTGTTCTGTGACTTGAAGGGTTTCAAGGCACTCCTGCCTATAATTGGACTCCTGAGCTGTTGACCCAAACCGCCTCTTCATTTATCACGATGACGACGACGACGACGACGATGATGATGATGATGATGATGTCGATTAATTGGACGATTATGTGATTATGACGACAATTTTGTCGACCTACTCTTCATACTCGACTTTCCCCTCTTTCTTCTCTTCCATTATCCTCCCTCCTCCTTTTCCATCTTCTCATTTTCCTACTTATTCTTCTTCTCCTCTTCCTCCTCCTCATTCTCCTCCATATCCTTCTCCTTCGTATCCTCCTCCTTCTCGTCTTCTCCTCCTCCTCCTTTTTTAGAAACATCCTAAATAATCCTGGACATATCCTCCATTACCTACTGCTCTCAACACAGTTACTTACTTTATCTCCATGGACATGGCAAAAGCACGTGATCCGAAGGTGATGCTAAATATGCAAATCAAGCGGATTCGTCGTTCATCGCAAAGTCGTGAGAAATCACGCCTGGGATAAAACTAGGTTGTGACCGGCTCTTAATCAGGAAAACGGTTCGGGTCCAATTTTACCTGACACCGATTAATCGGAATCGGCGCATCCCAGGACTACCAATCCAGATACCAAGAGAAGTAAAATTTTTGATCACAAACAACTTTTTCATTAATACAAAAATGATAACCTGTTTTGACGACCCCTGCGGTAATCTTTGTAAAATATTTTTTTTTAAATATTTATGCCAACGCGAGTAGCAAGCAGTGCCTAGAATCAAATAAAAAAATAAATATTGCCGATTAACCGAATTCGGAATCGGCAAAAAGCAGAAAAATATCCGGATTCGGAAATCGGCAATAAATGCCAAACGGTCACATCGTACAAAGAACCCTAGCATCGACGGGCAGGAATGCCTTAGCACTTACAATTACTACGGGTCTTTTACTTCTACTTATAGGTCGGCTAACATACTTAAAAGAGGTGTGTAATAACTTATTAGTAGTTTTGATGGATATATTCCAAGTTTGACGACATCTTATGGCAACAAAGGCCGTTGACGTCTACAGAAATTATTTTGCGTAATGATACAGCCTACTTTTGTGGCGAAGTGTTAAGACTGCTTGATACAGACCACCACCACCACCAATAATAATAATAATAATAATAATAATAATAATAATAATAATAATAATAATAATAATAATAATAATAATAATAATAATAATAATAATAATAATAATAATAATAATAATAATAATAATAATAATAATGAAATCGTGCTTCGCAGCCTCATCAGGGCAGGTACACCGTCGATCAGGGAACCGACTGGACTCGCCCGATTGGATGGGAAAAGACCAGATGGCCAAACCCTGATTCCATGGAACAACGGGCGTTCCCTGATTTGGGATGTCACAATTGTAGACACTTTTGCGCCGTCGTACTTGGTCGAGACAGCTGTAGCGGCGGGAGGAGCGGCGGAAATAGCCGCGACTAGAAAGAAGAACAAATACGAGGAGCTTCAAACAAGATACCTTTTTACTCCAATCGCGATAGAAACGATGGGACCATTGGACCAGGAAGGCCTGGCTTTCATCAAGGAACTCGGCAGACGGTTGACCAGAACAACGGAAGATCCACAAGAAACCTTCTTCCTTTTTCAAAAGATCTCTGTTACTGTCCAGCGATTCAACGCTGTCGCATGCCTTGCTACAATGGGGCCCTAGAACTCTGATCTTAGAGGAACAATAACCGTTTTATAATAATAATAATAATAATAATAATAATAATAATAATAATAATAATAATAATAATAATAATAACAATACGTGAGTTAATGCTTATAATACTGTTATACTCTTGTCGCATGTCTCAGTAAGTTTGACTGAGCCTGGCTTTGACTTTTCCTGACCACCTTAACTGCATATCGATTCTATTTTGACTGAGCGCCTGTATAGGCCTACGCTACTCTGGAAGCCGAAATATGTCGCTAAATAATGGATAATTGGATTGAGTCCTTAAACACCTCTAAAATACTCTCTGCCGATCATATAAATTCAGAAACTGCGTTTTGTCATAGAATTCATAAGCCGTTTTAGGGTTAACTCAAACTGAAAAGTTCTGTTGGCCAACCGTTTGTAACCAATCGTTATCTCGAAATTACCAAAGCGCCACACTCAGACCCTAAGAGAAGGGCACCGACTTATTCACGAGCGTCGTTTCGTTTCAGAGGAGTTCAAAGAAATCGCTTATCTCGTATCTCGGCGACAGTAACGGAGACTGGTCATCTTACCTGAATATCGAATCTGTGTTCACTGAAAATGTGCTGTTTTGAATGTCCTGATGTCTGCATTAGGTTCAAAGATTTTATTATATATAGGCAGCCATCGGTAACTTCAGCACTGGATAGTCCAGTGGTTAGCTTTATGGACTGTAAATCTAGAGGTAGGGGATTCGAAATCCCAGATGAGGCAGACTTTTGGAATTTGGACTCTTTGCACCTCCTGACCAACTTAACTATAATGAGTACATTGCCCGCACACTTTCGGTGTGTCGTGGGAAGATCAGACAGCGAGGGAGAGGACTATTCAACCGTCCTCATATGCCGAGGTTAAGAAATTTAAGGCCGGTAGCACTTCAACCATAGCTAACTCTCAGATTTAACATAAGGAACTGCTCCAAATTCTTTTTCTTCTTCCTTCTCGGGATTTGAACCTGATGCTTTCGTATGAGCACATCACACAACTACAATAGAAACCATTGCACAGATTTAAACCCGCCTTATAAGTCGATTGTACTATTCTGGTTAACGACGATGTCACATCTAAGATAATTAGCGTCGCCCTCCTCCTTATTCCAGCCTTCGGACTGGCATCACCCTATTGTAGTCAGTTTTTTCCGTTGTGTAGAGACATTTTGTGGCCGCCAAGGACCGTCGACCTTATCTTAGAAAAGACAGTGTGTCTTTAATAATAATTTCGATTTAACGGATTCATTTATGTGTTATCTACGTGTTAAAGGTGTCTAAGATGAGAACTGTTCTATCGATTATTTAGCAACATCTTCTGACTGTTAACCCTCTAAGGGACAAGATTTTTTTTGGTCTGCAAAATGTTCACAGCTAATGCAAATACATTGTCTAGGGTTCTCCGGTCAACATAATGTAGTCAATTTTATGCTTAGTAGTACACATTTACATTTTGACCACTTTTATTTTATGGGACAGATAATTATGTCCCATTGTCCGTTAGGCAGTAAAAGTACATTTTTGTGCTATGTTGGACTATGTTGATTAAATGTCAGAAAATGATCGTGTACCATGTAGCAAAGAATTTATTTGAACAGATATGATATATAGATAGTTAGTGTGGAACTTGGTGAAACAGTTACGGTCACTTTGCAAACATAGAACAACACTAGGCCTACAGGTGGCACACTGAAATCTTGACCGGTTATCTTTGCCCCTCTTGTGACAAAGCTTACATCTCTTCCTGTCAGGCAAGATGTGAGGCAAATGATTATGTATCAACACTGGAGACGCCTTTCTTTGATTGCTCCAGTCGGAAGAGCATTCCTCCTGGAAGTACAAGTACCTATGAGACCACGAACCACCTGCTGTCTGAAATCTAAATGTGTTATTTTGGTGTCTGTTGGGAGACCTGTAATTCAAGTAGCCATTCACCACTGTTTCGATCAGGCTTTCCAACATCACTCTGAGATAATACTGCTATCGGCATCAAATTCTATTAGATAATACGGTTTGAGATGGTATTCCAGATCAACTCCTCCCACATAATTATTTGTTGTATTCCTTCACCCATGATGGAACTTTGATAACAACCTTCACAGCGGAACCTTCTGACGTCTATCCATAGGTTCTGTACCTACGGCTGGTTCCGAATTGGATATGAGATGGACAGCCTTTGTGTCCATCCACATCAAAAAGTTCATCTCCTTCTCCGTTGTTTGGAAGGACTGAATGTCTCCTCTTGTATGCTTGCAGGCCCTAGGCATATTTGTATGATGTATGAATGTATGTATGTATGCATGTATGTATGTATGTAAGTATGGATGGATGTAAGTATGCATGTATAATTGTATACATGCATTTATGCATGTATGTGTGTATGTATGTGTGTATGTGTATATGTATGTACGTATTTATGTGTATATCTATGTATAATGTATGTATGTATGTATGCATGCATGTGCATATGTTTCTACGTATGCATGTATGTATATATGTATGTACATATGGATGTATATATGTAAGTACAAATGTATATGTCTATGTATGTGTGAAAGCGTATTATATGTATTTGTGTAAGTGTGAATGCATTTATGTATTTCTCTATGCATGCATATATGTATTTAGTATGTATGTATGTATGTATGTATATACATATATATATATATATATATATATATGTTGTGCTCCGCTCTCTCTCATGATGCTGCCGTTGTTCTTGTTCATGCCTTTGTTACCAGCAGAGTTGATCACTGTAACTCGATTCTCGCTGGTCTCCCTTCTGGCCTAATAAGCCGTCTTGACCGGGTCCTCCGCACAGCTGCCCGACTTATTGGTCGTATTCCAAAATACGCTTCAGTCTCTGCTTACATGCGCGATGTTCTGCACTGGCTTCCTGCCTCGCAGCGCATCTCTTACAGGATAGCAACCTTAGTTTGGCGGTGCTTTGCTGGCTGTGCTCCATCATACCTTTCTGACCTCTGTCGTCCTGTCTCTGACCTAGCCCCCCGTCGGGCTCTGCGTTCCTCGGCCAAGGGAGAGCTCCTTGTCCCCCGGGCCCGTTTATGTCTCAAGCAGCGCCGAGCCTTTTCGGTCTGTTTGTTTTATATATTGGCTGTCAAGTACGCCAACATAACGAGTGATGCCATCGAGTTGTACAAATCAGGTGGACAAGTGGACCTGACTGATATACCCTGAAATTTGCAGGGTATGTGTATAGAAATCTGGCTTAATGTGTTAAGCTTTTCAGGGTATGTGTATAGAAATGACATGACATTTTCAGGGTATAGACCCTGGTTCTTTCAGGGAATGTACTGTATACATTCATTGAGTGAATCAGAGAATATACATAATTTTATACCCTGAAAATTTCAGGGTATATACATAACCCGATATATATATATATATATATATATATATATATATATATATATATATATATATATATATATGTAAATGTGTATGTCTAATATGTTTTGTATGTACGAATGCAAGTATGCATGAATGCATATATGTACGTTTTACAATGCCCTTTCATGTACAGGCATTTTGTACATGCATTTTATGACATTGCCTAACGGACAATGGGACATATATGTCCCATGAAGATTTTCTTCACAATCTGCAAGTCTGTGAAAGGAATGGTTGTTGTCAATGAATATCCTCTTTTGTGAAGAGTCGATGTACATTATTTAAAAGTTTTGTAATGTATTATTCCTCTGTGAGAAAAAATAAAAAATGACAAAGTTTGTATTTTATTTTAAAAATTAATAATTTTAAAATAAAAATATCTGGCCCATAGAATGTGTGGGAACTCATGAAAAGGTCACAGTTAGATTGATCAAATACTCAACAAATAAATAAAATCGTTAAACAAACCCATTTGCCCAATCTAATAGATCCAGGCACTTTTTTCTGACATGGGACATATATGTCCCATATCCCTTAGAGGGTTAAAGCAAATTAAGTCAACGCCTCATTTAGCATTTCCTTTGTAACTATTAGATATCTTTTCAAAGTTTAGGTTTAACGAGGCTGAGAAATTTCAGTCTGATCCATTAAGCGAAGATATGTGTCATAAGGAAGATGATTAGAGTCACCCTCCTCTTTATCCAGTCTTCGGACTGGCACCAACAGTAGAGAGACAGTTTCTCCGTTGGGTAGCAACATCGTGTGGCTGACAAGGACCGTTAACGTCGACCTTACTCTACGACTCAACTTCACCAAATTGATCATATCGATTGGATTGGATCCAGAGTTGTTTAACGACATCTTATGGCAATGTTGGCCGTTGACGTCGACAGAAATTATTTTGAGCAGTTCTAATTTTTCCTATGACACATTAGAAGCACTTTAGTGACATATAAGACGGGTACTGTATAATTAATCGCTTAGCGACATCTTGTGTCCGCCGAGTGCCGTTAACGCAACATTACCTGGTGAGGCGCGGTGGCGTAGGGGTATGTTCGGTGCCTTGCAGCCGAAGGGTTGCGGGTTCGAATCCACCTCAAGCCGCCGCGTAGGGACCCAGGGCAAGTCCTTCACTCGCAATTGCTCATCCGCTTCGGCGTGAAACTCTGATTCAGTGTCCGCGCTGTAGTCGGGAGCGCCTCTGAGTAGAAATCTTGAAGGGGCGCTATATAAATATCTGAAACAAATAAATGAAATGAAATTACCGCATACCAATCCCAGTCAACAAACCTCTCTAAGCTACTAATCTTAAAAAAATATCTGTTACTCGCCCCTACCATCTACTAACCAAACCACCAGTAAATTACCCATTCTCGACATGTATCTTGAACGCCACCACGTGGCCTGATGCAGTGCCCGTATGGCTGGGGTCATGCCCTTGTCGTCCGATCGGTCACAGTCCTTCCTTAAGGCCCCTAGGGACATGTCAGCGCCCTGGTAGCCGTAATATTTCACGGAATAATAATTACTAATGTGACTGCCTCGTAAGACACCTTGAAAACGTTCGCTCCCGACGCTATATTTACAGCATCAGCGCTAATCCACAGATCTACTCGCAGCAAATCTATCCCGCGGATGTATTATGCCATACGCACGGTGAAAACTGATCAAATAATTAGAAAATCAACAAACCTCTCTGAGCTACAAATCTTAACCCTCAGGCTGGGGGGGGGGCGTGGTTGCCAGCCCCCCTAGGTTTTTTCATCTAGTACTTTTTCCATGGAATAAAAAATTTGACCTTTTAGGTAGCTGTAGGGAGTTCATTTTACACACGTTTTGAGGTAAAATGTGAGATGATATCTCACACCGTTCAAAAAGTTATACCCAATCTACCCGAGGCACCAGGGGGGTGGATACCACCCCCTAGATTTTCGACTATATCTTATCCGTCATTTAATATTAAGAGACACAAATTATACCATTCTATAGAGGGAATGTGGGGCTACATTTCTATGGTCACTGAGTTGACCTGAGACAACCGGAAGTGGTCAAAATAAATAATAATACGCGTAATATGCGTGAAAAAGGCTGAATGGAAGGACTCCCCCCTTAGTTTTTTGTCTGTAGCGTATTCATTTGTCTTCCTGGAAGAGAAACAAAGATACCATTCTTTAGAGAGAATGAAGGGCTTCATTTGCATACCTACATCTTTGTCTTTTGAATACCGGAAGTGATCAAAATAAATAATAATACGCGTAATCTGTGTGAAAATGGCTGAATACAGCATTCAACGTAAACCGATATATATGTATGGATATATATGTATGGATGTACATTTATACTATATAAACATGTGTAGGGATGATTTTGTGTATCTTTTATACATAGATTAGTTTCAAAACACACATAATCTTATATTTGTTTATCCAAAAAGTACAAAATGTACGCAATAATATACAATATTGCTAATTAATGGGTTCCGTTGTTAAAAGTGATGTAATTTCGAGGTGCATTCACATAATGTACAACTAAATATACCATTCTGTGCAGAAATGAATGCTGAATCCAATGCTATATTACAAGTTATGATATGTAAAACCAAACACGAAATCAAGGGGGGTGGTAACCACCCCCTGGCGCCAATAGTCAGTGTTACAAAAAAGCTTGGTAGCCCTAGGGTTAAACCAAATATCTGTTACTCGCCGCTACCATCTACTAACCAAGCCACCAGTAAATTACCCATTCTCGACATGTGTCTTGAACGCCTCCACGTGGCCTGATGCAGTGCCCATATGACTGGGTTCATACCCTTGTCGTCCGATCGGTCATAGTCCTTCCTTAAGGCCCCCATAAGGACCATGTCAGCGCCCTGGTAGCCGTAATATTTCACGGAATAATAATTACTAATGCGACTGTCTCGTAAGACACCTTTAAAACGTTCGCTCCCGATGCTATATATTAAGAGCATCTGCGCTAAATCCACGGGTCTTCTCGCAGCAAATCTATCCCGCGGATGTAGTATGCCATACGCACGGTGAAAACTGATCAAATAATTAGAAAGTCAACGGCCTTCGTTGCCATAAGATGTCGCTAAACTCTCGATCCATCCTAACCATGGGTAAACCACCATACTCCCCTGCCTCTAGTAGTAGTAGTAGTGCCAGTCCCAAGCTTGGAGAAAGCAGGAGCGCGACGCTAATCTACTTCGTTATGTCAGTGTCGTTAAATAGCGACTAAAATCCAACGTTTCTAGAGTGACAATGTGTCGCTGTCAGAGGTGTTATAGATTTCTAATCGTTAATTCTGTAATAAGACGCTGAGAACTGTTTATGATAGTTTCTGTCGACGTCAACGGTCTTCGCTGCCATAAGATCTCGTTAAACTCTTCTTCCATAATCTCAATAGGTTTTATTGCTTGTAAGGTGAAGTCGACTTTAAAGGCTCCGGCAGCCAAAAGTAAGAAGCTGTTAAATATTGTTTACCACTAAATCACTTGTCACAGTGAATCTGAGGGAGCTTCATGACCTCGGTTTTGTTTTGACAGAGTTCCTATGAATAATCTCGTCCCCGAGAGCTAGCTTACTTTGGACGCTGTATAGATATCAAGATTACTTTTATTCTGGTAAGCAAGGTCGACGTCAACGGCCTTGAACACCGTAAGATGTTGCTGAACAATGAATAAATCGACTGGCTCGTTAGATCAGTGGCGTCACTAGGGGGGTGCGGGGGGTGCGGACCGCACCGGGTGTCACCATCGTAGGGGTGACACCAAAGTGATAAAATGTCTGTCTAAACAAATTTTGTGCAGAGTTTCAGCAGAAATGTATTCTTTTTAAATTAACAGAAACAGACAACAAAAACATTTTTCGTAAGCCCAGCTTACATGTAATGTATCAATTTATCTAAAGCTGAAACTTTATACTAATTTACTTTGAGAGCCTTCTAATGCGCTACGGTCAGTGCGGTCAATATTACCCAATTACAATAATGCTTTAACTTGGTGAAAAAGCTAGAGGCACTAGGACTTTCTCTAAACGAGAAGCACAGTCACCTGGTGAAGCATTCAATTGAACAAGCCATCAAAGAAGTAGCAGCCATGTCTGAGACTGTTCACGTGAATAGTCTGATAGCTACCTCTGAAGAAGAGTTGATGGTGTCCATTTAAAAATGACTACTTTCTATGATGAAGTGTCTGAGAGTACACTTTTAATAGAAATACCAAGGCTGCGAAGGCATCTGAAAGCAGCAGAGATTAATCTGGAGTAAGCCAAAGATTGGGCAATAGGCCTATAAGACGTTTTCACATTCATTGCTGAATGGGGCTTCGTGGAATCTCCCACAGCCCTTTCAGTAGGCCTAAGCCTAAAATTATTTCTGACGATCTGTGTGTCATTGGCTTTATGTGAGAGAAGCTTTTCAAAGCTTAAACTGACAAAGAACTATTTACGATCTACCATGGGACAGTCAAGGCTTTCCGATCTTGCGATATTATCAATTGAAAGTGAGTTGCCGAAAGGCACTGATTTCGATTAAGTGATTCACAAGTTCGCAGTCTTGAAAGCTACGAAAGGAAAGTTCTGATCTAGTCAAGATGCTCACTAAGTGCTGAAATGCTTGCGTATTTGTTCCTGTTTTTGTATTATTTCATTGATGAGTAGGCTATATTGCCATATATTCATATTTTTAATTGCTAACTTGATTTTAATTCAATATTCAATTCAACAACAATTCAACAACACTTTTGTTTACTTAATATATTCCTATTATTGCAATGTTTTAATAAATAAACAGCCAAAATTTCCAATTATTTTTCCTTATTATATAAAATTTGCCAATTATTGACAACTACTGTAGTTATTATAAATTATAAAATAATTTTCTGTATTCTTTAAACATTATTTTATAACAAGGCTGCAGGCACCTTCATTGCCTTCACAGTCCACCAATATTTGCTCATTTGATTTTTAATGATGTAACTGCTGACCTGATGGTAAATGATTAAAATAAAAAATAAAATAAACAAAATATGCATTTGTAATTTTAATTATGCTAGTTGTTAATATCACTATTTTTACCATTAGGCCTACATTCTGTTATATAGCCTACAGGAATTACGATTTATGGGTAACATAAGTAAAAAAATCATTAAGGATTCTACGTGGTCTGGAAAAGGAGGGTGTACATGGGGTGCCACCATAAGTTACCGCACCGGGTGACACCAACCCTAGTGACGCCACTGCGTTAGATACTTTTGAAACGCTCACAAGTGATGCTATATATTCGTCAAACGCGTTTAATAAGCGTCCTTATCTGTAAATATTTGATTGGTCTTTTAATAATTAATTTAAAAGAGTACTTTAAACAATTATAATACATGTATACTTTTCTGGTTAATGAACATTTTTATTATAGTGTTTTTGTTAGATACATGAACATTTTAAAAGAATACCTTAATAAATTATAATACATGTATGTTTTGTTAGTAAATGAAATTTGTCAGTACATAATAATCACAGACAGTATGAGATGAACTACTTTATGTTGCAAAAATATTGAATATTAGTGAAATTGTAAAGCTCCGTTTGACACCTTTGATGGTGTCGTTCGGATGCTATAAGTTTCTGGTTCTGATTGTATTGTATATTTTCCGTATTGTCGTCAACGGCCTTTGATGTCATAAGACGACGTTAAACTTTGGTTAAATAAAATAATAAGCGTCCTTAAAAAATCAGAGCTGTCATATGCCAAATAATAATCTTTGTCAGCGTCAACGGCCTCTGTTGTCATAAGCTGCCGTTAAACTGTAGATCCATCAATCAGCGTCCGTGAAACGTTCCATGAACAGTGAGAGCTGTAAACAATTTTCTCCTTGCGACGTCAATGCACTTTCATGCCATAAGATATATTTTAACTCTAGATATTAATGCATAATATATATATATATATATATATATATATATATATATATATATATATATATATATATATATATATATATATTTCATAGTAAGTGTCCACATTCCACATAATATAATGATCTCGCTATAGATATCTTTAAAACGCTTATAACCGAAGCTTTATATTCGGCAAAAGTGTTTAATATTACCAATGGTAAGATACCCAAATCCCATGAACATTGAGAATCTGCTCCTCACTATCTTAGGGCCTCTTGTACCCCAGTATCTTCTCTGCAAAGTCGTTCCTCCCTTCGGTCCTCGGCCCGTGGTTACTTGGTTGTCCCACGGGTGCGTACTTCTACGGCCCAGTCTAGGAGTTTCGCTATTGTTGGTCCCAATAGCTGGAACCAGTTACCTCAGTCCCTCAGGACTGACCTTTTTCTATTTCTTTTGACCAGTTCCGCGAGCGCTTGAAAACCTCTCTTTACCAGTGAAGAGACTGGCTCGGGTCTGGAGCGCCTTTGTTTTTGAGTGGCGCTATATAAATGCATGATTATGATTACGATTACGATTACGGAACGTCGTTGAATGAACACTGCCATAATTGTCGGTTACAGGAAAAATAAATTGAATTGAATTGTATAAAATTTCTTCTTCTGGCGTCAACGCACTTTGATGCAATAAATTGTTATTTAGCTCTTAATGTTAATTTATTAATTAAATTAATTTAACCTGTTTAATCTAATCGCCACTTCCAGTCCCTTGCTTTCGTGATACAGGGTGGATGTCAACGGCCCCTACGAGGCCACACAATAGTCCTAGAATACGCTCGATCCCTCTACTTAGTATTATCGGGCGTTGTAGAAATCTCGAGATTACGAATGCAATACATGCATACAGGCACTACTCTGGTATGGCAACATCAACGTTACCGGTCCTGGAAACCGTCAGATTTCGCTATACAATGGATAATGGAATTGTGATGTTAGACACCCTTAAAACGCTCTCTGACCATGGTATAAATAAAGCCACTGCGTTTTGTCACCTTAATCGGGTGAATATTAGGCCATTGTAGGGCGAACTCAAATTGAAAGGCTCTGGCAGCCAAACGTAACAGTTTATTTCACATTCACTAAGGTAGAGAAAAATAATCCAAGCGGGTTCCACCTTTTCCGTAGAAAATGCAGCGTATAATAGCTATGGGGTGTGTCATAACGCCGCCACTGTTCGCTTTCTGACAGTGCCAGTCCCAAGCCTGGATAAAGGAGGAGGGCGAAACTAATGGTCTTTGTTACCACACAGCTAGTCGTTAAACAGAAAAACCACCACCACATACCCCACCTCACCTCCAAAGGGTTAACCTGAAATAGAATTAGTTTTTATCCCGAAATCGCCCGTGAATAACGTTGTTCCCGCAAATGAACTTATAAGGGTGCTGTATAAATTTGATAAGTAAGATTGACGTTAACAGCCCTGGAAGCCGTAAGATGTCGCTGAACAATGGATGATATCACCTTTTAAACGAACTCAACCGACGATATAAATAAGGCCAATGCGAGTTTTCGTTGTTTATGATGATTTCACCTTATCGCTGTGTAATGTAATGTAATGTAATGTAACAAGACATTTATATAGCGCCACTTCAGAGTCTCACAGAAGCGCTCAACACGTGGCCATCAAACAGCTGAAAAAGTGCGTCTTTAAGAGTCGAGAGAAAACCATGTAACCACCTGCAGCAGTAGTGGCACGCACAGATGGCGGAAGAGTATTCCAGATCCGCAATCGAGAAGTCCCGACGAGCACGGGTGGTGGTTCGAAACGAAGGTACAATCAAGTCATTACGCGAGGCAGACCGGAGAGCCCGCCGACCAGTTTGAGTGCCAACTGGAACGCACAGTTCAGCAATGTAGTCCGGAGCAGTGCCAGTCGTAGCCTTCCAAACCAGCATAGCGATCTTGAATTTAACACGATCAGCAACAGTTACTGGAAGCCAGTGCAGCTCACGCCGCATGTAGTCGGATATGTGTGAATATTTCGGCAGGTCAGCCAGAAGTCTGGCTGCTGCATTCTGAACGAGCTGAAGTTGACTAATGCGGAACTCAGGGAGGGCCAGGAGAACTCCATTACAGTAGTCAAGACGTGTGAGAACAAAAGAGTGTATAAGCACAGCCGCGGCACTCAGCGACAGCGTCCTCCGTATAACTCGGATCTGTGTGACGATTGTATTTGTATTGTATTTATAAATTTATAAAGCGCCTCTCACAATGAACACCAATCAGAGGCGCTCCCAGTGCGCAAGACTCCGAGCGAAAAGAGTGGTCTTAAGACAGCGAAAAGAAGCACCAGGCCCACCAGATAGTATCAAAGAACGAGTTGATGAAGGGAGTTGGTTCCATAATGAAGGGCCAATGAAGGCAAAAGCTCGAGATTTAGCCATAGTAGTCCTGGCTCGTGGGACAAGAAGGTCAAGGCGATCAAGTGAGCGATGCGGACGGTGAGAGGTGGCGGAGATAGGCCGGCGAACGAGGCAACAGAGGTATTTGGGAGCTAGGCCAAAATAAGACCGGTAGACAAGAACAAGGACCTTAAGCTGGATACGAACAGTGATAGGGAGCCAGTGAAGTTGTTCCAACATATAGGAGGAGATGTGCGAGAAGCGAGGCAGTCGAGCTATCAGCCTGGCAGCCGCATTAAGCACAGATTGAAGAGGGGAGAGGCGCACTCTAGGAAGTCCAACAAACAGAAAGTTGCAGTAATCAATGCGGGAGCAGATGAAGGCATGGACTATAATAGTCGTAAAGACCGAGGAGGAGACAGAGCGTCGAATCGCTCTGAGGCGTCTCAGGTGGAAGTAGCAGGAACGGATGAGATTCTTGATGTGTTCTGAGAAGGTGAGTGTGCTGTCAAGGACAACGCCTAGTTCACGGACACTGGACGAGAAGGTGAAAGAGGGAACGGTTTGTGCGAGAAGAGCGAAGTCAAGCTTAGCAAGCTGCTGTCGAGTACCAAACCAGATCAGTTGAGTCTTCGATGAATTAAGTGAAAGCCGATTGGAGGACATCCACAAGTGAAGGTCTTGGGAGAGAGCATTAATGCGACCAGTAAGAGCAAGCTGAGCAGATGGGGGTCCATGGACAAAGGCTTGCACATCGTCCGCGTAAAGATGGCCGGTTGACAGGTGTTTTGAGAAGAGGGCAGGAATGTCTGCAGTGTACAAAAGGTAAAGAAGTGGACCGAGGACAGAGCCCTTACTACGATGTAGTAACGATGAGAAATGTTTAAAATATTTACGAAGTGCCAGTCCCGAAACTGGGTGAAGGAGGAGGGCAACGCTAATGATCTTTATAGTCACGCAGTGTTTTTAAGCAGCAACCAACTAGTAAAAGCAGAAGAGCGGTTATGCATCAGTAGCATTATGCCATACAAACGGTGAGAACTGTTCAAAATAATTCCACACCTCCTTTAATTATTTTATTTGCCCTATAAGAAAACGCAAAAGAGCGGTTCTAATAGTTGTTCAGGATGGGTTGTCTGCAGCTGCGCTCGATTGTAAGTCATCTCATTTATTGGTGATTGCTTTAGATAAAAGCAGAAAACTCTGCAACTGATCGTACTCTGGCAGTGCCAGTCCCATGCCTGGAGAAACGAGGATGGCGACGCTAATCATTTTTGTCTTTAAACAGCAACTAGCTATAGTAAATGCAGAAGAATGGTTTCATATTAGCTTAATACATATAAAATGATTACGCGCCTCTTTTATGTTTGATAAACAACCTACAAGTGAATGCAGAAGAGCTGTTCTGTACAATTCCATTGTAGGAATGGTGAAAATTGTTCAAACTAACTATACACCTCTTTAACGTGATGTTCGCCGTATAAGTGAAAGTGGTCCTGTATTATGCCATAGGAACGGTGAGAACCGTTGGAAGTAATTTCTGTCGTCGTCAATGTTGTTCCCTAAGGCTTTGTTTCAATGATTACCTGTGTTTGTCTGTGAAAGAAGGGTTCAATAAAAATTTTGGTTATGGTTATGATTATGGTTTTTGTTACCACGAGATGTCGTTTAACCGCTGGTTCCATCCGGGTTCTAACACCTACGCTGGTTCAAAATGCTTGTAAGGTGTAGTTGACTTGAAAGACTCTGGTTGCCAAACGTAACACGCAGTTCTCTGCCTAATAGTAACTGTCTAATACTAATCGCTTGTCTCAGTGAATCTAACCGAGCCCGATCACTTTGCCTGCATTGCGATTTTGTTCTTACAGCGCGCCTGTGAATAAGCTCGTAATCGCGACTTAGCTTAATTTGGGCGCTGTTTTTTGGGCCCGATAGCGCATTGGATAACACACTGGCATAGAGAGCGAGAGGTACCGAGATCGAGACCGCAGGCGGACATGCTGTGTAGGCTGCTAATAGCGCCGTGTATAATAAGATTGCAGGCTGTCTGTCGTGTTAGTAGTTAAGATTTATGTCTTCTGTCATTTGTGTTCTTCTGAATTGTTTCAATTGCATAACTGTACACTGTAACCGGTTGCTTTTGTCAATCGGGTTGTTTCAATAAAGAATATTATTATTATATTATTATGTTTAAATCCCGAGATTAAGCCTATTCTGGTCACGAAAGTTCGACGTCAACGGCCTTGTAAGCAGTAAGATCTCGCTAAACAATGAATAATGCTAGTTTCTCGAGTACACCTTTAAAAAGCTTACAACCGATGCTATATCAACTGTAAGGTTATAGAGGACAAACATAATTATATATTATGTATAAATTTTACTATGTCGAGTAATCTGAAATTTTAATTTCAAATGATTATGAAAAATATATGATAGCTACATGACCATACTTTCTTTATGTCATTGAATACCTCTTTAAACATGTAAACAGGTAAGCAGAGCACTGGCATTATATGACATGAGAATAACATGACACAAAGGACCTTTTTAAGAGCTGGGTGTCCGAAAATGGACATACAACATTTGTGCTCCCAAAATTCTTTATAACATGGACATAATTATCATATACAGCATATCATTTCCAAGTATGGTTACGTTGCGTTTTGCTACCTGACAGGTCACGATAGGGTTCAGCAAACCTGTAAATAAGTAAGTTGGAAAAGTTGGTCAAGAAAACTTATTTTCTTATTGCGAACAACTTATTTTTAGATTAGACGTAATTATTGTTTTTGCTATTATAGAAATGTGGCTATTGTATGGATTCATTAGCGAAACTGGATTTGATTTTAACTAAAAAGGTTACGAAAATCAAAATAAATCGCAAGACTGGATTTGATTTTGTCTACGAGGCCGACCATAAATGACGTCACGCACCCAGAGGGAGGGAGTCGGAAATTTGTGACGATGCGTGATATGGGGTTTGAGAAGTGTGACGTCACATAAGGTCTAAGCTTATGTAATTAAATTTAACAATTAACAGCAATTTAATTTTAAAATAACAGCATCCATTTTGAGTATAAAATTTTCACTATTGTTTTGATTATTTTAATGTATACGGGCACCATTATTTATAATTGTCTAATTATTTAAATATTTGTCACCGTCAGATGTTGAATATTCATCCGCTCCCTATTATGTTCAATGAATTAAGGTGCATTTTGCTTCGCCATGGGCGAATGTAGAAGAATAAATTCTGTAAATTCGTTGATAAATTGTTTATATTAAGCAGTTTAATTCTAACGATTCTTCCAGAGCAATTCTGTGGAATGAATATGTTATTGTGGTAATTCTACTCTTTCCATCCTGCTTTGTTCTACTACAAAATACGATTGTTTCGTTAGACACCTCTTTAAAGCTTGTAGATATTGCTATATATTTGTCTAAAGCAAATTTTCTTCAACTAGGATACAGCTAACTACTTTCTTATACTAATCGCTTGTCTGAGTGAATCTGAACGAGTCCGACAACTTTGCCTGTCTATTGATTTTGTTTTGACTTAGCGCCTGCGAATAAGATCGTTACCACGACTTATATTAATGTTGTATAATTCCCGAGATTAATCTTATTCTGGTAGGTGCGACGACAACGGCCTTGAAAGCCGTCAGATGTCGCTAAACAATGGATAATGCTGTTGTCTGGTTAGACACCTTTAAAACGCTTACAGAGAGACATACATTTTCGGACAGAAGCAATTTATTCCTCAAACACGTTAAATCCAAATAACTGTTTGCACTCTGACAGTGCCAGTCCCCAGCCTGAATAAAGGAGGAGGGCGACGCTAATTATCTTTGTTATCAAACAGTGTCGTTAAACTGAAACTACTACTAATCCAAATTACCTTCAACATTCCATAAACCATGAGAACTGTATAATATTTTCTGCAGACAGACAGACAGATTAACAGGGACGGAAGCAGAAATATAGACAGACAAGCAGGCAGGAAGGCAGAGAGACAAGTCTACTTCTAGAAGCTCACATCCGATCTATCCTCTTCCCCACCCATCTTGTCGTTCCAATCCTAAACACCATCCACCGCAGCCGTCTAATTGTCTGCCTGCCTGACCATTCGATCGTTATTGTGAACCGAATCTTACCTTATACTATACCTGCCTATCTATCGATTTTGTTTTGACTGAGAGCCTGCGAAAGAGGTAGATCCCGTGGCCGAACTTATTAGGGAACTGAATTAAGACTTACGTCCACTGTCCTGATTTCTCCTCTTCCTCTACCCATCCTGTCGTTCCAATCCTAGACACCATCCACCGCAGCCGTCTGACTGTCTGCCTGCCTGGACATACGATCGTTACCGTGAACCGATTCTGACCATATAATATATTATTACTCGCCTATCGATTTTGTTTTGACTGAGCGCCTGTGGAAGAGTTCGATCCCGTAGCCAGACTTATTAGGGCGCTGTATAAATTTGGTGTTGGAAGATCGACGTCAACGTCATAGAAAACTGCTAGATGTTGCTGAACATTAGATGAAGTCTTGCTTTCGTTAGACACGTTTGAAACGCTCTCCAAGGAATGTATAAATAAAGGGACGGAGAATTGGGGCTATATTTATCGCCTTCTCATGTATTGTATTATAGCATCCGATCGATGATAGCTGTTCAGACTAATAAAACACCTCCTTTAAGTGTGATAGTTGCAGTATAAGTAAAAGCAGAAGAGCAGGTCTGTATGATGCCACATTCTGGGACACATTGTCGTAAAACAGCAACTAACAACCAATTGCCAATTATATTAAAATACATTATTAAAAGCTGTATAATTATGTCGCATGAAAAGTGAGAACTGTTCATAATAATTTCTGTCGACGTCAACGGCCTTTGTTGTCATAAGATGTCGATAAACTTTCGATCCATTCATCCAATCGCTACAGTCTTTACTGGTTCGAAGTGATTGTAAGGTGAAGTCGACTTGTAAGGCTGTGATAGCCAAAACGCAACATGCAGTTGAACATTGTTTACTATTAATAACTTGTCTCAGTGAATCTGACCGAGCCTGATCAGTTTGCCTGTCTATTGATTCTGTTTTGACTGAGCGCCCCGGAATTAGTTCGTGCGAAGGACTGAATAACGGTTTGTTCTGTGATTTAATGGGTTTGTTGGCACTCTTGGCTATCTGTCTCCTGAGGTTTTAACCATAGAGATGTATAATATATAAATATATCACTAGAGCGAGCAACGACCGTCTATGTTGAGGCTGCCGATTCAAAACGGCCTTGGCACTTAAGTTAGCCAAAATGAGCGTTGAATGACGTCATCATGGAGAAATCGACGTCATCATCGACGTTTATTGCGTGGACACGTCACCAATATTATGTTAATAAGCGCTGGCTGACGTCATGCAAGCGTCATTTTACAGTACAACTTCAGCTGTATAGGCTACACAAAATAAACATCGATATCTATATTTATTATGCCTAGCTTGGGGTCAAGGTCGCTTAGCGATCGTGACTTCACTGCAACCTGAAGGAAATATACGTCATACGCCGCTAAGCGATTGTGACTTCACTGCAACCTGAAGGAAATAAACGTCATACGCTCTCTAGCGCTTATCTCATTGGTTTTAACCCGACTCCGACGTCTTACGCCTGCCTATCGATTTTGTTTTGATTGAGCTCCTGTGAATAATCTCGTTCCTGCGATTTAATCTAATTCAATCACTCTATAAATATCGAGATTCCATTTATTCTGGTAAGGTAAATTCGAAATAAACCGCCTTGAGAGCCGAAAGATATCGCTAAACAATGGATAATGCGATTTTCTGTAAACACATTTGAAACGGGTACAACCGATGCTATATAAACGTCAAAGGCATTTAATTATTTAATTGAGGAGATTGAGGAGAAAACAGTTACTAAAAGAGCCTATAATTATGGCCGCAAAAACATGAATGGAGAGCCTATAAGGCTAGAAGATTAATTTTAAAAAATATCAGAAAAGAAAAAAGATAAAAACAAGAGCCTATTATGGCCATTAAAAAGAACCTTTATGGTCAAAAAATAAAGAGACTGAAAAATTAAAAAGAAAGAAGAAAAGAGCCGAATGGCCAACTGAATAATGATACCTATGTCTATGTATATCTATATATGCTGATATATATAAATATATATATATATATATATATATATATATATAATGATTTATTTGAATAAAAGATCGACAACAACCACATGTCAAATTTCACCGTTGCAACATCCTGTCAGAAACGGAAACAAAAACAAGAAAAGAGAAAGAATACTGATGAAAAACATTATTCGAAAATGAACTATTTATACGTCAAAAACTTTAAAGACGTCAATATCCTGTCAGAAATGGAATCCAAGACGAGAAAAGAGAAAGAAAACTGATGAAAACACTACACGAAAATGAACTGAAATGAATCAAAAACTTTAAAGATGTCAACGACCTTTGTGGCTAAAAGATGTCGTTAAACATTGGATAAATAATAATTATTATTTAATTGTTAATTGCTCTGGATAAATAATAAGTATTATTTAATTGTTAATTATTGCTCTGAACAGTTCTAATTTTGACGGCAATGACCTTTGATGCCATAAGACGTCGTTTAACTCTCAACGTTAATTTATTAACTTAATAAAATCCTGTCAATTTTTAATCGCTGGATCCCTCTCTTTACTTTCGTAACACAAAGTACTTCTCAACGGCCCCATTAGTTAATGTTTACTTACTAAACGCTTGTCGCCTGTCTCATTGCGTTTGTTTGAGCCTGATCAACTTTACTGCCTATTGACTCTGTTTTGACTGAGCGTCTGTGATTAAGTTCGCTCCCTCTACTTAGCCGTACTCTCTAGATTACGATTACGATACATGCATCCATATACTACTCTGGCAAGACAAGTACGTAAGTCTGGCGATTAGTACCAGTTTCAGTTTAGCGACACTGTGTGGTAGCAAAGGTCGTTAGCGTCGCCCTCCTCTTATCCAGGCATGGGACTGGCACTGCCAGAGTGCGAGCAGTGGCGGAGTCTTGCGATTAAAGTAATGACTGAATTTATAGCGCATTAACGGTGTCTAAGACGAGCGCTGTATTATCCAATGTTTAGTGAAATCTTGTGGTTGCAATTTCCGTGTGTTATTAGATATATTTTCATCCGTCGTGGTAACTCGGTTTAATGATGCAGTGTCACAGAAGAGATAAATCGGGGGCCCCACTCTTTAATTATCCAACCTTCGGATTGACACCACCTATATATTAGGCAGTTTTTCCTGTGTTTATCACCATTTGTGTCCGTCAATGGCCGTTCACCTCGAACTTACCCTATAGGTTGGGTACATAGACGAGCTAGCGATTGGACGCATTGGCTCAATTTATAGACTCAGAAGAATGCGTGTTAAAGGTGTCTAAACGATCACTCGCACTATAAGTCGATGTATCTATCGGTTATGTAATGTATTGTAACAAACCCTATGTAGCAATGGTTCGTTGTCAGCGCCCTTGAGTCATGGTAGCCGATTGGTTTGAGCGCTTGTCTTTACAAACTGTAAGATGTCGCTGAACAATGGGTGATGCTTTGGTCTCATTAGACACCGGTAAAACGCTCTCAACCCGAATATAAATTCAGCGACTGTTATTTATCGCTATATATTGAATATTGAACATTGATTGATTGTAAATGTAAAATTGATAGCTTGATGTTAATTTAGAGAGATAGATGTGATGCTCTGCAAATATTGTAATTAGGAATAAGAATTAAGTTAGATTAAAATTGAGGAGAAAACAGTTATTAA
Organism: Aporrectodea caliginosa; assembly: GCA_020284085.1. Lineage (NCBI taxonomy): Eukaryota > Metazoa > Annelida > Clitellata > Crassiclitellata > Lumbricidae > Aporrectodea > Aporrectodea caliginosa. Next base: position 431,999 of record JACEVL010000447.1, on the reverse strand, counting down.
TAGAGCCTATATGGTCGCCAAAAAATTAATGAAAAGCCTGTACGGCTAGAAGATTAATTTTGTTTCTTTTTAATATCAAAAAAAAGAAGGAAAAAAGGAGAAAAAAAGAACAACCACCTGTCAAATTTCATCGTTGCAACTTCCTGTCAGAAAAGAAGCAAAGATAAGAAAAGAGAAAGAATTCTGATGAAAAACATTATTCGAAAATGAACTTAAATACGTCAAAAACTTTAAAGTCGTCAATATCCTTTCAGAAATAGAATCCAAGACGGAAAAAAGATAAAGAAAACTGATGAAAACACTACACGAAAATGAACTGAAATGCATCAAAAACTTTAAAGACGTCAACGGCCTTTGTTGCTAAAAGATGTCATTAAACATTGGATAAATAAATAAATATCGCTATATCATTTCTCTTAAACTGTCAGTTGACAGTCCTGCATGCTAAATACAAACGATCACGCGCACTATAAGTCCATGTATCTATCGGTTATGTAACAAACCCTATGTAGCCATGGTTCGTTGAGGCATGGTAGCCGATTGGTTTACGCCGCTCGTCTTTTAACACGGAGTGTACGGGTTCAAGCATCCTTCCCTGAGATGGTTATTGTTTACGGACCTTGAGCAAGTCCTTCGCTCGCAATTTCTCAGCTCCATCGATTGCCTTTTGGTCATTAGTGACGCATAATAAATGCACAAATATATTACGATTATCCCTCCCGTCGCCGATCCCAAGATGTCGATAATCAATGGACAATAGAGTGCTCCTCTTAAACACCTTTTGACCACATTCTTCCGATGCAATTAATTTATCAAATGCGTTTATCCGGGGCTGTAACACACTAAAATAATTTTTTTTAGACAACGACCTTTGCTGTCATAAACTGTCGTTAAACTCTGGATCCATCCATCCAATTGCTATACTAAAACAGTGTACGGTCACAAAATGACGATAAATAACGGAATAACTGCTTACCATCTGCTGGTGTCAGTCCGAAAGCTGGAATAAAGGAGGATGGTGACGCTTATCATTTACGCTGTGTCGTGTTAGACACCTTTAAAACGCTTCTTCAGACGCTATAAATAAAGGCAACGCGTTTAATCGCTAGAGAAATCCAACCATCCGCCACATTGGGTAACGTCGATGTTAACGGTCCTTAGCGATCACATAATGATGATCAAGAATGTAAAACTGCATACCATCAGCCATTCGATTGTGGTGCTTGATACATGCGTAATAATATTATTGATCATAAAGTAATAATAATAATAATGATAATGATAATAATAATAATAATAATAATAATAATAATAATAATAATAACCATGCTTAGGCTCCAACAAGCCGCCGTTGTCACACCTACCGCTCACAAATAGCCAATTGTCTGCAAGAGATACAGCAACTAGGCCTACAACTACGAGCTGCAGTGAACAGCGGTGTGATGAAACAGCCGCAACGAGCGATATTGACCAGCGATTGCCGGACATTGACAGGAGGGAGCAAATAAAACATCCATCACTTCAACATAATCTACTTAGACATATACCGAAGGGTGCCAGATCGAGTACTGCACTGCTTTTAGCAGATGTTATCAACCGCCTCATATCGGATCCGACTCAGCTAGACAATTGGAAATGTCTCCTGAGTTTCGGAGCTACTATTCTAGAGCAACCCAGACACGGGGGCAGACGCCACAACCTAACATCTACTATTAAGAAACGCACATCAGAATTTTTCAACAACTGGCACACCAAAGCCGAAGAGATTTTTGATCCGGACCAGCCCGCTCGTTCAATTAGCAAAAGGAAGACGCTCAGTAGCGACCAATCCATCGCAGCGGCGGTCACGGCTAAACTAGAGGACGGAAGCATCAAGGCGGCCGCAAAAATACTGTGTTCGGGAGAGGTGCCGGCCCAAGTCTGCCAGCAAACGTACGCTGAACTGCGTTCGAAACACCCCTCTCCTCCACCGGACAGTCCTCCGATTCCAGCTCCGCCTGACACTCAACCAATCCAAATCACGGAAACGGAAATCCGGAATCTTATCCGCACTTTTCCAGCAGGCTCTGCGGGCGGTCCGGACGGACTTCGCCCACAGCACGTCCTGGAGCTGATCAACTCGCCAGATGCTGGTCCCGCTCTTGTTTTAGCCATCACTGCCTTTGTCAACTTGCTACTGAAAGGCACCTGCCACGAGACATTGCGACCACTGCTATTCGGCGGCACTCTATTCGCCCTACGCAAGAAATCGGGTGGCCTGCGCCCAATTGTAATCGGCTACTTCTGGCGCAGGTTGACATCTAAGGGTGCAAACGCCTACGCTGTACCAAGGTTAATAGCGTACCTTTCGCCACGACAAGTAGGAGTGGGGACACCGGGTGGAGTGGAAGCAGCAGTCCATGCCACACGTCGTTTCCTGGAAACTATGGACAAAGACTGCATTCTCGTGAAACTAGACATCTCCAACGCTTTTAACAGTCTTTGTCGAGCTCGTATGATGTCCGCAATCAATGAATTAATTCCAGAAATTGCACCATACTGTTATCTGTCTTACGCGGAGGAATCTCAGTTGAAATTTGGTACCTACAGCATACAGTCCGGAGTTGGCCCACAACAGGGAGATCCATTGGGCCCTTTGCTATTCTGCTTGCCATTGCAACCGACACTCCTCAAACTATCTTCACCCTTAGCCTTCGGCTACCTCGATGACATCTCTCTGGGTGGACTGACGGCTGGAGTAGCGGAAGACATTAAGACCCTAGAAGAGGAGTGCGCAGGTCTGGGCCTGACTTTCAACAGAGAGAAATGCGAACTAATAGCTAAAGACTCTCAACTGACCAACCACAGATCTTTCAGACATTTTGGATACACCGATCCAGACACTGCAACACTGCTGGGAGCACCGTTGTCCACGGGCGCGGCCTTGAAACAAGCCCTAGGATCACGAGCGGAGGAGCTAGATAGAGCTCTGGCTAGATTAACCATAATAGCACGTCAGGAGGCCCTGCTGATTCTTAGACACTCGCTGGGCACTCCCAAATTAATCCACACACTGAGATGCGCACCATGCGCGAATCACCCAGGATTGGTAACATATGATCAAATCCTGAGGAAGGGCCTTCAGAACATCCTAAATATAGACTTTACAGACATGCAATGGCAACAATCTACCTTACCCATTGGGTTAGGCGGACTGGGCATTCGAAGGGCGTCATCGCTGGCACTTCCCGCTTTTCTAGCATCAGCCGCGGGCACCTCCGAGCTCCAGTCAAACATCTTATGCGTACTGGACAGTCAACCGGATTTGCATTACACGAACCTATCCACGCACTGGCAGACAATAACTGGGTTGTCGTTGACGGAATACTCCCCAGCAAATATACAAGCCAAATGGGACAACCCGATTCTTCTAAGAGAGCATTCGGAACTACTCCTTTCCACCACAGAGCTGAGCGAACAGGCGCGCCTGAAAGCCGTGTCCTTCCAGCACGCCAGCGATTGGCTGCATTCTCTGCCAATTACATCCTGCGGCCTCAGGCTCAGCGATGAGGCCATCAGAGTGGCGGTTGGCCTTCGTCTGGGGGCCAACATATGCCAACCTCACGTCTGCACATGCGGCGCACTGGTTACCGCTAGAGGAACACACGGCCTCTCTTGCTCTCTGGGATTTGGTCGAGTAGCCAGACACGCCGCCATCAACGACCTGATCCATCGCAATCTTATCAAAGCCGGTTTCCCAGCGGTAAAGGAGCCACGGGGCATGCTGCGATCGGATGGTAAGAGACCGGACGGCACCACGCTTATACCATGGAGAGCGGGCCGAAACCTCGTGTGGGATGCAACGGTGGTCGACACGCTAGCGCCTTCCTACCTGCAGGCAACGGCCGTGACAGCAGGAGCAGCAGCTGAAATAGCTGACAACAGAAAAAATCAAAAATACCAGACCCTTCTTGACACACATGACTTCATTCCGCTGGCTCTGGAAACTTTAGGTCCAATTAACTTAAGAGGCCTTGACTTAATCACAGTGATGGGCCGTCATCTGACAAAGGCGACGGACGACGTCAGAGAGACGACCTTCCTCTTCCAAAGACTGTCGTTGACAATTCAGCGCTTTAACGCTGTGGCCTTCACCGGATCTTTTGTTGACCCTATGCCCGAGATGGAAGAGGGATAGCCCTTCCAGTTACACTAGTTTTTGATATAATAATAGTAATAGTAATAATAATAATAATAATAATAATAATAATAATAATAATAATAATAATAATAATAATAATAATAATAATAATAATAATAATAGCTGGCAGAAGGTAGTCAAAGAGCCGTCCGGCATGACTAGATCGGATGGCAAAAGACCGGACGGGCAGACCTTGATACCGTGGAGTGGTGGACGGACCTTACTATGGGATGCGACGGTGGTGGACACGGTGGCCGCCTCATTCATTTTCGGAGACAGCGGCAGTGGCTGGTGGGGCGGCAGAGATGGCCGCCGCAAGAAAGCACGTCAGGTACTCGGAGCTGGAAAGGAGATACACGTTCGTACCTGTCGCCATAGAAACCTTCGGTCCCTTCAACCGAGAGGGCCTCGACTTCTTATCGGAGACCGGAAGCCGACTGTCGAAGACTACCGGTGACACTCGCGAAGCAAGCTTCCTCTTCCAAGGCCTATCGGTCATTATCCAACGCTTCAACGCGGTGGCTTTCCAGGGCACCATGTCAAGGCTGCCGGGAGCCGACGAGCGGCGAACTCTGGACTCCAACAGAGGATATCGATAATAGAACTACTTTTAGCCAACACTCCATAATAATAATTATAATAATAATAATAATAATAATAATAATAATAATAATAATAATAATAATAATAATAATAATAATAATAATAATAATAATAATAATAATAAGTAATAATAAAAATATTTTAATAATAATAATAATAATAATAATAATAATAATAATAATAATAATAATAATAATAATAATAATAATAGTAATAATAATAATAATAATGATAATAATAATAATAATAATAATAATAATAATAATAACAATAATAATAATAATTCCTGTTCCAAAAGATCTCAGTTACAATCCAGCGGTTCAATGCTATCGCGTGCCTGGGTTCGATGAGGTCCTAGACCTTTATTTTAAGAACCATGATTTTAAGAACTCTGATTTTATAATAGGATGCAGTTTGAACGTAGAGTGGGGTTGAGCTTGAGTTAATTTTTAAATTGTATTTATAATTGATTCAAAATGGTTCTCGAAAGGTTTTTAAATGCGTCTGGAATATTTAGACTAGATCTAGGAATGGGTTTAGTGCAATATCAAGATATGACTGGAAGCTACGACTCGAACTCAGCTTCATTCCGTCGACTTCTGCGACCTCCATCTCCTGAGGTGACTCTCGCTGCTTCTTAAAGGCTCGGACGTTGCTGGACATCTGGTCATCCCCCGCATTGTCCAGACAGCTGACCACGGTCATTCGAGGATTGTGGATTGCAGCGACGTCTAGCGGCGTGTTGAAGTTGTTATCGAGTGACCAGATGTTGACCCCGAATGCGACGAGAAATACCACACAGCCCACGTGACCGCTTCCAGCCGAATGATGAAGCGCCTTTCGACGGAAGTAATCGCAACGATTAACGCTGGCGCTAGAAGAATAATCGTAATAGTTGACCTGAGGTCGCGTTAACTTTAAAAGGGATCTAAAAGGACGTAAATCCCATTCTGACATGTTGCGGTGGTAAAGGATCTCAGCCGATAAATTCATGAAGACTGGGCGACGCCACATGTAAATACATATAAGGTGTATTATGCCGTTTGAAAGGTGAGAACTATTCAAAATAATTTCTTCCAATTTCAACGGCCTTTGTCGTCGTACGATGTCACCAGGCGTTTGATATAGCTACAGCCTTCACTGGTTCGAAATGTGTGTAAGGTGAAATGACTTGAAAGGCTCTAGTAGCCAAATACACAATCGTCCAAAAGCATTTAACTACCTTTGATGCCAAAGACGTCGTTTGCCTCTTACTGTTAATTTATTAATTAAATTAATTAAATCCTGCTAATTTAATCGCCAGATCCCTCCCTATGGACTCGTAAAGCCAGGTGGATCTCAACGGCCTCGCATGTCTCATTGATTTCGAGCCTGAACCTGATCACCTTGCCTGCATATGGACTCTGTTTTGATTGATCCCCTGTGATTATTTCGTTCCCTCTACTCGACTTCTTCGGGCGCTGTATAAATCTCTTTTTAGATAACGATTACAACACATGCATCCATAATCTACTCTGGTGAAAGCAGGGAAAACGTTACCGGTCCTGAAAACCGTCAGATTTCGCTGTACAATAGATAATGCGATTACGACGTTAAACACCTTTAAAATGGTCTTGAATGGCGATATAAATTCAGCAACTGCGTTACGTCACCGAATTAATCTTGTCTATTAAGGAAAGTCGACGTGAAAGACTGTTTTAGCCAACCGTAACAGATAAACACTGTTTGCTACTAATCGTAAGTTCGAAATAATTACTAAAGCGCCACTTAGAAGCTAAGCTATTCACGAGCGCTGTGTCGTTTCAAAGAAATCTATTGTCTCATATCTCGGCGACTGTGACGCAGCCTGGCCATGTTATCTTCCTATATTGAATCTCTTTAATTCTCTGGATAAACTCGATCCCTCTATTTTGCTCTTAGGGGTGCTGTGACTGCTGTCGAATTCTCGTGATCACGATTACAATACAGAAACGGAATCTACGAACGAACGAACGAATTAATTTATAACTGAATGCGTTAATGGCTGAATTTACGCATTACTGAATTTACGACTGACGGAATATACGCGTGACTGTTTAATTTACGCACGACTGAATTTACGCTTGACTTAATTTTCGGACAACAAAATTCCAAGGCCAATCACGTAAACCTCTCTTTAGTAATTTTTTGTGTTGTTATTAGTTAAACGAAGCTGCGTCATAAGAAAGATGATTAACGTTGCCTTCCTCCTTAATCTAGGCCTCGTACTGGAACGACCCAAGTGTTGATATCTAATCTATCCTTTGTTAATCAACATCTTGTGACCGCCAAGGACCGTTAACGTCTACCTTTCCAACTAGTGAAGGATACAAGTCTTACAACCGTTTGAAACGAGCAATTAAACGCATTTGCTGAATTTATAGCTTCGGGACACTGCGTTTTAAAGGTGTTTAAGACGAGCACTGTCTTATCTATTGCTTAAGGATATCTTGGGTTAGGCGAGCGACGGATAATCATAATATCTGTGTGCATTTAATAAGCGTCACTGTTTAATTACCAAGCATCAATCGATGGCGCTGAGCAATAGTAAGTGAAGAACATGCTGAATGTCTTACACAGTAACCGTGTCATATGAGAAGGCTCGTTCCCATACTCTCTGCATTAGGCTACAAGGCAACGTCTTTAACGATTCGACCGCAGTGTCCAACTGTCGTGTAAGCGGAGCGAGCAGACTTAGTAAATAATCGCAATCGTAAACTTAACTTCTACAGCGCCGGCAAAAGCGATTTTGCGGGAACCAGCTTATTCACAGGCGCTTAGTCAAAACAAAATCGAAAGGCAGGGATAAAAATCTGTAGAGTAAGACGGCTAAGGTGGAATGTCTTTAGAGTTGAGATGGTAATAGGGGTAGTAATATAAATAGTTGCGGTGTTTATTAAGCGCCACTAAATACTTAGGGAGTATCTATAGCTTGGCAAATTGTGAGTGAAAGACTTGCTCAAGGTTCGTCTAAAGTAATCGTCTCAGAGGAGGAAGATCGAACCCGTACTCTTAGCGTTACAAGGCCAGCGCTCTATCCAATCGGATACCATGCCCCAGAAATCAAACGAAGACATGCTTTTGAATCTGTCAAGTATTATCGGGCGTTGTAGAAATCTTGAGATTACGAATGCAATACATGCATACATGAACTGGTATGGCAACATCAACGTTTCCGGTCCTGTTAAACCGTCAGATTTCTCTGTACAATGGATAATGCGATTGTGATATTAGACACCCTTAAAATGCTCTCCACCAAAGGTATAAAATCAACAACTGCGTTATGTCACCAAATAACGAATATAGAGCTGTATTATGCCAAAAACTAATCTTTGTCGGCGGCAACGGCCTATGTTGTCATAAGCTGCCGTTAAATTGTGGACACACACATGTCACCGAATGGATGTCGCCTAATTCCGGTGAATATTCGGTCATTGTAGGGTGAACTCAGTTTGAAAGGTTCTGCTATCCAAACGTTACAGTTAAACACTGTTTGCTACTAATCGTAATCTCGAAATAACTAAAGCGCCATTTGGGAGCTAAGCGCAGGGCACCAGCTTATTCACGAGCGTCTTGTCGTTTTCAAAGGATTTGTTCAAAGAAATCGTTTGTCATAATCGGCGATTGTGACGGAACCGGTCATCTTACCTGACTATCTATTCTGTATTGACTGAGCTCCTATGATTAATCTCGTTGTGTGTCGATTTTCCATTCCCTATTATGTGGCCTGCTTTTTTGCCGGTTTCGAATTCGAAATCCAATAAATCGGCAATATTTATTTTTGACTTCGTTTTAACGTACTAATGTAATAATTTATACAATTTTTTATGTCTGCCAGTTTTGTTAATGAGTCGACACATAATTTTATTATTTTACACGAATTTTCATTGAAAAACATAACCGCCTGAGGTCACCGAAGCATATCACTATTTTTTGTTAATGAAAAATGAAATTGTTTTTTTGTCAAAAATATGACTTCTTTTTTGTATTTGCATCGGTTGTCGAGGGATGCGCAGATTCAGATTAATCGGTCTATGGGAAAATCCGGCGAGAACCGATTTGGATATCAAGATTCCGGCAAACTGTATAGAGGTTTTTGTTTTCGCCATAAACGGCCTTTGATGTTGTTTAACTACTAATGCTAATTTATTTCTTAAATTAATTAAACCTTGTTAATTTCATCACCAGATGCGCTTCTTTGCTCTTGTGGAACATGGTGGATGTCAATGGTCCCACATAGACCACACAATAGTCCTAGAAACTGTTTAACACTACGTGAATTAATGCTTACTAACTAATCTCTTGTCCCATGTCTCATTGAATTTTACTGAGCGTGATCACCTTAACTGTCTATCGTTTGTGTTTTGACTTAGCACCTATGAATAAGCTCGCTCCCTCTACTTAGCATTCTCGGGCGTTGTAGAAATCTCGAGATTACGAATGCGATACATGCATACTTAGATATTAGTCTGGTAACGCAAGATCAACGATACCGGGCCTGCAAACCGTAAGATTTCGGTAAACAACGGATAATACGATTATGTCGTTAGACACCTTTTTAAACGCTCTCCCACCGATATAAATTCAGAAGCTGCGTTTCGTCACAGAATCATAGAGGTATCGTAAAGTCGATTTGAAAGGCTCTTCTAATATAATAATAATAATAATATCTTTTCTTTAATAAGCGCCTGACAAACGCACTGCGCTGTACATTTACATGTTATGCAATTTAAATCTTAACTACTAACAGAACAGACAGCTTGCAATACAACGGCGCTAATAGCAGCCTACAAACATATCCGCCCAACGGGGGCTCGAACTCGGTACCTCTCGGTCTGTGTGCCAGATGTTATCCAATGCGCCACGGGCCCCCCGCCAAACGCGTCATAAGATAGATGATTAGCGTCACCCTCCTTAGTACTATAGACTATAGTCTTCGGACGATCACCACCCGATGGTGGAGCTTTGTCAATTGTTAATCGCCATACTGTGGGCGCCAAGGGCCGTTCTCGTAGACTTTATGAGCTCGATACTTGAATGTTAGCTAGCGTTGTGTCTGTTTCCTTTTAACGACTAGCTGTGTGGTAACAAAGACCATTAGCGTCGCCCTCCTCCTTTATCCCGGCTTGGGACTGGCACTGTCAGAAAGCGAAAGTTGTCGAAGTTGTTAGTTAGCGCTTAAACTCATTGGCTCTATTTATAGAATCGGAAGAATGCGTGTTAAAGGTGTTCAAGACTAGCATTGTATTATCGATTACTAATCCACATGTTAGACTTATTCTCGATGGATGATCATAGTACATGTATATCTGTCCTTTTTACTAACCATCACTGTATAATGACCAAGCAATCGTGACTGAAGGACTGGTTTAAGGATACTACACAGTTAACGTCTCAGAGGATGAGGCACGAACACACACTCACAATAGTAGCCAAATTCAAAAGGGAATTATAATCGAATGTAAAATGGCGTGGCTCCCATTCTGGCGTGTAGCTGTGATCAAGGCTCTCAACAGATATATGCATTGAAGCCAAACATTTTCGAAGCTATAGCACGGATGCTACCGGAGATATCCTGTATACATACATGTATCACAACTATACAAGGAATACCAAGGTAAAGCACTCTAAATTTTATTCATTTCAGCTGGTAGCCCTAAGTCAAACCTTTTTAATGGTGTGCTGAGACAATATTTTCCTGCCAGTGGAGGTTGACAAAAACGGGGAAAGGGTCTAAAGACACACTGACCACAAGTATTCGGAACCGTTACCATACATAATATGTACGCAGCAAATCAATCCGATTTAACTATGTGAAATTGCGTGTCACCTATTCTGTCGCGTAACTGTGGTAAAGGATTTCACCAGATGAATTCATTAGAGAACGAACATTGTCGAAGCCATAGCACGGTCGCTACCGGAAATATCGTCCATACATAACTCACTGATACAAAGGCTACCAAATAAAGCCACGCTAACCACCTCTGGTATTTTAGTCATTTCAGCGAGTAAACGAACACCAGGTCTGTCAAACCTTTTTTAATGGTGGGCAGAGACACTATTTTCCTGCCAGTGGAGGTTGAGAAAAACGGGAATAGGGGAATAGGAAAGTCAGTGCCAGTCCCAAGCCTGGATGAAGGAGGAGGGCGACGCTAATGTTCTTTGTGATCACACAGTGTCGTTGAACTGAAACTGCAAATTCGACGTAAAAGGCCTTGAAAGTCGTAAAATGTCGCTAGACCCGGGATAATGCGATGGTCTCGTTAGACACCTCTTAAACGCTTATAACCAGTGCTATATACGCCAAAGGCACTAAATTGCTAATAATTTCCTTGTACATCGTAAAATTGCATGAAACATTAAAATCTGTATAAAATTTTCTTCTTTCGACGTCAAGTGATTTTGATGCCATAAGATGTCGTTTAACTCTTAACCCTAGGGCTACCAAGCTTTTTTTGTAACACGGACTACCAAGGGGGGTGGTTACCACCCCCCTGGATTTCGTGTTTGGTTTCACATATCATAACTTGTAATATAGCATTGGATTCAGCATTCATTTCTGCACAGAATGGTATATTTAGTTGTACATTATGTGAATGCACCTCGAAATTACATCACTTTTAACAATGGAACCCATTAATTAGCAATATTTTATATTATTGCGTACATTTTGTACTTTTGGATAAACAAATATAAGATTATGTGTGTTTTGAAACTAATCTATGTATAAAAGATACACAAAATCACCCCTACACATGTTTATATAGTATAAATGTACATCCATACATATATATCTACACATATATATCGGTTTACGTTGTAATGCTGTATTCAGCCATTTTCACACAGATTACGCGTATTATTATTTATTTTGATCACTTCCGGTATTCAAAAGACAAAGATGTAGGTATGCAAATGAAGCCCTACATTCCCTCTAAAGAATGGTATCTTTGTTTCGCTTCCAGGAAGACAAATGAATATGCCACAGACAAAAACTAAGGGGGAGTCCTTCCATTCAGCCATTTTTTCACACATATTACGCGTATTATTATTTATTTTGAGCACTTCCGGTTGTCTCAGGTCAACTCAGTGACCATAGAAATGTAGCCCCACATTCCTCTATAGAATGGTAAAATTTATGTCTCTTAATATTAAATGACGGATAAGATATAGTCAAAAATCTAGGGAGGGGTGGTATCCACCCCCTGGTGCCTCGGGTATATTGGCTATAACTTTTGAACGGTGTGAGATATCATCTCACATTTTACCTCAAAACGTGTGTAAATAGACCCCCCTACAGCTACCTAAAAGGTCAAATTTTTTATTTCCATACGGAAAAAGTTTGAAATGAAAAAACCTAGGGGGGTGGCAACCACCCCCCCTTGGTAGCCCGAGGGTTAATGTTATGAATTAATTAATTAATTAGTTGATTAATTTAATCCAATTAAGTCTAGTCGCCAAATCCACGCCCGGTGCTCACCATAACATATATTATCATTAATGCGAAAGACAGAAATTAGGCCCAGTTATGGATGTTTCATGACTCTTTAATTAGTGTGCGATGCGACGACGCTTATTTTTGTATGACCAAATGAACCAGGCACTTTGTCTAATGATAACGACAGGGACTGACCGCCACGTAATGACCGCATAGTGCTGCAACCTTTGGTGTTTACATGAAACTACGGTCACGGGTGGTACACGAGTAGGCCTACATAATTTTATATCTGTATAGAAAATACTGACATAATTATGTTCAGGAATATACGATATTTGTACAAATGTACAATGTGTTAGATAAATGTATAAGATTGGTTGCGTGGTTACGGTAGCTCAGAGAATTCCTGCATATACCCGAGGTTACGTGATTGTTAAACAGAATACCGGGTTCATTAATGGCAAATCCGACACTGAGGTGAGTTTATGTGTAGGAACTTAATACTGACATATAAATTGATGTATGCATCATCGTCATCATATTGATTCCAGTTCAAGAATGATAACTTTAAGAAGCATAGTACAAATGTGATAAGAAAGGCATACCAAGAAGGAGGAGAAGTACCGCATAATAATTAGGGTCCACGATTAACATTAAGCAGTGAGATACATAATATGTAATGCATACATGCGTTAAAGCATAGGCATGCAACCTGTCTCTCTGTGATCGTGGAGTTATTTTGTGGATACAGTCTGAGTTTGGTGCGCCATATCTTGTCATGCCCTAATCAAGTTTCTGCGGTTGTTTTCGAAGGATTATGGCGTAAGTCTGATATTATTTTGTCCTATGATTGAATTAACTCTCTCTCTGACTTGAGGCTTAAATAGCAAGTAAGTCACCAGATAAATATAATCAGATGAGACCGTCGAATAACGATAAGCCTGGGGAATAAGGACACATATAAGGTATTGTGGTTGGCCAGAGTTCAATGTTTTATAAGAATTGCGCATTGGGTTATAAGACGAATTGTTTCGCTAACAGATCACTCATTATAGCTGCGTTGACTATGGGCGCAAGTGGAGCGGACACTTCGAAATAAATTTATAAACCAGACCTCACGATTGACAGTTCATCACTCTAACCACTAAACGCATAACATTCAAAAGCACCTAAATGGGTTGTTGACATCGTAAAAAGAACCAGTATCGATTTAATTGAAGTTAGCTATGCATCTGTCGATAAATTACAACTGACGAATTTATAACTTCCATCGAAGTCGTTATAAAGGTGTCTAAGGAGAGCATGGCATTGTCTGACGTTTAACGCAAAATCCTGAGCACTTGACGTCGACCCTAGTTAGGTCACCTCACAAGATTATCGGACACTATATTATTGTTGAAAGTCCATATTTTTATTACATGTTTATTATTATTATTTTAAGACAATTTATTTAGCGTCACTCCTTATCATCAGAGGCGTCTCTGCGCTGGCCATAGCGATTTTAAAACCTTTTGAAAACACAGGTTGATATTCCAGAACATCAACCAATACACCACAGCTCACCGCGTTTGCTGGCTTAAAAGTTAGTATCTCATAAAAATCCAATGGCACCCAGATGGGTTGCTTCGGAGGATAGTATCCATTGTTTAGTTAAACGGTGTGGATTTCCCCATACAGTTAAGTTACATCAAATTCTACATTGCTATTAGCTAACGTCTTGCGGAGACTCTTTCCGCCCACTGCTTAGCGCCATTACAACATGCGCCCCAGGTCTCACCACTTCCAACTTCCCATAAAATACGACAGAAATTTCATACCAAGAATTCTTTATAAATTACTGTAGCATATACATACTCTACTTTAGGCTTTTCAATGAACGGTAAAGAACCATCAGCAACTGTTCCTCATAATTATATTAGATTTGTCTGACTTTTCATTATGTAACTCACTGCGGTTTGTCAGTCTGTTTTATTGAACTGGGATGTAATCACATCATCATCTATCGATAAAGCGTAAAGGACGAATTTATTCGGTCAATACAAGCCGTATTAAAGGTGTATAAAGGGCATCGCATTATAAATTATTTATCGCCATCTAGCGACCTGCTGAGACGTTGAAGTGACCTATCCTTCGTATTCAGAGCCTTCGTGTGATTCTTAAAAGGCGCTCCATCAATGGCGAATAAATTGAGAAACTGAAGATTTCTTATCCGAAGACAATTGAGATACATACATACATACATACATACATACATACATAAATACATACATACATACATACATACATACATACATACATACATACATACATACATACATACATACATACATACATACATACATACATACATACATACATACATACACGCATACATACATACATACATACATACATACATACATACATACATACACGCATACATACATACATACATACATACATACATGCATATATACATACATACATACATACATACATACATACATACATACATACATACATACATACTTACCTACTTGCTTACGATTTGCAACATACATACATACTTACATGCTTGCTTACGTGCAATTACACGGTAATGTGAAGTGCAGAGGTTCAATCCACCTGCCCTGAGACTGTTACTTCATTAAGTTCATCGCTGATGATAATAATACTCAGCGACATCGAGTGATGGTGTCGTTTACGAATTGCATTGCGATGATATTTATCCTAGGGTGACCGGCGAGATGAGTCCTATGTGACTTCACCGGTAGCCCACCACTCGGTTTGTAAAATTTGTGTATTGTCATTTTGCTTTATTTTGTGGTGAATAAACTACTTACTTACTTACTTACTTACCTAACCATCATCATCATTTTCGTCATCGTATTATCCTTCGTTGCTAAAGTTTTTCCACCGTGATGGCACCTCACCTTGACCTCCCTGGATTCTGACCTGGCACCAAAACGGACCAAACAACCTGATATAGCGCCGGTGGATAGCGTTGTCTACCATGCGTGGCATTTGTATGAGGCTGAGAAATTTCAGAGCATTTGCAGTAGATTACATTACATAACATTACATTACAATGCTTTACAGTCGTCTTCCCTGTTATATAAGTTTCTACCCACGTGATTTCGACCCATGGTATTTAAGTAACTATAATTATTATCTGATAAGCCTGCACAGTAGGCCTATTTACTCCTCTTCCGTTACAGAGGTGCAATGGTGAACGGTCGTGTGGAGATTCCTCTGAAGAGCAACGGGTGCGCGGGAATAGTAAAGACATTTGGTAGTCGCTTTTTAAAGACACCGTGTCGTAATGAGGATGACTGGCGTCGTCCTCCTCCGTTATGAACACGTTGGACTGGCACTACCCGATCG
The DNA here is from genome assembly GCA_020284085.1 of Aporrectodea caliginosa. Taxonomy (NCBI): domain Eukaryota; kingdom Metazoa; phylum Annelida; class Clitellata; order Crassiclitellata; family Lumbricidae; genus Aporrectodea; species Aporrectodea caliginosa. Next base: position 416,397 of record JACEVL010000447.1, on the reverse strand, counting down.
TAGGCAGTTTTCCGTTGTTTATCAGCATCTTGTAGCGGTCAAGTTCGCCGTCAACATCGATCATAGCCTATAATTGGGCAAGTTCCTTGAATTTGGTGAATGGTGATTAATCGCATTAATCGCATTTTCTAATAAGATATATTTATAACCGCAGCTGTAGTTCCTGTTTGACGACGTTAGGTCATAAAGGAGACAAATAAGCGTCGCACTCTTTCATCGAAACTTCAGACTGGCGCCACCCGAGTATGCGGCAGTGCCCGATATTTTCTTTCATGTACATAATATATACGTAGTCTAGCGACGCTGTGTAACAGCGTAATTGATCAGCGTCGTCCTCCTCCGTTATCAGGCTTCGGACTGGTATCGTACTCTGCGAGTGAAGAGAAAATCTGCCAACACAAATGCAAGTGTCTATTGATTAGTTGATCGCTCTTTAACGAGACTGTGTCATAATAAAGATCACAAGCGTCGGCCTCCTAATTTATCGAACCCTGAGAACTGCGCTAACACAGCCAGGATAGCTGCGGCGTTAAAATTAACGCAGCTGCTGGTTTTATAGCATCGGAAGAATGCTTTTAAAAGATTTCTAAGACGAGCACTGTGTTATCTATACAATACAATACAAATGAAAATTTATAGCGCCCTTTAAAAAGACAGGTCTTGCACGAGAGCTCGTTTCGCTACATTCTTAGTCAATCAATCAATCAATCAATCAATCAATCAATGAAACTTGACATAGCGCCCCTTCAAGATATCTACTCAGAGGTGCTCCCGGCCCAACCACGGCTGAAATGAATAGTTTTCAGAGAGGTTAAAAATGCAGGTGAAGAGTTCCTAGAAAGTACATCCAAAACAGCCGTGTCGAACCGGTGTGTCAACACGCCGAAGCGCCACGTCATATGCAAGATGAACAGATGAGTTTTAATTTTGTTTTAAACTGAGCAACAGATGTGCACTGGCTAATTGAAGGTGGAAGACTGTTCCATTCTAAGGGTGCTGAGACAGAGAAAGCACGGTTTCCAAACTTCCGGTTTGTGCACAGTACGGTGAAATCCCCTCGCGTCGACGATCGGAGTCCTCTACTATTGAAAACAGAACATGGCATCACCATGGATGCCATGTATGAGGGAGAGCTTCCAGAGTGAATGTGATACTTGAGGAGGTAGATTTTGAAGGCGATACGGGCGTGGATAGGAAGCCAGTGGAGTTTTGCAGTGTTGACGTGATGATCTCCTAAACCAAGATTTTTAATTAGGCAAGCGGCGCTGCGTAGATCTGATTATAAGGGTTGCAGTGTCGATGAAAGTAGACCGGATAGGACAGAGTTGCAGTAGTCGAAGCGAGAGATGACGAGAGCTTCGACGAGGATACGAAGGAAGGTTTAAGTTCTGTCCTTTTGGTATTAATAGATTGTAGATGTTTGCCCGTCCTAGGACGGTGAAGTATAGCGAGCTCTGACAGGCCACTTAAAATCAGCCTTCCGTCGTTCCCTCCTGTCCTCTTCTCCCCATTCTCCTCCACCTCCCACTCCTCCTTGCCCGCGCCTGCACTTCCCCATTTCACTTCCCATTCCATTCTCATTTCCCCTTCCTCTCTCCACCGCAACCCCTCCCTCCAAACCCCATTCGCCCTACCCTGTCATCCGCCGATGGAATGAAGGATACAGCCCGTGGCTATGAGAAGCAGAAATGAGTTAAGAATTAAAAGACATTTAAAAAATTTAATATTTGTTGGACAGTTTAAATATTCGTCAATATTCGTAAATTTCTACAAATTTTAATATTCATAATATTCGCATACTCTTTCTATGAATGAAGGACACAGCCCTTGGCTAAGAGAAGCAGAAATGCTGCGAGCTGCCATCTGGCGAATGACGCAGTGAGAAAAGAGTGTTACACTACGCACAATGTCATGACATTTCTATGCGTTTATATAATTAATATTTTTATACGTTGCGGTACTTTCTGTTTAGCGATGCAGCGTCATAAGATAGATGATAAGCGTCGCCCTCCTTTATAATCCAGTCTTCGGACTGGCAACACCCGATGATAGAGCAGTTTTCTGTTGTTTATTACAACGGTGTCGCCGCCAATGTCCGTTCTCTTCGATATCACCGTATGACTCTAAGATACCCGTGAGATCTAGCGATATTTATTTTATTTAGAACAAGGTTTAACGTCGTCATATGACATCAAAGGCCGTTGACGACAAAACGATAAAACGCATTAGCGATAAAACGCATTGGCTGATTTTATAGCGTCGGAAGAATGCCTGTTAAAGGTGTCTAAGACGAGCGCTGTATTAATATGTTTGGCTTGGCGCGCGATGGATGATCATAATAATAATATATCTATGCATTCATTAAGACTTACCTCTTTCAAGTTGCTTCCACATCATAGACTGCATCTCTGTTTAATTCAACTGATCTTCTGAATATATTGCCCTGATTACGGTTTGGTTTTGTTACGCCATCGGTCGATGCCTTGTTCATTACACTCAGACGCCATTTGAGTGTTTAATTGAATAGCAGGTGTAATAAATTACCCTAATCGTGGTATGAATATTTGTCCACCACTTGTATTAAGTTGAAAATAGAAAAGACTTTTCGTAATTTCTGTTTAACGACACCGTGTCGTAATTAGGGTGATCAGCGTCGTCCTCCTCCGTTATCAAGGCTTCGGACTGGCACTACGCGATGGTTGGCAGTTTTCCGTTGTTTATCAGCATTTTGTAGGGGCGAAAAGCCCTCAACGTCGACCAGAGCCTATGGAGCGGACACTTCATAACTAGCGCTGTGTGTCCACAGTTTAACGGCAGCTTATGACAACATAGGCCGTTGCCGCCGACAAAGATTAGTTTTTGGCATATTACAGCTCTTCTTAACTAGCGCTCAAATTCATTTCCTTTATTTATAGCCGTTATAGAATAGTTTAAAAGGTGTCTACGAAGACCACTGTTTATTAATTAATTGTTGAGCAACAACTTTTGGACGCCAAGGACCGTTAATGTCATGCTTACTGTTTAACTAGGTTTTTTGATGCAATGGCAATTAAACACATTTGAGGAATGTGTGCTTAATGTGTCCAAGACGTGTACTGTATTATTAATTGTCTAGCGACACCTTGTGGCTGCCAAGGCCAATTACGTCGACCTTTGACTTATATTCTAATTACATTATAATTATTTCCATCCGTAGCTCTGTAGTTCCTGTTTAACGACGCTAGGTCATAAGAGAGAAAAATTAGCGTCGCCTCCTTCTTCTAGACTTTAGACTGGCATCACCTGAGAATACGGCAGTGGTCGAGGTTTTCTTCCATGTTTACGTAGTCTAACGAAGCTGCGTAACGGTGTGAATGATCCGCGTCGCCCTCCTCCGTTATCAGGGCTTCGGACTGGTACCTTACTCTCTGAGTCAAACGAATATCTGCTAACAGATATTTAATTATGCAACTGGTCATTCGTTGGCTGGTTGCTCTTAACGACACTGTATAATAACACAGATGATTAGCACCAGACTCTTATTTTCTACAGACATGGGACTAGAACTGCACGTGTAGGATAATGGCAGTTCTGTAGTAGTAGTAGTTTCAGTTTAACGACACTGTGTGATGACAAAGATCAGTAGCGTCGCCCTCCTCCTTCGCCCAGGCTTGGAACTGGCAGTGTGTGTCCAGCTTATGACAACAAAGGCCGTTGCCGCCGACAAAGATTAGTTTTGGCATATTACAGCTCTTATAAGGAACTGGCAGTAGTAAACTGCAGTAGTAAAATAAACTTATTTTATAGCATCGGACGAATTCTTTTAAGGGTTTCTAAGACGAGGTGTGCTGTCGATTTTGGCGGTCAAATCCTATTACGTTATTTCCTTTCGCTATTCTTAGATATATTTTTATTCGTAGCGGTAGCTTATATTTAACGATATAGCGTCATGATTAACGTCGCCCTCCTTAATAATCCAGTCTTCGCACTGGCATCACACGATTGTAGAGCAGTATCCCTTTGTTAATCAGCATTTTGTGGCCGCCAAGGGCCGTTCTCTTCGACTTTACTTTTCGTGGTTGGGGTAGCCTATAACAAAACGCATTGGCTTTTTTTATGGCTTCGGAAGACTGCCTGTTAAAGGTGTCTAAGACTACCATTGTATCATCTATTGCTTAGCGACATCTTGGGATTGGCGCGCGACAGATGATCATAATTATTGGTGGACACATAGACGTTCACTGTTTCCACCAATAATTACTCGTCATTATAATCTGCGACCCGGCCTCATGATTTCACTCTGCCGGATAGGGATGATCGAAATTTCATACCTAGAGTACTTTATGGTGTATTGGCTAAACAATCATTTTCTTCAGCAATAGGTCTCAGTCACTAATACATTCCTAACCCTCTTATCTATTTGACTATTATTTGTTTGTATAATCGATATCTAAACTTTTGATTTTGTAATCTTGTTGCGTTTGTGTCAACGAGTTTTTGAATAAAGGAATAGTAGTAGTGGTAGTAGTATAATATATCTGCGCATTTTTTAACCGTCAATGACCAATCATCAATGGATGGCGCTGAGCAATCGTAAGTGAAGGACTTGCTCAAGGTCCCTACACAGTTCCCGTCTCAGGGGTTGAGGCTCGAACCCTTGCTCTTCACGTTACAAGTCTTGTGCTCTAACCAAATGGCTGCAGTTTACCACAATAGTATTATGTGTTAGTAGTAGTAAATTGTGACTGTATATTTGTAGTAGACGTCAAGAGAACACTTCCATCATTTGCCATCATTTGCTACCTGCTCCATCAGTTTCCGTTTCAAGAATCGATTGAATTTGACCTTATAAGATTATTTTGTGGGACACAGTAGACGATTGGATGAATGCTTGCATTGTAACGCCGAGAGTATGGGATCGAGACTCCTCATTTTAGACGGTTGGTGTTTAGGGACACTTTTGCATTTCCATCACTCACAATTGCTCAGCGCCATCGATTGATGCTTGGTCGTTGAACAATGGCGCCTAATAAATGCACAAATATAGTATGATTATGCATAGCGTGCCAATCAAAAAATTATATCGATAAAAATAGTGAATGCAGTGCTCGTCTCTAACACCTTTACAACGTATTCTTCCTCAGCTATAAATTCGTTTTAAGTTTAGGCATGCCACCTTTTCTTGTAACAGTCCTTGTTGACCACGAAATGACGATAAAGAACAGAAAAACTGCCTGGCATCGGGTGATGCCAGTCCGAAGCTATAATAACGGAGTTCATCATTTGTAGTCAGTTGTTCATCTTTAGCCGTATGTGAGAGAATCGATTAAAGCGAGCTATGAGTCTCGCAGCAGCATTCAGTACGGACTGCGGAGGAGATGGACGAACCATGGATAAGCCAACAAGGAGAGAATTGCAATAGCCAATATTATTCGAGAACAGAAAAGGCGTGGAAAATTGAGGTGAAGGTAGAAGATGAAACAGATCTGCGAATAGCCCTGAGACGCGTAAGTTGGAAGTAAGAAGAACGGGTAAGCTTGGATATGTGTTCAGTGAAGGTGAGAGAGCTATCTATGGTAAAACCTCAGCTGATCATTTACGCTATTACATGAAAGAAAATCTCGCCAAATGCCGTATACTCGGGTGGTGCTCGTTTTGGAACGGAGGAGGAGGAGGAGGAGGAGGAGGAGGAGGAGAAGGGAGGAGGAGGAGGAGGAGGAGGAGGAGGAGGAGGAGGAGGAGGAGGGAGAGAGAGGGAGAGAGGTGGTGGTGGTGGTGGGCGACGCTGATTATCTCTCGTATGATGCAGCATCGCAACAGAGAAACTGAGGCTCTGGATGGAAATATAATTGTACAATCTAATATATCATTAGAATAAATACTTTAAAGATCAATGTAATTATCCTTGGCAGCAAACAATGAATAATACAGTTTTCGTCTTAGACACCTTTAATACGCATTCTTATGTTTCTATAAATTTAGCGAATGGTTTAATGGATTCGTTCACATCCGCTAGGGTAAATTTAACGTCACAGGCTCTTTATGGCCACTAAATGTTTATAAACAACGGGTAAATTGTCTGGCATTGGATGGTGGCGCATAATAAATGAGTAATAATAATAGTAAGAATAAATAATAGGATGGAATTTGAATGTACAGAGTTGGTTTGAACAGCGAATGAAACATTTGGTGGTTCTCTTATTCTATCTTTCAATCAGTCCTTCGTTCGTTTATCCTCTCTGAATATCCTGAGGAAGTATTCCTCTTCTTATACTAAGTGCTATTGCTAACCAATTGTTTCTAAATGTGCACCGTCGATCATGATTTTCATTAGGCAGAACTTACGTTCCAGTAACGTGCAGTGCACTAAATAGCAGTCATAGACCTTCAAAGTTCCCTCCTTCAGGGATCTCGTATCTCCCTTTCGAACAGCATCGTGGAATCTCTCCGCTGATGACATAACATCCAACTAATCCAAGCGAATGGAAACGTTAAAGTAAAACCGATTTACACTGTAATATAAAAGTCTTTAAACTTATCGTTCAAGGGAAACGAGATCGTCAGCATTTTTGCATGTGGAACATGTACAGCTGGACATATTGTCTGAGACAGACAGACCTCTTGACAGACAGACAGACAGACAGACAGACAGGCAGACAGACCGACAGACAGACAGATAGACGGACTGATAGACAGGTACGGAAGCAGAAATATAAACAGGCAAACACTCAGGGAAGCAGAGACACAGTCTACTTCTAGAATCCCAACTCTGGGTTTTCCTCTTCCTCTACCCAACTTGGCGGTCCAATCTTAGACACCATCCACCGTTGCCGTCTGATTGTCTGCCAGCCTGACCATTCGATCGTGACCTTGTACCGATTCTTACCTTATTACCCACATTATTATGTGTTTTCACTGAGCGCCTGTAAAAGAGGTTGATCCCGTTGCACACTTAGAAGGGCGTCAACGACTTTGAAAGCCGTACGATGTCACTGAACGATAGATGAGCTTTTGGTTTCGTGAGACACCTTTTAAACGCTCTCAACAACGATATAAAATCTGCGACTGCCATTGTTTGCTATAATATTGTTTGACACCATGTCCACGACGTCTGTTTTGAATTATGTAAAGAACTGCTCCGAATAATATTACACGCCGCTTTCAAGAGTGAATCAGATGTTATGCCACACTTCTGTTGCAAACAACCTAATTACTCCAGGCTTGGGACTGGCACTACCACAGGAGAAAGGAGGAGGGCGACGATAATCATCTTTGCTATGAAACAGTGTCGTTACGGACAGTTGAGGCGTTGACGTTGAATCAACCTCGTCCAACTGAGTATTAATAATATCAATATGAGCTGCTAGATTTATGATGTCGTTGACGAACGTGTGAGAACTGTCTCAAATGAGAACTGTTCTGTGGATTGTTTAGCGACATCCTTTGGCTGTCCATAGGCAAATTAAGTCGTTAAACCTCTCGAACCAGTGGTAGTTTAGGTTCAATCGCTGCTCCAGTCTTTCAGCTTGTTCGAAATGTTTGGTGAAGTCGACGAAGAAAGACTCTTGGAGCCAAATCACAACACCTTCCCTGGGGAATTTACTGATGTCGCTAAACAGCTAATGTTAATACTGGACGTATAAGATACGTCTTAAACGCTAGGGAAGGACGTTTTAAAGTACATTAAACACGTGTAATTACTATTGATAACTTGTCTCAGTAAATATGATCGAGCTTGATCACATTGCCTGCCTATTCATTCTGTTTTGACTGAGCGCCCGTGAATTAGCTCGTGAGATGAACTTGAATAACGGTTTGTTTTATGGTTTGCTGGGTTTGCTGGCATAGCTGGTTATCTGCCTCCTGAGGTCCTGACCCGAATCTGACATTTTATGCCTACGTAACGATTTTGTTTTGACTGAGCTCCTATTAATAAACTCCTTACCACGACTTAGCCTAATTTGGGCGCTGTATAAATCTCGAGATAATGTTTATTTTTGTAAGGTGGATTAGAGGTCAACAGCTTTCAAAGCCGTAAGATACCGCTAGACACGGAAGAAAACGATTGGTTTATTAGACACCTCTTTAAAGCTTGTAACTGATTCTATATATTCGCAAAACGCAAATTTTCTGTAACAGAGAATTATTGAAAAATGTATCGTTCCGAGGTAAACGGATTTTGATGCCGTAAAATGTCGTTGAACAGTTTTATTAATTAATTTAATTAAACATTGCTAAACTAACCGCCAGATCCACTCTTTGTGCTCACCATAACAAACATTATTATTCATACGACTGACAGAAGTTAGGCCTAATTATGGATTGAAGTTGACGGAGACTTGTCATCTGACCTGTCAATCGATTATTTAAATTAAATGTCCTGATACGTATATTGAGATCAAAGATTTCATTAGGTGACCATCGGTAACTTCAGCTCCGTTATAATGGGTACGCGTTTGGTGAGAAGATCAGACGGCGAGAAAGTGGACTGACCACTAGCCAAATCTGAGATGGGGTAATAGAGCTCCCACAAGTAGCCAGTGACATTCCCTAACTGGCACTGCCAGACCCAGAGTAAGGACGACGTTAACGGTCCTAGGCGGTCTCGAGTTGTCTTAATTTAAACTCTTTTAAAACGTTTGCTTCCTACAGATGCTATTAATTCAGCAACTGCGTTTAATCGCCTAATACTCCATCGGAGCGCTGTTCGAGCAACTGCCTCAGAAGATCACTCGACGGCGTAGATGTCCAATGCGTGCGCCTTGTCGTGGCCAGTGAACTTCAGCCGATCTTGAAATCTGGCCAGCCAGAGAAGACGAGTTCAGCCCGGTCTGACTTCTGGCCATAGACGAGGATCGGCGACCCAAGTACGCAAGGGCGAAAGTACCTACGCCACTGGACGTCCGTGCATTGCACATTCTGTGCTTAGAGCCAGCCGGTACCAGTCCCAACCCTAGACAAAGGCGGATGGCGAAGCTAATGGTCTATGTTACTAAACGATGTCGTAAAATTGAAATACTCCTACTACTAGTCGCCAAATCAACATTANATTTAGTAGTCCAGGTGTTCTCGAGAATGAAAATGAACGTTACTCAACGAACATACATCCGCATTCTAGTGGAATTGCATTTGAAGGTCCTTTACCGAAAATTAGAGATGGAGAATGGCTGTATATAATTAGCCAATTCAAATCTCGTATGAATGCAAAACAGTCAAAATCTTTGATGTGGTATATGTGACGATATGTTTAAAAGAGAGAAGGAATTTCTAGAGCATTGTTCTAGCCATCGATTTTCTCCACCTAACGACATTGCTGCTGACCTGTGCTGAATTATGATTCCACGTAACTACAATTAAAAACATTTGGAATTGTAGATTTATAATGGAAAAGATGAGCACTATGGAAGTGCAGGATACCTACATATATACGAATAGTTACTTTGTACCACTTTCATTTCAGAATACTTAAGACAGTAGTCATTCTGATGTAGAGAATCCAGAGTTTCCTCTGTTCGTTGCCTTTTTCTCGCTTAATTGCAAGACTGTGGAATTGCTGCATGCCATCAAAATAAAATTTCATGGTATAGTTTTGCAGTTGCTGCTGATAATACTCTGAAAACGCACACGAGAACTCCACAAATACTTCTGCTGGACTAGATATTTACCAGAGTGGTTTGCGCTACATCTTTTGTGAGATTATTTTAGACTATTGACAATTCTACTTAGATTAAATGTTAGAAATTAATTAGCTTATTCTACAGTATTTTATAGCGCATTTTTTATTTCTCATTTATGTCGAATCGTCCACATTGCACTTCCTATTTTTATTTTTTGTATTAACGAAAACAAAGATGAATTTTCGTTATTGTTATTTTCGTTATAGTTATAGTTAATGATATTTTTAGTTATAGTTATCGCTAACGAAATCATTATGTTTTCGTTAAAAAAACATTTTCGTTATCGTTAACGAGAATCAGACTGCAAATCAGTGGATTTTAATCCCCTACCTCTCAGTTGATACAACAGCATGTTAACCACTAGACCATAGCGCACCCCGGTTGCTGTTTACAAGGTAGAACGGATGTTAAAACCCCCATAAAAATACAATGTCACCCAACTGTGCTGCTGGTAGGATAGTATTCATTGGCTTTCTCTAACTGCTCGGATTCAGTTTAAAATTTTCTTTCTTACTTGTAAAACGTTTTTGGGTCAAGCTCCATGTGCGCTACCTCTGTGATGTTATGAGACGGCCTATATTTCAGCTACCTCTGAACGTCCTCTCCGCTCTTTTGACCTCCGTGACCTTCTAGTTCCTCGGTCTCGGACTGCCACAGCACAGCATCGTGCCTACGCCTCTGTTGGACCTTTGCTATGAAATGACCTCCCTGCTTTAACTCTCGTGCTGTGATGTTATCTGGGAGCACCACTGTTTCTGCTTCTGCTCGTTCTCTTAAAACTTTCTTTTTTCGAGGGGCCCTTCGCACTGGAAGCGCCTCCGATTAGGTTGTACTGCGAGAGGCGCTTTATAAGTCCGTAAATAGAATAGAATAGGAATAGAATTGTTTAGTTAAACTTTGTGGGCGCCAGGTCCGCTTTTAACGTCGATCTCATTTTACATTGAAGCGCAATCTATCGATAGAAATAAGAAACCGACAAATTCACAGGGTCAACGGAACACTTATTAAAGGTGTATAAAGTGCATCGCATAGTCAATGGTTTAGCGCCATCTAGCGACCTGCTGAGACGATCAGGTCGGCCTTATCTATCAAAAGCTTTTTGCGATTTAGATATGGTCATTACCTTTGTGAGATTCTAAAAAGGCGCTGCATAAGTGGCGGATAAATTCCTTAACTGAAGCTTTCTTATCCGAAGACACTGGTGATCCAAACACATACATACATACATAATTATGCAGATACATATATGCAATCACGCACCTTATGGGGCTAGCGGGTATCGAACCCGCGTCCTTCCGACACACACATACATAAACATACGTACACACACATACATGCATACATACTTTCATATGCAAACATACACACATACACCTTCATCCCAGATGCACTTAGTTGAGCGCATTCAATCCCTCTCAAATTCTCTTCACTCCTGGATGGCATCAAACCTTCTCTGCCTTAACGCCTCCAAAACGCAGTTCATTTGGTTTGGCACCCCGACAGTTTCTGAAGATTGATTTTGTTCTCCTCTTGGAAAGTTTCCCGCACTATTCCTTTTCTTCAACTGTACGTGATCTGGGTGTTACGCTAGATAGCTCCCTTTCTTTTAAAGATCATATCTCTAACCTAACACGTTCTTCTTATTTTCATTTAAGGCGTCTTAGGGCTGCTCGGCGTTCTGTCTCATCTTCTGTGTTTTCACCACTCTGGTTCATGCTTTCTTATGCTCCCGAATTGATTACTGTAATTCTCTTCTCATTGGTCTTCCTAAGGTTCGTCTTTCACCTCTTCAGTCGGTCCTAAATGCTGCCGCCAGATTAGTAGCACGCCTGCCACGGTACTCTCACATTTCTACTTTCATATTTGAACAACTGCACTGGCTTCCTCTCTTTGCTCGCATTAAATTCAAAATTTTCATTTTAGTCTTCAATGCACAAAGGGGTTTTGCCCAACAATATTTAGCTGATGTAGCCTATTACTCCAGCCTCTTTCAGCCTCCTCCCATCGACCACTACGCTCATCAAACAGACTTGAGCTTCTAGTACCTCATACAAGAACAGCTTTACCTCAATTGGTCCCTCTCTTTGGAATGCGCTGTGCTCCCATCTACTCTCGCTCTCGAATTTCTAGCTAGTAGGCTAACCTCTCTTCCGCCTTTGCTTTTCTCAAAACCTTTTTCTTCTCGTTGGCCTTGCGCACTGGGAGAGCCTCCTGAATGGTTCAAGCACTCCTATGAGAGACGCTTTTATAAATGTTTGAATACAATACAATACAATACAATGCACACACATACACTTAGATACAGACATACATGCGTACACACATACACACACAAACATACCGACGTACATATATGCGTATAAACATAAGAACACACACAAGTAGGCTACACATACAAGCACACACACATACATACACACGTACAAACACACATGCATAAATATTTACATACATGCATACACACATTCTTTCATATGCAAATACTTACATCCACATGCATACACGCGTGCAGACGTAGGCTACCCACAGACACACTTTCATTTGCAAATACATACATGCAGGCACATTTGTATACAAACACACATACACAGACAAATAATTATGACAACGCATTATAGATATACATATGTACATACGTAAGTACATACAAATCATATATATATATATCGATATATATATACATATATATATATATAATATGTAGATATATGATATAAATTACCGATTATTGTCTGCGTTAACTGCTATAAGATTTGCAGGTATACAATTTACAATGACGCTGTGGCCGATTGGTTAGAGCACTTGCCTTGAATTGCGAGAAGTTAGGGTTCGATGCTTCTCTCTTGAGACGGTTACTGCATGGAGACCTTGAGCAAGTCCTTCACTCACGATTGCTCAGCGACATTGATTGATGGTTGGCCATTAGATAGTGGCGCCTAATATATGCAAAAATATATTATGATTATCCTTCAGCCGCCAATCCCAAGATGTCGCTAAATAATGGTTAATAGATTGCCCGTCTTAAATACCTTTAACACGCATGCTTCCAATTATATAAAAGGAGCCAATGCGTACAGTTGCTCTACTTTGAACATATCAGGGCACTCCTAGGCTAAGGTCGACGTTAATGGCCCCATGCGAGCACAAATGATAATAAGAATCCCGTACTGGAGAGTTGTAATATAACAAAATAATTGCTGTCGGCGACAACGGCCGTTGTTGTCATAAGCTGTAGTTAAACTCCAATTGCTATAGTTGAAACGGTGTCCAGTCACAAAATGATGATAAACATCGGAAAAACTGCCTACCATCTAATGGTTCCAGTCCGAAAGCTGGAATAAAGGAGGAGGGTGACGCTGATCATACACTGTACATTGTAACACAGCGTCGTTACACTATGTATTCGTGAATGAAACTCTCAACCATTGCCATAGCCACCGGTGATGAAAGTCTGAACCCTGGATGAAGGAGGGCGACGTTGATTATCTTTCTTATGACGTAGTGTCGTTAAAGAGGAGCCAAGCCACGGATGGAAAGATATATAACTAGAATGTAGGTCAAAGGTCAACGTAATTGTCCTTCGCGGCCGCAAGGTGTCGCTTTACGATAAACGATATTGTGGTAGTATTAAACACCTTTAATACGCTTCCTTCCGACGCCATAAATAAAGCCAACGTCTTTAATCGCTAAAGAGCACGACCCCATCGAAACGTTGGGTAACGTCAACGTTAACGGTCCTTAGCGACCACAAAATGATGATAATTAAAAACTACTAACCATCCGTCATTGGATTGTGGTGCTTAACGACACCGTGTCAAAGCAAAGATGATTAGCGTCGCTCTCCATCGTTTTACAGGCTTTTGACTGACACACCACAATTTGTTTAGTTTCAGAGTTTTATATGGGTTTCTGACAATGTGAAAGGAATTCCAGTTTAGTGTCGATTGTACTGGTATTCGACCCATATGTAATCGAACGATAAAACGCAACTGACGAATTTATAAGGTTCATGAAAGACTATTTTAAAGGTGTCTAAGGAGAGCAATAAATTGCCCCTCGTTAAACGACATAAAAATTATAGCGACCTCCTGAGCTATTGACGTCGACCAAAACATTCTGTGACACGAAATCGATAGAATGAATATCCTGCATTCGACAACAGGGTTTTATTACATATTTCCTAAAATGACTTTTTACGCCACTACAAATAATCAGAGCGATTTAATGCATTAAGAACAGCAATAATTATCATCAGTTGCGGAGATTCAGCTATGGATAGTTAGCAGTAGTTTCAGTTTAACGACACTGTGTGACAGCAAAGATCATTAGCGTCGCCCTCGTCCTTCATCCAGGCTTGGGACTGGCACTGACAGAGAACGATCAGTTGCCAAGTTTTCTATGGATTTTTCGCAGTTTTCAGCTATGGATAGTATGTCAGTGGTTTCAGTTTAACGAAACTGTGTGGTAACAAAGATCACTAGTGTAACGTATACTCTATTGTATAGAGTCTACCGTTTAGACTACAATTGGGAATGTCCCGATCGCGGACACAGTTACCTTGTAATCAAATCGCTATTCTAAACAAGAGCTGTAATATGCCAAAAATAATCTCTGTCGACGGCAACGGCCTATGTTGTCATAAGCTGTCGTTAACCCTCATGCGACCAACTGGGGTCCTTGGGTACCCCAGCATGGCATCGGCTTGTTCTACTTTTTTACTATTCAATATTTTTTCACGGTATTTTATGACTTTGTCACTTGGATGTCGCTCACTGTTTTGGTGTATTGAAATCTAGTTTTGCTTTTAAGGTTATATTTTAAAAACAAATATCCAGTGGGGTACCGCTGGACCCCAGCTTCAGTAGGCTAGTAGTCCAGGTATTCTAGCTCAAATATACTTTGAACCCGGGCAAAATTACTTCAGATTTCTAAACGGTTTCCCGCTCAGTTTAGCGAAGTTGTTGTCGAGTGACCAGATGTTGACCCCGAATGCGACGAGAAATACAACGCAACCCACGTGAACGTTTCCAGCCGAATGATGTAGCGCCTTTCGACCGAAGTAATCGCAACGATTAACACTGGCGCTAGAAAAACAATCGTAATAGCTAACCTGGCGTGGTGCCAACTTTAAAGGAGAACTATAAGAGCGTTGCTTCCATTTTCAGTTGTAAGGGATCTCACACGATAAATTCATCGAAGACTGAACATGGGCGAAACTATATTATGTTATCGCTATAATAGGAAAAAAATGTCCATACTTACCTAAACGATAATAATGATTCAAAGGTAAACAATCTGTGGCATTTACTCCATTTCCTCTGATAACTTCGAACCAAACCCGTCACTTAACCCTTAACCTCTCTCCCAATTAACAACTCTAAACCGCACAGTATTCGTTTAGCTCTTTCTGACTCTAAACCAGGCCCTGTCACCTAACCACTCTAATCTACTAAACCTAAACCAAGTCTCTGTCAACCACTAACTCTAACCAACTCCTTCTCGACAAGTACCTTCAACGCTTCCACGTGACCCGATGCAGCTGTCCACATGGCCGTGGTCATGCCCTTCTCGTCCGATCGGTCATAGTCCTTCCAACTGCCCACCCTTCATTAGGGTTCTCGTATCTCCCTTTCGAACAGCATCGTGAAATCTCTCCGCTGATGACATCACAGTATAACGAAAGGAAACTGTAAAGTAAAGCCGGTTTACACTGTGAAAAATAAATCTGGGTTAAATTACGTAGCGCATGCTTAAATCCATCGTTCAATTGAACGGACATGTAAAAAATGCTTAAACAAACCTCAGTTGTATATAGAGTCTGAGTCAGACAGACATACATACAAACATATGGGCAGACAGACAGACAGACAGAGATGAAAGCAGACCAATTGACAGACAAGCAGGCAGGGAGAGAGTAAGAGACAATCCACTTCTAGAAGCCCAATTCTGATTCTTCCTCTTCCCCTTATCTGTACTTTGGCTCCTATTCTAAGCACCATCTTCCGTAGCCGACTGATTGTCTTCCTGCCTGACTGTTTGGAACTTAACCTGGAACCGCTTCTGACTGTATATAGATGTACCTGCCCATCCATTTTGTTTTGACTGAGCGCCTGTGAAAGAGTTCGATCTCGTTGCCGAATTTATTATTTATTCATTAGTATGGTGAATGAAGATCGACGTCAGCAACCCTGATAACAGTTAGATGTCTCGTAACATTAGATTATGTTTTGGTTTTGTTAGACACCTTTAAAACGATGTCCACCAACGATATAAATATAATTTCTACGATTTTAAATAAATAAATGCTATATTATTGAAGGGTTTCGATGGATTGTATTATGGCATCTGAACGATGAGAATTGTTCAAAATAATTCCACACCTCTTTTAACTGAGATATTCGCCCTATGAGTAAAGCTGACCAGAGGTTCTGTTAATTGTGTTTCAACATTTCGTTCTACTGCGCTCGATTGTAAGTGATCGCATAATACTAGTGATTAGGATAAGTAAAAGCAGAAAACTCCGCCTCCGCTCGCAGTCATGCAGCGCCAGTCCAAAGCCTAGAGAAAGGAAGAGGTCAACGCTAACCATCTTTTGTATGACACAGTGTCGTTAAACGGCAACTAGCTAATGAAAGAAGAAGAGCGGTTTTGTATTAGCTATTATTACGCCATAGGAACGGTGATATTTGTTCAACACAATTATTCGTCTCTTTTAAGTGCGATTATCGCCCTAGAGGAAAAAACAGAAGAGTTGTTCTACAGTTCTACAGTTTACCATTGGGATGGTAAACATTGTTCAAAAGAATTGCACACCCCTATTAACTGTCATACTGAGCCTTTAAATGAAGCGACAAAACAATTCGGTACTAAATAATTTTGTGAATTTTCGGTTCTCTTTTTATTACCAACGCAATAGCATAATGAATTATAAAGAATTGTCATATTCACTGTTTGAATATATTTCTTTAATAATGTTTGATTTTACTGAATGATGTCTTCTTAAAAATTCAAAAGTGGAATAAGAACTTCATTTTAAAATTTCATGTCGTATAAACTTGTAAAATAAATAATTGTTATTGAAATAAATAGATTAAGAAGTAAATGTACATTAGGAATGGTGATTAAGAATTAATTTTAAGAAACATTTCTTGTATACGACCATTGCTGCTAAATATTGTTGAATTTACACCAGATACCACATTGCATGTATGAAAGTCGTTATGAACTGTAATTTTTTTAATGTCGTTAAACAATGAACATTAATGCCATTTTAAGGTTATGTTTGGACAGTCTTAAATGGTGTCTTTTGGACGCTATGAATTTATTTTCACTGCACTGTATATGTTTAAATTGTCGTCAACGGCCTTTGATGTCATAATGACGACGTTAAACCTTGTTCTAAATAAATAATTCGGTACTAACTCTTGGAACGGTACAAATAATAGTTCAAATAAATTGCACACCTCTTGTAAGTGAAAGCACACGCGCTGTTCAGCAATTCTCTCTTACATGGGCGAAAATTGTTCCACAAAATTGTACACCGATTACGCCTGACAGTCGACCTATTAGTGAAAGTGGTCCTATATTATGCCATAGGAACGGTAAGAGCTTACGCCAATAGTATCTCTCGTTCCTGCTTCTACTACCTACGCCAACCTCGTGCCATCCGCCAATCACTACCACTGCACGCTATCAAGAGTTTGGTCCAGGATTGATTATGGGAATGCGGTGTACATTGGTCTCTCCTCTACAAATACCTCTAAACTTCAGTCCATTCTAAACGCTGCCGCCCGCCTCATGGGGGGGGCATTGCTAAGTTTGACCATATCTCCTATTTTATCTGCGACTCCCTTCACTGGCTCCCTATCCGCCAGCGTATCCAATTCAAGGTCTATTCTCTAATACGAAGATGTCTTGCTGGCTCAGCTCCTCATTATCTTAGGGCTTTTTGCACCCCAGCATCTTCTCTGCACAGTCGTTCATCCCTTAGGTCCTCGCCCCGTGGTTACTTGGTTGTCCCACGGGTGCGTGCACTTCTACGGCCCAGTCTAGAAGTTTCGCTATTGTGGGTCCCAATAGCTGGAACCAGTTACCTCAGTCCTTCAGGACTGACCTTTTTCACTATTTCTTTTGACTAGTTCCGTTAGCGCCTGAAAACCTCTCTTTACCAGTGAAGACACTGGCCCGGTTCGGGAGCGCCTTTGTTTTTGAGTGGCGCTATATAAATGCTCGATTACGATTACGATTACGATTGCAGAGTAATTTCTGACGACGTCAACCGTCTTTGTTACCATTAGATGTCGTTAAACTCTGGATCCATCCAATCCCTACAATCTTCACTGGTTCGAAATACGTTTAATTTGAAGACAACTTTAAAGGCTCTGATAGCGAAGAGTAACACGCAGCTAAAACTGCTATTCGCTTGTCTCAGTGAAACTGACGGAGCCCGATCACTTGGCCAGTCTATCGATTTTGTTTTGACTGAGCGCCTGTGATTAATCTCGTTCCTGCCACTTAGCTCTTTTGGGCGCTGTATAAATACAACGACCTTTGATACCAAAATATGTCTTTAACCTATTGATTTTAATTCACTAATTCAGTTAATTGAACCTTGTTAATTTAATCGCCAGAACCCATGCCCTTATCTGTGCCTTCATTCACAAAGTCAACGGCCTTACACTGGCCACACAATGGTGCCAAAATGTTTAGGAAATAATGTTAACTAATCCATTGTGGAATATCTCATTGGTTTTGATTGAGCCTGATGACCTTACCTGCCTATTGGTTAGTTACTTGTCGTTAAACGACACTGTTTCAAACAGTGATGATTAGCCGTGCCCTCCTCCGTTGTTCAGACTTGGGACTGGCACTACTAGAATTCAGGTAGTGGCGGAGTTTTAACCGGCGATTAGACGCAGTCGTCGAATTTTAATAGTTTGGAGCAATTAAGGAATTTATATGGCGTTGTTTTGCGGAATTATTGATTCAATTGTAAACTGTTGGGTTATCAGTTCACAATGGGATTTCGACCAGGCTCATCAAGATTTTTTTAATATGGTTTCATTTGAAGAACCCATTCATTCATTCATTCATTCATTCATTCATTCATTCATTCATTCATTCATTCATTCATTCATTCATTCATTCATTCATTCATTCATTCATTCATTCATTCATTCATTCATTCATTCATTCATTCATTCATTCATTCATTCAAAGTGACCAATTACATAGCGCCCCTTAAAGATACCTATTCGGATTTCGGAGGTGTCCGTTCTGTTCAGTCGTCTAAGCTTATATCATTTCGTTTATAAATTGAAACTTACCTCTTTCAAATTGCATCCACACCATGCTGCTCTGTATTTTTGGACTGATCTTCTGTATATTAACCTGATTATGGCTTGCAATTGCTACGCCTTGTGCATCAGATACCGTCTCAATACAGTAGAAATTTTCCTAATTTATTAGCAGTTACAATCAATTACCTGTTTAACGACGCTGCTTCATATGAGAGAATGTCAGCGCCGCCCTCCTTTATCTATCACTGGTATTGCCGAACTGTGCTTTCCAATTATTGGCACTCAAAATCTGCAAACAGGTCGGCTGGCTCTCCGGTTTGCGGTTTGCCTCGCAAAGTGACTTGATTGTACCCTGCTTTCGCCGGAACTTTTCGTTATGAATGTCTTGTTACATTCCATTACATACATTACATTATCGAGACTTCAGACTGGCACCATCCGAGTATAAGCTTATGGCAATGACCGAGATTTTCTTCCTTGTATACGGTGCATAGTTTAACGACACTGTGTAATAGCGTAAATGATCAGTAAATGGGACGAAGAGCAACGAAACCATTGAATTTCATACAAACATAATATTAACAGCAGCCCCTAGAAATTTTTCCAAAACTAAATCTTAAATGGTGCTAACACATCAATTTGATTTCGCTTCAAACGCAGTGACAAAATGACATCTTTAAACTTCTACTCTCAAGGCTACGCGGGCCAGAAAAACATCCTCCTCTAAATCAGTCCCACTCATCTAACTCCTCTAAGCAACTGACTCAAACCAACCCTCTGTCACTCACCTTCTATCAAGCACTAACTCTAACCAAACACCCCAGTTACTTGCTTCTTCTCGACAAGAATCTTCAACGCCTCCACGTGGCCCGGTGCAGTGCCCAAATGGCCGGGGTAGTGCTCCGATCTGTTCCAAGTGACCTCTGTCAGGGCTACCCTATAATTATCCCTTTCGAAAAGCATCGAGGAATCTCTTTGTTGATGACATTCCAATCCAACGAAAGGAAAACTGTAAAGTAAAACCAGTTTTCACTGTAATAAAACTAAGTTCATCTACATGTATGTAGTGCATATTTAAAGCCTATAGTTCAAAGGCATGGAAAATTCAGGATTTTTCATGTACACACGAATATCAGGTGTATATACAGTCTGTCACAGACAGACAAACAGACAGACGTTCAGGCAGACAGACAGACATACAGACAGACGGGCAAATGGACAGACATACAGACAGAAATACAGACGGACAAATTGACAGCCAGAAAGACAGAAATACAGATAAGAACAGAGGCAGAAATATAGACAGACAAGCAGGCAGGGAGGAAGACATACATGCAGTCTAATAATTCCAAGAGCACAACTCTGCTTTCTCCACTTCCATCTTGCTATTCCAATCCTAAACACCATCCACCGCATCTGACTGTCTTCCTGCCTGACCCTTCGATCTTATCCTTAAACCGAATTCATTTTGACTGAGCGCCTGTGAATAACGTCGTTCCCGCAAATGAACTGATTAGGGCACTGTATAAATTTGATAAGGTGAGGTTGACGTCAACAGCCCTGGAAGTTATGAATAGCGTCGCCCTCCTTAATAACTTGGGAATGGCACCACCCTATGGTAGAGCAGTTTTTCGTTGTTAATCACGATTTGTGGGCCGCCAAGGGCCGTTCTTCCAACTTACCGTATCATTTCCTTCTAACTATGAATATAAATCGTATCGGCTTTATTTATAGAATCGGAAAAAAGCGTATTCAGGGTGTCCAAGTCGAGCATTGTGTTATCTATTGCTTAGCGACCTTTCGCGATTGGCGCGCGATGGTTGATCATGGTATATTAGTCTAGGCGCAAAAAACTGAAATTTTCGTGCAAGAAGCAAATCATGTTCATTTTTGGCAACAAACTTTTTTACACTAATTCGACCCTGCTGATTACGAAAATCGCTGTTTCCAGGCTGGATTTTTGACCTGAAGGTCATTTCAAGGTCATAAAAATTAAATCTTGCAAACATCAGAGAAAAATGGCCAGATCTCAGCCAATAATTGTTGAATTCGGTTAATTCTTTCTTGATTTTACTCGACTTGATAAGGGCTACCTGTGGTAAGAAACAAGGTTACTAAATGTAAGACGATCCAAGGTTATTTTAAGGTCAAAAGGGCAATTTTAGTGGAACATCTGGGGAAATGGTCATAACTCAGTCAAATATGTTTCTATTTGGGTGATCCTTTTACTTTTTTGCTCGGGCCGATAAGAGCTACATTTGAGAATACAGAGTACTTAAAGGCTAACATGACCCAAGGTCAATTCAAGGTCAAAAGGTCAAAAGCAAGGGGAAAAGGCCATAACTCAGCCAAATATTGTTCTATTTAGGTGATTCTTTTACCTTTTTTGCTCGGGCCGATAGGAACTACATTTACATAATACTTAAAGGCTAACATGTCCCAAGGTCAATTCAAGGTCAAAAGGTCAATTCAAGGTCAAAAGATCAAAATCAAGGGTAAAAGGCCATAACTCAGCCAAATATTGTTCTATTTGGTTGATTCTACTATTTTGCTAGATTTCATTTTTCTGACCTTAAAGTGACCTTGAATGACTCTTAAGGCCAAAAATCCAGCTTGGCAACAGCAGGGTCGAATTAGTGGGAAAAGGATTTTTCCAAAAATGAACATGATTTGCCTCTCAAACAAGATTTTTCATTTTGCGCCTAGACTATTATGAGGCAGGTTATTGCGTATCCCAATAATGTGCATCATGTACCATGTGAAGAACTTGGCAAAGAACAATAATAAGAACTTCTGGTTATTCCTTGTGTGCAAATATGGGCAGAGACAACAGAAAGTAGTAATTTTGTATGATATTGTCGCAAAACCCGGGGTCTTCTCAGTTCCTCTCTTTTGCCGAGTGGTTCAAAGGATGCTCGAAACCTCGGATCTCAACAAAGGGTTGTCCTTAGTCCAGCTCTCGTGGTATATCGAGAGGCTTGAATAGGTCACCACTCATCAGCGACACACGCATACACGCAGAACGCCGCTTTATTCGTTCTTTACACAGACGATCGACAATGTCACATCTACAGGCAACTTGACATCTAGAAAACTGCTCAGCTGCTTTCCCGTCCTATTGTCGAGCAGGCCCTCTAGCGACTGCTTCTCGGATGGCTGGTCCGTAGATCGACGGCAGGTCCTCTTCACCAGTCGAGACTTCAAGGCCGATGCTTCGCTTGCGGCCGAATCACAAGACTGTCTTTTCCAGACTGACTCTTCCATGGCCAACCTCCGCCTTTTATAGCCGAATTTCCCATGAGATGTCGTTTTACCCTATGACTCATCACATTTCCCATGAGATGCTGTTTCAAAATGACACCCATGTATAATTTAATGCATCCAAAGTCCTGGCGACCCAAAATCATCATTTCATGGGTGCCGATTTGCCAATCTAGCCCATGCATTTCGGAGGACAGAATCCCCAAAACGACATTGAAGGCACAAAACTATTACGAAATCTGGGAAGAGGTCCACTTATTCAAGAAACTATCAATGACGCAGAAAGGTTCTTCTCATATGTCTACAAAGTTAAAGCTGATTCTGTTGACGATGCTCGAAGACTGCTACTCTCGAAAACCAGCCAACCTGAATGTCTTCCACCGACAAGTGATGCACTGCAGCAATATTTCAAGCGATTCCACTATCAAGCGACAGTGTGGGAGCAGGCGTGCTGTAGCATGCCTGATCTTTTAGATGCGGAAGCGTATGGTTGGCAAAGGACGCCTGTGATTCATCTAAGTTGATACCAGTACTAATGACAATAGAATGCATCCCCAAAAAATGCTTGGACATTGTTTCTTGCAACTGCAAAAAGAACTAAACCTCGGCTAAGTCTCGTGTGTGCAAGTGCAGGAAATCAAACTTAACGTGTTGTTCTCTGTGTGGGTGCCAAGCTCATGGTGCAAAAACATGAATGGATCAGTCATCATCATTTTTCAGTTAATTCATTGTGCTATACAATTGTAAAAAATGATGTTAATGTTTCTCCGAACATTAAATATTTTACATCATTAAAAGTGCATCATTATGGTAGCTGAGATATTATATCGCCTAAATCTATAGAAAACAGCCATAGCTCAGTCAAATGTTGTTTTATTTGGGTGATTCTGTGTAATGTTCATTTTCCTTGATTTTGACCTTTGACCTTGAAATGACCTTGGGTTAACTTTATCGGTCTGAGCAAACAGGCAAAAGAATCACCCAAATGGAACAATATTTGGCTGAGTTATGGCCTTTTACCCTTGATTTTACCGTTTGACCTTGAATTGACCATTTGAACTTGAATTGACCTTGGGTCATGTTAGCCTTTAAGTACTATGTAAATGTAGTTCCTATCGGCCCGAGCAAAAAAGGTAAAAGAATCACCTAAATAGAACAATATTTGGCTGAGTTATGGCCTTTTCCCCTTGCTTTTGACCTTTTGACCTTGAATTGACCTTGGGTCAAGTTAGCCTTTAAGTACTCTGTATTCTCAAATGTAGCTCTTATCGGCCCGAGCAAAAAAATAAAAGGATCACTCAAATAGAAACATATTTGACCGAGTTATGACCATTTCCCCAGATTTTCCACTAAAATTGCCCTTTTGACCTTAAAATAACCTTGGATCGTCTTACATTTAGTAACCTTGTTTCTTACCACAGGTAGCCCTTATCAAGTCGAGTAAAATCAAGAAAGAATTAACCGAATTCAACAATTATTGGCTGAGATCTGGCCATTTTTCTCTGATTTTTGCAAGATTTCATTTTTTATGACCTTGAAATGACCTTCAGGTCAAAAATCCAGCCTGGCAACAGCGATTTTCGTAATCAGCAGGGTCGAATTAGTGTAAAAAAGTATGTTGCCAAAAATGAACATGACTTGCCGCTTGCATCGCTTTTTTGAGGACTTTTCAGCTCTGCGCGACTAGACTATATCTGTGTATTTTTTAAACTGCCACTGTATAATGAACAATCCTCGATCGATGGCTCTGAGCAATCATAAGTGAAGGACTTGTTCAAGGTCCCTACACAGTTCCCGTCTCAAGGGAGGAGGCTCGAATCCGTACTCTCCGCGTTACAAGTCCTGTGTAATAGCGTAAATGATCATCGTTGCCCTCCTTCAGTATCAAGGTTTCAGACTGGCACCGTACTCCAAGAGTGAAACGAAAATATGCCAACACATATGCACCCGGGCATTGGCTAGTTGCTGTTTAACAACACTCTGATGATTAGCGTCGCCCTCCTCCTACTTTTTCAGTCTTCAGACTAGCACTACCACAGGTAGGATAACGGCAGATGGATGGATCCACAGTTTAACGGCAGCTTATAACAACATAGGCCGTTGCCGCCGACAAAGATTATTTTGGCATGTTATAGCGGCAGAGTAGTAATTAAACCATTTTATAGCATAGAAAGAATGCCTTTTTAGGGGTTTCTAAGTCGAGCACCGTATTATGGATTGTGACTGTCAAATCCGATTACGCCATTTGATTCTGGAAGGATTAGATATATTTTCATTCGTAGCGGTAGTTTCTGTTTAACGACGGAGCATCGTAATAGAGATGATTGGCGTCGCCCTCCTTAATAGTCCAGTCTACGGACTGGCAACACCGATGGTAGAGCAGTTTCCGCTGTTTATCACCATTTTGTGGCCGCCAAGACCGTTCTCTTCGACGTTACCGCATGAACGTGACTGACGACAAAACGCATTGGCTGAATTTATACACTGTTAAAGAAAAGGGTGGAGAACACATGGTATAATCCATCTTTAGATGGGCTGCATCCCATCCGTAGATGGACAGCCGTTTCCGGGATGGAAATTACAACCAAGCGTGTGATGGGCTATGTTAAACCTGACCAGGAGTGGAATATAACACGAGTTAGATCTAATGCATGCATCAGATGCGCCCAAGAGGCCGTGTACTACGTCTCTGGCATCACCCGGCCGTTAAGGAATTAGTCTCAGGCTGCGACATCTGCACTCATTATCAGACGAAGACAAAGATAGAGCCGTTACTACCTCACCCGCCCCATGGGATAAAGTCCGTATCGACAATCATCAGGCCCAACGTTTGGTGTGGCAGAATCCGCTGGGAATTCTCGGCAAACACTTCTTCAGCGCGATACCCCAAGTAGGCCCCTAATGGCAAGGGAGAATTGGCCGTTAAAACCGTCCAGAGCTTGATGACCAAGGCCAAACGAAGAGGGAATGAACCCATTTCTAACGCTCTGGCCTGGAGGAATACCCATCCGAGCAACTGGGCCAAATAATATACACAATATATACGACATCTGGATATTGCAGCCCTCTGCGCTCGGAGCCGTAGCCTGTATATAGCTATAGATGTGTTAGCAATAAAGCAGTATTAAAATACCTTACGTCTAATCTCAGAGTTTAGAAATAAGTTTTTGAAAGCGTGATTCTTCAAGTATTCTTGTAATTAAAATTATGATTGAGGTCTCGAACTCAAACGTTGGAGCGTATGCCTATAAAGAGGCGTTATTTTCAACCATCCGGAAACCGGTTTCAAGCAGAATAAGGCAACTTGGAGACATTCCTGTACGCTCAACTAAGAGATCTACAGCGAATGCACACAGCACAGTGAGTTTTACTTTTTACTGATATAGTGCAAATACCATATTATTCCTGACGTTGATTAATACATTGACCGTCACCTACGAGTTATCTCGTAGTACAATAGGCCTACATAGTGCTACACACAAACACTGGTTCACGCCAAGTAATTCTGATTATGATGACGGTGGCAGTGGTGGTGGAGATGACGATGATGATCATCATGGTGGTGATGATGATGATGATGTGATGATGATGGTGGAGGTGGTGATGATGACGATGATGATGATGATGATGATGATGATGATGATGATGATGATGGTGTTGATGATGCTGATGGTGATGATGATGATGACGATGATGCTGATGGTGGTGGTGTTTATGATAACGATGATGCTAATGATGATGATGATGATGATGATGGTGATGATGATGATGCTGATGTTGATGGTGGTGGTGATGATGGCGATGATGATGGTGGTGGTGACGATGGTGATGATGACGGTGGTGATGATGACGACAGTGATGATGATGATGATGAAGGTAGTGGTGATGTTGCTGATGATGGCGATGATGATGTTGGTTAATGGTGATGATGATGATGATGATGATGATGATGATGATGATGATGATGATGGTGGTGGTGGTGGAGGTGATGATGATGATGCTGATGGATGGTGGTGATGATGATGACGATGATGATGATGGTAATGTTGATGATGGTGGTTATGATGATGATGCATGGAGGTGATGATGATGATGATGATGATGATGATGATGATGATGATCACGATGACGATGATGATGGTGGTGGCGATGATTATGATGGCTGTAATGATGATGGTGAT